>JAWNGG020000062.1:600000-1181497 GCA_036937485.2 Tetragonisca angustula | reverse complement strand
AATGAAAAAATAATATCGGGGTAATGCCTCCTCGACGATCGTGGCGAACCTCTTCGACCTAGCCAGACACCGACGTCGACGTGGTTACCTCGCATCGAGTGCCGTATTATTTTTAAGCGGACGTGTTTCGAGTCGCGAGAACGGAGTTTCATTTATCGCACGCGTACTCGACAGTCCGAAATATTCTGTATTTCGTACAGAATTCCATCGCGGACATCGTCAGAGACGGGGTCGAGTACAATTGTTAAAAAAATTCGAGTCCAGTCCGATATTTTCATTCAGCTACGATGCGTTCACTTGACGCGAGTCAAGTTCAATTCCTGAATCTTTCATTTTATACAAATCATATGTATATTATAAACATCTCGTTGTGTCATAGCATTATTTATGTAAAATACACTTAATTGCAGTTCGATATCCATGGATTTCCATTGTAACTGAACGAAACGAAAAGAACGTTACGAATCTGTTCATTTCTCGAAAATGTTTCGCTTGCAAACAGTTTACAGTGGAGAAACGCTGTTCTGCTTATTACAGCGATTATTCGTCGTCGTTATATTCGTGATTAATCACATTCGTATTCGTCGTTAATCGTCAGACCTTGTCTCTACTCCACGAGTACTCGAGTCTGCTCGAGTAACCTCCGTTGAACGTTACTTAGACGGCGTGGTTTCTCCAGCCTGGTCGATCGCATCTCCGCTGATTATCCAGCACGCAAGGTTAAACCGAACGTTAGCCAGAAATGACGTAAATCGAGGTTCAACGTCGAGTTTCTCCCTCGGCGGCCCCTTTGCAGACGTGGGTGTCACAATACGACCACGACACCTCGAAACAAACGGCATTTAGCGGCTGTGGCGGCCGAGAAGTGGAAGAGAAAGGGCGTTCGCGGTGAGCTTTCCTTCGAACACGCGTTCCAATCGCGACTTCCAATGGCCAGATGCATAAATAGATACGCGGCCGGGTAATTAGGCGAGAACGAACGCACGAACGAACCGAGCGACTACTACTCCGAGTATACGTACTTGGATATTCGAGAGAACAGATTGCCACGGATTGCCGATTAAAAGAAAATCTTAATTAGTCGGCCGGCTAAGTAAATACGGCCCAGCCCAGATAATTAAACGGGCAAGATTGTCGCTGTGAACGCTGAAACCAAAGAGTGAAACAGTCGACTAGTAAAGCGAATTGACGCGCTGGTTTTTTCTACAAAACTGGCAAGTCGCATCGTCGAGAATTAACAGATCGATCGTCGCTGGATCGTTCGATCATCTTTTCATAAATCTATCCATCACGTCGCGCAAAAGACGTATCGTTCCGTGAGCAGCTGCCGGACGCGACACCAACCTTTCATTTCGCGTTAATTGATATTTAATGGCTATCACGATTAACGAGAGGCCGGTTTTCGGATCCGAGGAGGAAGCACGCGCGTGCAAAAGCCACGTGCAGACGTGAAAATTGGAAAAATGCGTGCGCAACGAGTCGTCCTGTTCGAAACGAACGCCGCTACGATACACTTTGCAGTATGCACGATAACGAATGGGTATAATTATCGTTTGACCGCGCTCGTCCTGGAATAATTGCTATTTAGCTACACGCGAATTACATTTCACGAAAGGGGGAGGAGGGGGGTTTAACGGTATCGTTAAATCCTCGAGGAAAATAATTGAAGAGAGGAGAGGTTGGACCCTCTCGTAGCTACGGTGGAGATATCTCGCGCAATTCGACGAGGAACGTGTGAGTCAGTGGGTGTCGCGTGATTTTGAAGTTTGAATTAATTTTTAGAAACGATTTCGATTACCTTGCTCGCGTACGATGCAGTTCAAAGCAAAGTACATCGCAATTCTTGCAAAAATTGCTCGTTTCTTTCTGATAAGAAAACTAAGCGAAATTGTTCCTAAACGCAACGTAATTTTCAATCAACATCTTACCTGAAGGAACGTTTAACCTTTTAGAATACCGTCAATTTATTTCCATCAGCGGAATAACAAAATCAAACGACTTCTTACCACGTAAATCGCTGTTCTTCTTCTTCTTCTTCTATTTTTTTCTTTAATGTCGCATCGACAGCGAGATCATTAGCGACGACGGCACCATTAGATATGTGTAGTTTATGTTTCTCTTTGTATGTCGTTTTGAGAAGTCAGGTTTATGTTTGCGTTGATTCCGTATTTCTGTCTTTGGGTTTCTGTGGTGTGGCATTCGTGCAGTATGTGTGTTATTGTTAATGAATGGTCATTGCAATGAGTGCAGGTGAGTGGTATAAATTTTTCGATTTTGTGTTCACGTGTCAGCTTGGCATGAGGTCAGGTTCTTGGGCGTGTGGTAATTATTCCTTCTTTCCTGTTGTTAAATTTTGGTGTTTGCTGGTGAAAGTCTTGGATACTTTTGTGTGGTTGGGTGCTTTTAGTTGTTTTCCACGTGTTGTTCCATTCATTTTTTGTTACTCTTTTGCAATGAATCACTGTTACTTTCTCCCAAATGTACAAAACTTTTAAGGTAACGTGTGAATTTTTTCCTTTCAAGGGAAATACCTCCACCTGTCGAATCTCTCGTACAATCAATACCCCGACCTGCCGAAAGGAGAAATCGAGAGAGGCTAGTTCGAGGCTACTTGTCAATTACAGAGATCGAGAGAGAGAGAGAGAGAGAGAGACGACTGTTAAAGTCTACAAAGAGGCTTCACGGATGGTCGTTTACCGTCAGTTTACTCGGACGCGAAAATCTCCTCCTGGCGCGACGTTTAGTCTGGCTCTCGGACGTGGAAACCTCGCGAGAGTCACGACAGACCAAGTGCAACCTGCTGCGCCGGCCAGATGATATACAACGAACCGTGGGCCGCGATTTGAACTCGCGGGCGCGCCAACAACCACCGGAAGAGAGATACGCGCGCGAGTCGTCGCGCGGGAGCGTTGCACCTCGTCCTCTTCTCGGCTGTTGCTCGCGTCTGCACACGCGAGGCCCGCACGTACGCGACACGTATACACGTGTGCATGCCTATTCACAATGGGAGGAAACGGGCAAGGAGCAAATTAGACGCGAGCAAGGAAGCTCCCGCGCCCACGGTTAATTAATACAGCAGCAGCTCGTTTAATCGGGCCCCGGCCCTGCTGTTATTTCGTGACCGAGCGATTCGATGGATTTTTCAACCCTTCTTTCACACGGTCAGCCGTGGCAGCGAACTGCCGCCGCTTGCAAGGAATTAACACGAAGCGGAAACACGTGTCCTTCCTTCTTTCTTCTCTTTCCCTTTTTTTAATGTCGCGTTGATAACTTGGTTGTTAGCGATACTCCGTCGTTTCGGTTATAATCGGGAGTGATTCATTTTGTTACGCACGTCGCGTAGCAAATATTATATTTTTACATTTGTGTGCATTTTCTAGATCGAAGATTTCAATGTTCTTCGAGGTATATTTTTGAATACATTTGATTCGAATCGCAACTTTTGCAAAAGTCGTTTCACCTGTTTGCATATTTCTGTGTCTTCAAATGTCCCGCAAATGTATGAAAATCTGTAGTTTAATTTCAGTATTTCGTTCAGATCAATTAATTTCCTTTCCCTTTTTCTCGTCGTTATTCGTAACACGATCGACGTTCCTGTCATATAGATATAATTTATCATACAGATTATTTTATACAAAACAATTAAAACGAATGGATCATTTTATATAAAATGATCGAAATAAGACGAACGCCACGACACAAATCGCGTCTCGCATGTTCGTTGTAAGATCGAACGTTCCACCACTTCAGAGGCGAACACGTGTATCCGAATAATTGTCGCGACACGTTAGCAGTTTATTATAAATAATTGATCACCGCAACTTTGAACTCGTTATCGTTGACTTTCAAATTCCACGAATTTAATTTCGTCGAAGAACGAGTCCATGCTCTCCCCCCGTTTATTTCATTTCACTCGGCGAAACAGGCCGTCAACCTTTAGCAAAACGCGTTAACATTCAACCGTACGCCTTTCAACAAGTTCCGCGCAGTTGCAAATATCGGAGCGCGGCACCGAAAGGAATTACTTTCTTCGAGAGTTCGATCGTCGACTCGTTACCGGGGACCGGTGCGACGAACAACTTGCACCGACGTCCCGATTATCCCCGCGAAACGTCGGATTTCTCGGTTCGAGGCTCGACGTTTGTGTAACTCGGTCGTCGATTAATCAAACGCAAAGGTAGCGAACTCGATGACCCTTTGTTCGAGACGACATAAAAATACACACGAACGATGGAAACGATATCCCCATCGATATGTCTCGCCTTCCACGTTAATAGATTTCTGTTTATGGCCACACCCGAAGCTACACACACACACACACACACACACACAGAGTTCAAGCAGAAATAACGCGCCAGGTGTTCCAGCGATCGGCGTCGATGGAAATTGCTGAAACACGCGTTCAACGGGGGTTTTCGAAACCGCTGTCCCTTCGGAAACAAAAAATAAAAAAAGCAAAAGAGCGAAGAGATAGGAGAGGAAAAAAAAGGAAACAAAGCCTCGAGCGAAGATTTTTGCTCTATTTTTTTCGCGGCAAACCATTCCCTTTCTTTCTTCTCTCTCTCTCTCTCTCTCATTCGATGTAGCCCTGGTACCAGGTCCAATTAATCGGACACCGGTGTCCGAGTCGAGTCGAGTTCCGACCAGCGAAATCTGCACGAGGCCAGGCAGGTGCCTCTCTCCTACGCGGAAAATAATTACGCGGTCAAAGCGTCGTCAACGCGAACAAAATGCCGGGCGCTTTTGGAACAGAAATGGCTGCGACCACACGGCCGGTACATTTTCAAGCAATCAATTGCGCGCGTCCCTTTGACTCAGCCGGCTGGACCGGATGGATCGGATTGAGCATTCGACATGGCCAACCACGGATCGGTTGAGCGTTGTAGACGGGGAAAACAAGCGTCCTCGATTCGACGGATTCTTCCGCTACTATGGCAATTTCCGGCTTGCTCGCGGCCATCGTTCCGCGTGTACGTATGATACGTATGATACGTACGTACGTGTTGGTGCACACACGGCCAACGTAACAGGCGAACACCAGGCTGCACGCGGTAAGCACGCGACTACGAGCGTGTGCAGCAGATAAAAGACAGACCGCACATTCGTCGTGCCGCGTTACGTTGCGCACCGCGACAAATGCAACGCAAATCGCGGTGCATTAGTGTAAATGAATGCGGACGAGTTGGCGGTATGCAAAGCGGCCACCCCCTCCGCCGTCACAGCGTGTATACTTACGTTTTGTTCTCTTGCGAGCGCGCGAGTTTCAGCGTAAGGCCGGTTTCGTACTGGAGACACAACACACGTACGCAAGCACGTTAGACGACTGAACAATGTTGGCGAAATGTTACCTCAGACTTTGTGAATTTTTGTCCCGAGTTTTGTTCAAAGTTCGATAAAATTCTTTTCGATAAAAGAGATCGTGCAGCAGGTTCTACCAGCTTGTTGCAAAAAACTTTAAGGACTTTAAGATGATTCGTTCTTCAAAATATCTACAATCTGAGATCTAGTCAGGAGAAAATTTTTTCAACGTTCCGAAAGACGTTTGAACTTTTCGACAATTTTCGAAGGGAAACGTATCACTTCCCGCTCGTTGCGTGATGTGAAATCACGTTTGAAGGGAACGAACTCAGGCCTGGTTCTGCGCTTTGAAAATCAAGTGGATCGTTATATAATCTTCTCTTTTCACAAAGATGGAACAGTTTGAGTTATCAACGATATTTCGTTGAACGACGATTCCATCGATTTCGTGTGGAAAAATTTCCAATATCTCAAATTTAAGGTATGGATGTACTTATTTAAATAGATGCTACCAAGATATCGATGACGTCGATTGGTATGAATAAAATGCGTCCATATTGGAACTCCAAATCCGATCGAGAGGGCATTCTAAGAATTTTCACCAATATCACAAAGTGTCAAATAGTATACAAACGACGCAGACATAGTCCTCAATTTAGCGGATCGTTTGCCCTCGAGTATCGCAAGATAGAAGAAACAGAATTAACGTTTTTCTATCGTGAAATACTAGAATTCTTTGATCGAATCACACCGACCGTGCAGTTGCACCTCCGTGCGAAACTGGCCTAAGCGTACACGCGGCCGGCCAACGTTAAATCGCATACGCACATCCCGCAGGCACACGCGGATTCGACACACGTGGCGAGCTAGTCGCTGGAAAGCTGCAAAGAAAATGCAGCAACGAAGCCAAGGAAAACAGACCGAAACGTAGAACTTGTCTCGTTTCCGTCGTTAACAAACCACCCTGTCTCTCCCTCTTCCTCCTTCTCAGTTGCTCTTGCCTCCACCCTTCCACTCTCGTTTCCTTTCACTCCCGACAATTTATCAAAAATTGTTTCTAGTTGGCGCATTTCGTTTCTTCGACGAAACTCGCCGCTCGCGAAACTTTCGCCGACGCAAGTCGCCGAATCCTATTAACTCTCCCGCCCTCTCCCCGTTTGCATCTGAGTGGGAACAACCCCGCGACGCGCTCTGTTCCCTCGAACGCGATCATCGGAGTCGCTGCTTTTCCCTCCGACTAACAAACCACCCTCTGATCTTTTCCTCTCTCTCTCTCTCTCTCTCTCTCTCTTGCCGCCATTTTCGCGCTTTCTCCTCGCGTTTCACCGCGTTCGCGGAGCACGTTAACCTCTTGTGCATAATACAACGTGCCACGCAGGTCGAGAATTTTTCATTGAAAAATTGCAACATCTTCTCAGCTTTGAGTATATTTAAGTACAACAAAGGCAAAGCAAATAATAAATTTATTACTTCCCGATCGTTTCTATGCGGCAAGACGAATTCTTGTGTACGGTCGCTCGTTATGGTCCGCAATCAGTTGCCAGCGGAACGTGGTTAGCGCGATGTTCCAACGTCGTCGTGACGATTTACAGGGAGACGATTGTCGGAGTATTTGAAGGATTATTGTATTATCAATTGTTTTATTAATCGAGCAGTAAGTTTGAAAATGCAGCTGGCCGGTCGCTAGACTTGCTTGGTAAAGCAACTCTGACGAGAAATTTGGATGCGAAGGTAAACGCAAGTCAGTCCTGTTAATTGTTTAGATTATCAAAAATAATTAAGGTGGATACGGGTAGAATTGTAACAGAATCGAACGTTTATGTTAAATACGGTATAGATCCCATGGAAACGTAGCGGCATAATTATTCATTTCGAATATAGCGGGAGACAGTATTTTATAGGTATCACGTAAACCTGATCACTTTCATTAACCTTGTAACAAGTACGTGAAATATAAAGTAACCTCAGACGTCATTTTACAAAGAAATATTATTGAACAATGCCAAAAGAAAAAGAAAAAAGGGAAAACTATAGCAAGAATTATTGGTGCATTTATTTCTAATTATAGATGCTATCTAACGAAGCAGAATATAATGCTCGTAAAGAATAATTGCAAAGAAAAATTGCGCTGTTACAATTCTACGGGATCTGGAAAATAACATCCGACAAATACTTTTAGCATCTGACTCAAAAAATTTACCACTTTCCATCATTCTCTATTTCTGGTGCGTACGAATCTGGACCAAAATTTTCAGTGATCGATCTGCTTTCCCCCTTTTCTTTTCCAGCATTCGCGTTTCGTAATTAGTCGCGTCGACGTAACACATCGAGTCGCATTGTTGCCTCGTTATCCCGATTAAAATCGTTAACGCCAAGCACCGGCTCTTCCTGCACGCAGAAAATTTAACGAGACTTCCCTCCAGCCTCGGTTCGAGTCACGATACTCGCTAACTTCAACTTTATTACGCTCTCCCTGCTCCTCTTTCTCTATCTTTTCCTCCAGTCGTTCGAGAGAGAGAGAGAGAGAGAGAGAGAGAAGAAAAAAGAAAAAGAAACAAACTCGCGGGACGATCTTTCCGAGACCATTTCTACCCGATTTCTCGCTTTCCTCGATACACGCCAAATGGATCCTCCGCGATAAAGCGAAACATCGAGCGCGCCAGTTGAAACCAGTGAGATGTGAAAAAAGGGAGGGGATTCGATTCGGAATCGTTTTTCAGACGTCGTGCGCCGAATTAAAGCTGAAAGTGTCGCGGCAGACGCGTGGTCGATCGACGCCTTTTGTCTCCTTTTTGGCACGCGTTTCCTCTTTCGTTTTCGTTTCCTGCACTATCCGGCCTCGTGTCTCATTATTTCGATACATTAAACAAACTCCTTCCCCGCCCAATAACGCGTTAAAGCAGATGGAAACGATTCGGTCCCGAAACGAAGTAAACCATAGTTATTCGTATGGTGAATCCGTGGAAATAAGATTTCCGCGTGATTAATCCAGAAACGGGGGACGACGAGAGTATTTGAGCACAGAGACAGGATATAAAGTCGCTTTCTATAATTTCTATAGTTTCTTTTCGGTTTTTAATGCGAGGTATACTACTTTTTACTCGTAGAAACTATTGTGTGCGTCATATGAAACACTGAAATTTCATTCTCTGCTGATCGAATCGAGACACGATCGTTGCGATGATGTTTGGTCAAGTTTGAAGAAGATTTGCAGAGGAATTATAGGGCACTTAATACAACAATATATTTCGCAAAAGTCTCAAAATACGATTCAATATATTCAATAAAAGCTTCGATATTCAGTGAAATCATATTTGACACTTGTATTGTTACGATCGATTGACATAATGTCTGCTAATTTATGTGTCATTCTCAAATTTTATCAATATAGTCGCGTCAAAATGATTTATGCAATTACAAAGATTCTCCTACGGCAAATATACATTCGCGAGCCACTGAATGCTATTAAAATATTATACGTCTTTCGAAATACACCACACATTTGTGAAGCTGTCTTTCCATACACATCAATCATTGAAGTACACATATGAAATTTCTGCCGGTGTACAGAATCGATGCTGAATGTCAAACAATGGAAATAACTAACGCGAGAAAGAACTATCATATTCCGTCGTTACGAATATTACACAGAAGACAAATAAAGCTCGATTTCCCTTTATGGAGCATGCACAGCATTTATGTCAGTGTGTCGCAGATACGCGAACGTCTTTCCCTGAACTTTCAGGTACAGAATAATTTGCGAAATTAATATACTTCGATTAGAAAAAAAAAAAAAGGGAACATAAAAAAAAACAAATCTACTCTGAAAATTTATTTCCAAAATAAAACTCGATCCAACTCCACTGCCTGTGGATTAGAGATTGAAGCGTCCGCTGGCAAACAGCGCAAACGCGAGGAAACGCGGAGAAAAACACGCTTTCAAACTTCGCCGCTCTTTGTTGCGAGAGAGATCCCATTCGGCAAGCCCGAAGAAAAATTAGAAACGCGGCAAATTAGAGCCAAGGTTTGCCCCGTGCTCAGCGGAGAAACGCTGAAAGCGAGCTCTCCTCTGAAAGGCGAGAAAGAAGAGGATCCCGTTCCCGCACTTTCGGCTGGTATTTGCGCGGGGCATCGTCGTTGCGATCGCGCAAGTACGAGTTACGCCTTTTCTACGCGAAGGAACGAAGAGAAACGTCGAGAGTGCAGTCTGGGCTGTTGTTAATACTAACCTATTCGCCGACAAGGGAACGATATCCGTGGGCACCAATGGCGCGTCGATCCACTCTCCAAAACCTCCACCTCGAGCACACGCCGACCTTTACCCGTTCCATCTCCTAAACCTTTCTTATCCAAAAGAACCGCCACGTTCGTTTCACTCTTCTTTCAACGCGCTTATTTGATTGTTCACAACTGTACGAAAGGTACAATGAAAAGGATGGTCGTCGTTTCACCAATATCTAGCATTGCGACGTGCGTATCACGTTTGTACGAAATAGAACGCTACAGTGTACACACGTCGTACCGTACGAGTTTAATTCTTTCTCGTGCAGAGGAATATAAGTTGCCTTCTTAATAACAAGGAAAAGGTGTTATACAGGGATACAGTGTGACAAGGTGTGATAATTAAATGATAATTGCTAGACTGCGGAATCATACCTTTGGGAATACAATTCCAAGCAAGGGTGTTACAAAGCGATACAGTTTGAGAAGGAACGATAATTACCAGATTGTTAAGAAAAGTTAGCTACGTGTAACAAATACGGTGATTTTGTAACAGATCGCCATGAAACAGGTTCGAGACTAAGATCTTGATTTTTAATTGCCTTTTCATTGTTTTGTTACATTGCACGAAAGTAGATCCGCTTCCTTATTGCAGCCAGCAATTACACGTGTGAGTGTAAACCACAGTTACGCTGCATTATAATAAACGTAATAACGGTTAAGCTCACTGCATGACATTTTTTGACTGTACATTGTGTCGTACTTTTCCACTAAAGCGACGCCTACGGTCGAAGTCATCGGTTATTACAGAGTCAATGTTCTAAAAGAACAGGTTATTCCACGTTGTAAACTATCCGCGAGATCTCTCTCTCTCTCTCTCTCTCCCGTGTATTTCATCCACTCTACATACACGTGTTCCTTGTTATTCCATCTCATTCGAATTGTCGAACGTACGTAGCCAGCCGCGTTTCACGCGTAGCTTCTCCTCTCACGTACAAGTAAGAAATTTCCACGCGTGTAGAGCGACGATCGTAAAGTCGATGGCGGAGGAAAGTGACGCGAAACGCCGCCCTGCCCCGACTCGTAAAGTTTCCTGCTGACTGGCCCGACCGAACAGGAAGAACCGCAGAACAGAGAATGGCGAGCGAACCGCCAGCAAATTCTCCGATACGTACAACGTCTGGTAATCTCGTGTACACGTACATGCATACAGGGTGGCACGGAAATGGCTAATCAAACTTTCCTGCCCTAACCACCACGTGTTACCTCTAACCACCGAAAGAAGCTTGCACGTCTACATACGGAGCGTTGGAGGTTTCTGGATGCTGTTTCTTTCCAAGATGCTCGTGACCTTGGCTTATGGGGTCGGGACAGTTTGAAATTCTCAGAAAATCAATTTTTTTTTTTTGTTTTTTGTTTCAAACAGTAGTTTGAAGTCTTAGATTAGTCCTAGCCTTTGAAACAAATCATTTTGTGGCATAATAATAAATCCGTGGATGCAGAATAATTGAACTTGTATCGCCTACACTTTACAACTTTGAGCAGTATTATAAAGTGTATAAATCGTGCGATTCGAATATTACTTTTGGTGAATCGAATATTAGGGGACTTGGATTCAATTTGATTGCGAATTGTAAGAACTGTGACATACAAGCAAAAAAAAAAAAAACATATGAAAAATTCTGAAAAGTTCTGAAACTTTGAACGCCTTTTTCTCGAAACTAGGTATTCAAAAACGGCGTGCAAGATTTACTTTCGACGAATTTATATTATCAAATTTTGTTTCCCAATATCGAGAAAGAAATTCCAATTATTGAATTCGTTCAATAGTTTCTCACTGTCATCAATGACACACGATTCTATGAAATTTCAAGTATTATTTATAACACCGATTGCAACAACGAACGATCTCTTTCGTTAATTACTCGATTTACAACGACTCGCCGTTCAGCAAGCAAGAAAATACAGAAACAGCTCCATCCGGATCAACGAGGCTGCTTTTCACTTGATCGCGGCTGTTTCCGCGTCACCGTGTGTATACACGCGCAAAGTTTAATCGCCCGCGTAAATCGAGAGTCCACGAGAGAAAGGTGGAATACGTGGTACGCGAACGCGAAACGCGAACCACCGGCTGTCGGTAATAATTCTAATAGCCGGAAGCTTTAGACGCGAGCGAAATGGGAGTCGGAAGTCGGAAGTCCGCGTTGGAAGTCGCCAGATATTATTCGAAACTGCGGACGATGAGTATCGCCGTTTGCTTTCGACGCGCGCTTCTCCTTTGAAAAGAAAGAAGAAGAAAAGAACAACACAGCGAATCATTTCTGTCCTCACGCGAGATTTAATCCGTTTTAATCTCGGCTGGAAGCAGTCGAAGCGGAGGCCTCGCTTTCACTCGGCGAGAAATTCTTCGCGGAGGGAAACAGGCTTTCAAGCATCGAAGAAACGTGAAGAGGAAGGAAAAGCGTTCAGTTTAGCTCCCGCTTCTTCGAAACAACGAGAAAAAGGCGAAAACGAGGCGTCACTTCGAACGAGGAGGGAAACCAAAACTAATTGATTAATTAAAGTTATGGGTGAAACGTCTGACTGTGATTATATATAATGATTCTTGACTATACAGTGACTCTGAAAAGTAATTTTATGGAAATAAAGGGGAAGGAAGAACGACGTATCGTCGAAAAGATGAACACCCCGTACATGTAATAATTTCAAACTGGACACGAATGAATGATTGACAGATGTGTCCGCGCGCGATAAACGAAAAACGCAGAACGTAATTTTTATTTCCCGGAAAATTAAATTTGAACATTCACGCGCAAACGTCAATTTCTAGCTCGACGTGTTTCAATCCAATTTGAAATTATCTTAGCCCAAAGTAATCATTTGCGACGACATTACGAATATTTCGATTTGTTTAATTGTTATATGAAATAATAGAATCTTACATAGACGTTTCGATATTTAAAGAAACTGATCGAAGAAAATTGCGTCCTCAATCATTTTCTTCTATCCAATCCGCAATTAACCAAATTCGAGCACAGAAACTCAACAAACCTCTCGTGAGTGAAACGGAGAAAGGAAACTGCTTCTGCCTTGCTTTCGCGCGTACAATCAACCCCGTGGCTAATTGAACCAGAAACAGCATCGCGTTGCGAGGGAAACGCGCGACCGCGTGCGAGGAAACCCGTTTTCACATCGAGTGACGAAACGAGTGACGAAAGAAAAATACACAAACGCGCGCGGACGCTTTCGTTTCGGTTCGAGCACCGTCTGCGCTAAGAAGCCCTATAAAACAGTTAAGAAGGTGTACGAACGTACTGAAACGCACTGAATGGCGGGCTGTTTACCTTGAAGTAACGCTTACACGCCTCGCGTCTCTGAAACGGTAAACTTTACAGATGTCGAGAGTATTTCCTTTGCGGCGTTTTACGCGAAATGGCGTTGCGAAGGAAAAAGAAAAAGAAAAAGAAAAAGATCGAAACGCCACTCTTCAACATTTTTTTTCTTTTTTTTTTTTTTTTTTTTTTTACCGCTCGCTCTGTATATTCATACGTCTTCCCTCCCCACCCACTCGCCGAGCATCGATTATATCACGAAATAACGTATAAAACCGACGGAGAGAGGGGGGAATGTGAAACGTTCGCCGGTGATAAAAAGTCGTCGTAGTTTTCACGCGGAGAAATGAGGGGGAAATTGGAAATTGAGAAAGAATTGTCGAGGATGAATCTATTTGATCCACGGGTCGCTGTGAGTTGCAGGTACACCGCTGTCTGTGAATATTTGGACACGTTCAAATACGCAAAGTGTATCTAGTATATCTTTGATTTTAACACAGACAATCATATATAATATTAATGTTATATATGATTGTCTGTGTTATAATATTTTATATATATATATAATAGGAACGAAGATGCATTTATTTAAATACTTTAATCATCCCGAAAGAATATCTACTTAACAATGAATAATATCAATTAGTACAAATAAAAACAAAATATATGGTTGGAGGTGAACCAAAATTTATGTTACAGAGATATCTAAGAGACTTAACGTGTATCCGTTTCATATTTCGAAGGATCGAGTCGCGTTCTAATGGTTTCCACGTGGAAGAGTCAAGTATTCGTTACATAAAACACGAAGAATTCGATCGATGAATTTCAGAAATTTTTAGAAACTTGATAGAACATTTGCGTTTGAATGGAACAGTTGTTGCAAATAGGAGCGTTTTCCTTTCATAAAATTTGAGAATGCAACAAAACATTAACTTTTAACAGAAACTGTCCAAACGTTCACGTACATACGGTAGGGCTGAATTTTTAACATTCAGAAAAATAAAATTTTTAAATAATTCCACTATGATTGCGGATTTTTATATATCTACTTAAAGTACTTGAGCATCTAGAATATCTGTACTTAAAGTACTTGACTATCTAGAATATTACTACGTAAAACAATTCTCTACCGAGAGTCTACGATTCTGATTAGATTCTAAAAAGAAAATATCGGAACAATGTCTGCGGTACATAACGTTTGCATCGTCGCTCTCAAATATATTAAATTGAGACTATCGAGCGTGCACGACTCGTTTCACGAAGATCCTCTCCAACAGATAATAATTATCCAAACTTTCGGTAACTCGCTCTAATAATCTCCCAAGTAATAGCTGATTTACGCGTGAGCGTTCCAAGTCCCAACGAACCGGGACACTACGTAAATCCTGGCGGTTCGTTTAATTAAAGCGCGTCGTCTCGCGCGATCAGCCTCGAAATAGGGTGCGCTTTAATCGGCGCACATTCGTCCCGAACTCGTATCCCGGCTGATCGCACAACGGAGTTAATCGCGACACGAAAAAACGCTGAAACCCCGCGGCTAATACGCAATTTTCATCCCGCGAAATTCGTTCCAGCGTTCATTTCTCCTCTCTGTCTCTGTTTAAAAAAAAAAAAAAAAAAAAGGGAAAAAAAAACTGAAGCGAGACTATGTTTCACTCGTGCGCGATGAACGAGTAAGAAACGAGGAAACGAGCAAACGAGGCGAGAAATTGACAAAGCGAGAAGCGAAAGGGGCAATTGGGGGTGAAGAAGAGAGCGCGTAGTCGCCAAAGCGGAGCGGATGGAGAAACGCAGAGAATCGCGAGAAAAGTCACTCAATGACAATTTCGATCGTCGTGCGTACGCCGAAAAAAGCTGGAGAAGAAGCACCGAGGCTCGAGATTGAAGCTGAAAAGCTACCGCGTGTGCACGTGTCTGGAAGTCTTACTTAAAAGTCGGAGAGCAGCAGTCCTGCTCGCGCTTCTTTTCACGCAAACGCTGATGTATGTATGTACATACGTGCGAGGGTGACGCTTAAAGAGCTCGAGTGCCTGTTTCTTCTCCCATTGCTTCTTCTTCTTCTTCTTCTCCGTCGTCGTCTTTTTTCTTTTTCTTTCCCTTGCTCCTCTTCTTCTTCCCCTTGCTCTTCGTTTTCTCCTTCATCTTGCTTTCGTCGTGGTTCAAGGCTCCTCGTCGCTCTCTCACGTTACTCGGCTCTACTTATAATTACCATGCCACGTCGGAAGCTACGAGAAAAACGGGATGCGCGCCTGTACACGTAACCTGAATGCAGCCTCGAGCTTAGACACGGGCGCAACAACGAGAGATCCCATCTGATAAAATCCCGACGATAAATTAATCGAAGAAGCGGCTACGCTTTTTCCTTTGGAATCCTCCCGTTCCGCGGGAACCTTTCCGCGACCTCCTCGACGATTTAATATCCTTACGCACTACACTTCGCGTCGATGTTACTCGCGTGCGTTTTAAATCTCTCGAAAAGAACGGTTCTTTTCTACTCTTTCTCTCTCGCGGGGAAATTAATCATCCAGCGTGCAGAACAATACACACGCTGACCCATTTTAATTTACGAGTGTAATTATACGGTTGGATTTTTGTTGTTTCGGAGGAACGTCCCGTTTGTTCCGGCGCAACAGACAGGAATATTTCGCGAAAGATAATCAATTCGTGATTTATCGCTGAGTAACTTGTCTGTCCCGTTTCGTTACGCGTCATTATTATTTACGTAATGTAGAAACACGTTACTGGTAAAAGACGAGGGAATTTCATTCGATTTTGATGTAATTAATCCGTTTGTTTGTAGACGCGTGAAAGACAAATAAAGTTATCTCTTTTTTTTTTTGGAATCGTATAATAATTGCACAGTATGTACAAAATGTCTAATCATTGGAAAAATATATGAAATGTTGAACAATTAAACAATTAGAATTTTCCTCGCAATTTTCAATGGATCTACGAAATATAAATAACGTGCCTGTGGAAATATAAATTACAATTATTAAAACTATCCTTCACCAATTAGAATATACGCGTGCATGTACACGACAAATTTCTATTTAACTTTCTCTTTAATTACGTCAAACATGCAATTTATTAATCGCATTAAATAAGTAGAATAAATGAAACAAACGTTAAGTCTGAAAGTCGGAAGAACAATTGCATTTGTAGACTAAAATGGTTTATTTCACACGCATTTAATACTATCCAATATTATCCATACGGAGTATTCCTTTTTCTCTTTTTTATTTCTGTTTTCTCCTTTTCTGTTTAAGTAAGCAACACAGACACGTATAACAGGACAGGTTCGACTACGTTGCACGATGTGTACGAGCTTCAAAAGCTATGAAAATAAAACATGTTATCGCATTTGAGATATGGAAAGGGCGCAAACTCACGGACTGCGTGACCTTCTTCAGAGAGAGAGAGAGAGAGAGAGAGAAATGATCAAATTACCCGAATATACATTTTATTCCCACATTTTCCAATGATATTCCATAACGTACAGAATCGTTGAATCCATCTCATTGCGGTTTCCATTTAAAAATCATTGAATTTATTTCGTGAAAAATTCAGACGCAAGCTACCAACAAATTTCATACGATATTCCTCTTTTTCTCTCTCTCTCCCTTGTCTTTTTCAGTTGAGAGCGCGCTCGCGCTACTCTGCTGATAGCCAATGAATCATAAATATCAATGGACGTGTTCGTCAATCCGAAAGAGTAATCGGAAACGTCTGTCGTCGTTTATTGTCGAGGAAACCAATATCGCGCGCGATTAATTTCAGGCGTGGATCCCACGAAGCTGAAAAAATTCCGCGGTTTATGACTTTCACGACTTTATACGACGACGGTACGCGAAAGCGTTGCACTTCACGATGACGATGATTCTTCACTCGGTGGTACTCGAACAGATAAGTATGTAAAACGAACATTGGTGAGTCAGTTTACACGTTCTTGCGACCTGTTTCTTTTGCGCGCAATTGCAAGTCTATCGATGTACCTTGAACTTGATACGTATCGGATAAAACGTGTTATATAGATTTGAACAAAGTACGAACACCTATCGATCGAACGGCGAAGAATCGAATATGCGAAACGGTAGAGACGAGTTAACAGCGTTGGGGGAAACTTTTCAAAAATTCTGTAACACGTGCCAACGAAAATATCAGATTTGCATGGAAATAAAGCCACGTAGAAGATCGGAATACGGTTTTATCAACGAAAAGCCGAAACGAGAAACACATACAGAGATCGAGAGAGAAAGAGAGTACAAAACAATTCCGCCTTTTGCGAGATTATTGTTTATTTTAACGAGTGCCAAACAACGTATTTCTATTATCCCGCCATTTCTTCTCCCCCGTAACGACTCCATGTCAAAATGAAAAGGAAAAGGAGAAAAAAAAACCGGAAAGGCAGAAGAAAGGAGAGCAGAGAGGAGGATCCTCAACGCGCGTGCACGACTCGTAAAATGGAGAGAGAGAGAGAGAAAAAAAGAAAAGCGAGAGAGAGAGAGAGAGAAAGAAAAAAGAATATAATCCGAGCGGGCGACGACGAACGCTCTGGAATTGCGCGCGCGAATTGTAAATTCTTTTATTCCCGCGAGCCAAGGTACACACGCCGCTCTCTTCGCTAATGGAGATACAGCTCTGAACGCGGGGGTAAATTGCCTCGCGAAAGGGGGCGAGCTTTCCAGCCCTAGGAAAACTGCGAAGACGCCAACACTGGTTCGTCACGGTGGCCGATTACGCTTGTTATCGTCCACGAGGCTCGAGATGTGCCTCGTCGTCGCAGCTACGAGCGGGATCAAGTCCAATGTACGTACATTACGACTACCAGCCAAGTTTCATATCGGAATTTCCGTTCCGCGAGCCTCGATTATTATACTCGAATGTAAAAATGTGTCAACAGGCACGCTGATGCGTTCGTTTTACGCAAGTCGACTTTACACGCGTATATCTTTCGTCGTAAATCAGTGTACATTTATACAAGTATGTAAACGTATATGTAGTATGCAAGTTGATCGTGGATACACAATCGTTAATCTCGATCTACAATAATGTTATAAATTTCGTCGAATTATATAATGTGTACGTTTTATTATAGTTCGACGTATGTACAAATTCAAATTGTATGCGATATACAATTTGTAGTTCAATGTGCAAGTTCAAATTATATAATGCATACGTTTTATTCAACGCGCAAGTACAATATACGTATAGGTTTCAATCACATTTTGTACAATAAAGTATATAAAAGATTTAACAACCAACCTAGGTTCGAACCTATTTGTAGGATATTGTTGTCAGTCGTAACCATGTCGTTGAAGAATGCTAGTCACGAAATCAAAGAAAATACTCAACGACGTTTTAAACTGGCGTGTATGTCATTTTCGACAGAATGCACATTTTTTTGACAACGTGTCTCGCGTACGATTTCGTTTTCAGCTACGTAGTTTCAATACGCACCTCGTTAGCGGGCTGCAATTTTTAACATCCGGTCGAATTTCGCCTTCCGTTCCGGAATTTTGCCTATCAGATCCGCCATTCGTTCCCGTTTCGTATTATCGTTTAGCACCTTTGGCACAGTCGTCGTTTAAACTAACGTTGAAAGTCGTTGAGGCTAATTACAGATTTAGAAAATTTAGAAAACCTTTTGCTCACTGCGTAAAGAAAAAATATATATATATTTTTCTAACAAATATATTTTTAATAAGCGAAGCTACTGTAATAATATTTGCGACTTTAATTAAAATAGCATTTATTTACTTGAGGAAGTCATTGTTTCCTCCGAAGACTTGAAATACTAATTTTCGAATGAGAGCGTTCGTCGAATGAAGAGAAACGAGATTCAGGTCAGAGCGTAATTATTCGTTAATGTTTGTTAATTAATTTAAAATCCCTCTCGAAAACGCATCTCTTACAATGCACCTTCTCCCAAACGAGATTTCCTTTTGAAACCAAAGTTTCGCAATTTTCAACTTTAATCTTTAAAACATCCTCATCGTCGTCACTATGATATGTCATGTACTTTCCTCCTTTCACGAGACTTTACTATTTTACACGTGCTTCTATTAGAGAATCATCCGCCTACACCGAAACAAACGTATCTGTGAACTGTTTCAATGTCTCGATGCTCTTTTCTTAATTAAGTTAATTTAAACCTTGTTGAATGTTATTCGGTGGTCGTCTTTGTTCGCAAAGACTTTCGACGCAATGATTTTCGTCGGCAGCGGAGATGGTGAAATCTCGTTTTCTCTCGCTTCGACGAAATATTTCCCTCGGAAGGAGCCATCGTTCTCAATTCGAGTAAAGCCCTTATTAAAAGCCAAGCGTGCAAACAAGAATAATATTCTCTATTGGCCCGAAACGACGAAAAAAGAAACTCCATTAAGGTTAAAAAGCTAGCCACCGCTGATATTATATGCCCGCCATTTCCCCGCGGAACGTACCGGCGGGCTGTTATAATTTTCGGAATAGCTTCGTTTGAATTTTTGCCGCGGTGAGTACGAGTTTCAGGGGAGGCAATTTTGTTTTTCCGCCGTGGGAACTGCACGCGAAACGTTTAAAAATATTCTAATCTTTGTCGACGGGATGAAACTTCTAGACGACGGCTCCGGTGAAACGATAAAACCGCGGCCGGTAGAAAAACGCATCTTTTCATCGCGTTGTTGTTTCAACCTCCTCTCCAGGCTGATAACAGTTGCGTTTTTGGATTCCCTCTTGCGCCGAGAAGAATTTTTCTCGGCATGTAGCTTCCAAGCGGCGACCTTCGTACCGACGAATTTCCGTTTTAATTTTCCGACGTGTCCGAGTATAATTAAATTATACTCTGTAAACTCTGCGTCTTTGTTATAGGCACGTTTATACGTTCGTCTCTCGTTTGAAATTCCCTCTGAATCCCAAATTCTTACCTTTACTCGAAAAAATGATTTAAGGAATTATCGTTGGAAAACGCTGAATGCTAAAATTGGAAGTTTTTCTTTTTCCTATCTAGAATCGCGCCTAGAATACGATGTATAATTTTTCTTTACGAGTAGTTGCCAGTTAGTTTCCAAAATTTAAAGTGCAATCTTCATTCGTCAATATTGATTGCATTAATGCAAAAAGTAAAAAGACTTGATGACAGAGTTAGTTAGAGTTATTTTCATTTTTCAAACCAAATTTTGGAAATGTTTCTCCCTCTTGAAACACTTGATACACCTTCTATTTCTACATGAATTTGTGAAAAATTCATCGCTCAATGCTGTTTCCTGACGAAAAATTAACCCTCAAGTACTCGTTAGATTACACCATAACTACAGCAATTTAAAGTGTATAATTTTATTTCAGTAATATCGTAATATCATTCACAATAATAATATTCGATTTTAACTTTATCTCAACAATAGAATTACGTTCCATTTAAGAATCAACACCTTGAAACTCATCTCTGTGAAATCTCCTAATTTCTCACCGTAAATGCCAAGCTAGAGAAAGAAGAGAAAGAAAAGAAAAAAAATTAAAACTTCCCAAAAATCTTTAATCTCGAACAACGTCACCTTCAAACGCAAGAAATCGTGCACGAATTTGCGGATTCGTTTTACTCGTAGAAGCATTCAACTCGAGCAACGAACAACATGAATTTTGACGAAGAATTCAGCCGCGCCTTTAATTTCATTACCGGCGTGTCTAACGCATCTAATTCGGCCGGCAGCGTGGCTAAATATCTGTTTCCGCATTTAACAGCGCGATATCCCAGCGACTTAAACGGTAGCCAAGCTAGTCGAGCAACTTTTTGATTGTCCGTTTGGTAGATTGCGCCCGGCTCGCACCGAGAGCTCGGTTGTTTAACTTTGCAAGTAAGTTAGAATTCATTGCGAAGAACGGTTCGCTTGATATTTACAGCGTTACAGTTCGCGATTATGTTCGTTGTCCAGCGTCCCTGCGGAGTGTCTGCCTTCTAATAAAGCAACGTGCGCGGCTCTCGTTAAGAAATTGCAATTGAAAGAAAAAAAGCAGAGGGAATAGCCGGCAAATTAAAAAATTAGCCAATTTTCGTCGTTTAACCGTTTAGAGATATTGCTCGCTGAAATTTCCATTTTTATACATACTACATTCACAGAAATTCGACTCTGAGGAATCGGGAAACCCTGGCGCAAAAACTGGACGAGTCCATTTTTCAGTAGGATCAACGAAAAATTGAGACACAGAGTAACGTCATTAGAATGTTTCTGTAACTACGACAATTATAAATGTTTCACGTTGCGTTGTACATCCAATTACAACGCTACATCGTGATTTAAAGGAAAAAAAAAAAAAAAATCGGCGGGGATCTTGAAAATTCGAGATATAAACGATTCTGTTAAATGTCATTTTTATCTTTATTTTTCGTCCGAAATTAAACGACTTCTAACCCAATGTAATTTCTAACAAAAAAAACATCGAGATAAAAAAAAATCGACGTCCTGATAAAAATCGAACGACAAAGAAGGTGCATGGAATTGTGAAAAATCGGGAAGCACTTTTCACATTGCGAGAATTAGCTGCGAGTGAAAACTGATTTGCCGCGAGAAACACGTCCCAACAAAATCCAAAAGATCATCGACCCAGAAGGGAAGAACGAATCAGGTTTTGCGCCATTCCGCGGGAAACATCCGTAATCGGGCGCGCGGCTTTCAATTTTCCATCGTTTGGTTTGCAAATCGCGCGCGGGGCCGCGTCCGTGCGTAATCTCTCGTCGCGGGGCGTTCGATGAAAAATATCTCGGCCGAGAGAGAGACAGAGACAGAGAGAGAGAGAGAGAGAGAGAGTTTCATTAAATTAACTGACGACGTCAAGCCGCGAACCGATCGCAAATGCTTATTATCGCGCGATTTCACGTGCGCCCGATCGCGAATCCGCGAGTTCTTCTTTTTGCCGGCAAATATTTGCCTCGACGCTCGGCCGCGATTCACCTGCGCGATGCCTCGCGTCGATAATCGAATATTTATCGGCCTGTGTTCGCCGCGGTTTATTCGACAAACGAAAGGCTACCGTCTCTCGGCGCGCGGACGAGCGCGATAATTTAATAAAATTGTCTCGTCCAGTGAGAAGCTTGTTCCACTCGCATCGTGCCTCTCTTTCTCTTCTCTCTCCCTTTCTTTTCGGAGTAGTTGCTGCTGGAGACGGGGTCAGCAAGTCCAAATACGTTTGAAACAAAAATTCCTTAATCCGATTTCGATCAGATCAGACATCTGTCCACTGTACTAACTAACTAGTACACTCGTGCCACTAGAAGTTATATCAGCGATATTAAATTTCGTAATTACGTTATGTATGAGCGTTTGAAATCAACGTTTGAAGACAAATGAGTCACAATTTAAACCTGTCTAACTACTGCCGTTCGCGTAATTTAAAACTGCGAAACGTATGGAAAAGTCTAAATTACCAACGTCAGACGTCGTCTTTGATCACGCGTGATTCAAACGGGAGTGGGGATACGTTCATTTCAAACAACAAATTATGGTTACTAAGGGGGACAGGAAAAAGTTTAAGATATTGATATTTTGTTGAATCCTTCTCTAGTCAAAGACATAGAATCATGTTATAAATTCGTTTCCCTCGTCAATCGAACATTCAGTGTATTAATAATATCACTGACAATGAAACTTCACTCTGAAGTGAAACGTATAATTCTCGAAAATGAGCCTACGTATTTAATCAACATATAATTCTTCACAAGTCTTCACAGTTCATTCATCAATGTACGTGCAATTCTTTGTAAATCCTCGTATCTGATTGACCAACGTAGCATATCCGACTAATCACGAGAGAAAGTTCATCAGTCATATCCAAGTAACTCGAACACCATGTCCAAGATCGGATACGCGCTCGAGTACTCGCATTCGTGTTCGATTCCTAAACCAAGATTCAACTCACTGTCAGGCAGAATAGTAAGAGCTCTAATCTGTTTCCTTCTTTCCAAACGTATCGCGCGTCGTGTGCCACACACCGAATGAAAATTTGTATGCAACCACGGTTTGTCGCTGGTTATCAGCCTATGGCCTCTGTGTTGCACACCCATCAATGTTATCTAAACTTTCTCACCCGTATAATGCCGATGCGCACGGTCGCCTATATCGCGCTTTTGTCCCCGTTTCGTGTAAATATCTTTTACTCTCGCGTATCGGCGCGCGCATCTCGAAAAACCGGCGTGTCTCCAGGCATTGTTCGCGAAAGACTAGGAGGAACCAACAGGAGCACGCGTAAGGAGGCGGCATCCGCAATTTTCCCGCGTGATCTACGAGCGTGTCGTTGCTGTCCCGCGGATAACCAGGCAATTCACTCCGATCTCTTTTCACGCTGGTGAACGTTAACGCGGCGTGTACCGATAAAGACGTTTGCCCGAAAAATGCCCGAGGATTAACGCCTCGCGTTTTCTCTCTCTGTTCGGTCCGCCGTTGCTTCTTTCGTTGGTATAAATTTCAGACAATATTCGTAGAATTTTCGGGAAAGACACACCGAAAAGGAGGTCTTATCGCCAGAGCAAAAAATTCTAAAGGAGAAACGTTCTTGCACGTGAACGATATTTTCGATTTTGAAACGTACGTGCGGAGTGTCGCGTAATTTGTCGAGAACAATGGTTTTTCGTCTGAGACTTTGGTTTTTGGGATAGAGGAGTAATTGACTAATTTCTTTCTTTTATTTGACATTTCGTACTTTGGTTAATTTTCATTGTCACTGTCATATTTGTTATTTAATCTGTCAAATTTATATTATACGGATATCAAATGTCTCATGTCCATCAATAATTTTAAATTTATTCACGTAATTATATCGTTTGCAGCGATTTCGCAAGAGAGGATCGTGTATCTTATTGTTAGTGTGTTTCCGAGGCCGATCGTGCATCGAATTCAATGTCTATCTTCTTGAAAATCAAAGTCTTGAATAAAACAATTTTATCTAATCCAGAACTACAGAAATAAAATAAATTTCGCAATTTCATCAAATTTTTTTAGATTCACCGACATTTCGGGCAATTGTTTTACAAAATGTACAAGTCAAAGTTTGCGTTCTTTGCCGTGCTGTAAATCCTTTTTCTTAATTCTTGCACTTCAATGCAAAAGCAGTTTTACTCAACTATATACCTGTGTCTATTCGACAAAATTTCCAAACTCGATTTTCCCAAGAACGAAGCTCCAAATGAAGAAAATGACTCGCTTTCGCGCGAGACGAGTTAAAAAATTTCTCTCGCCAGTACACCCTCGTCTATTTCGAACGCGAACGGCCAACGAATTGATAGTTCTGCAAAAGCTGTCGGATCGAAAGCCATTGGCGATCAAACGATTCAAAATGGAGGGGACAGATGCTTAAACATCGATTAGCATCGGGACGTGGACGCGTTTTGGTACGCGCTGGGTAATGGAACCATATTAAAATAAGTCCGTCGAGAGCCATCGATTAAACGTTTGTTTGCAAATTTTCGAGTGCCGGTGACACTTTCGGAACGTCGCGTCGCTGACGAGCCGCCACAAAAGCAACGTGCACACACCGATAACTTGAACTAACCAACCAACCAACCATTCACACGGTTAGTCTATACACGGCTGTACGATCTATCTACGTACTATCGTCCGTGAACGAACGTTCCTCCCGTTTATCCACGTTTATTTCACGCGCGTATCTATGTATGAACGTGTCTCTCGTGTCTCTCGTGTCGCGGTATCGACAATCGTGGCTTACTGCACGTACGTGTAAATACGCGTGTGTATACAATATCGCGCAAAAGTATGCGGATATTTACCATTTTCGTGGAGTTTATGACATATAATGTATATTCATTGTCAGGCTACGCGCGAATTCATATTTTTGCAATGACAGTTAAAGAAGATTCGGTGAACATATAATATTATATAATATATAATATAATATAATATATTATATAATATTATAACAGATGAATACTGTATTTTGAGTGTTTCGTTTATTTTTACGTGCGTCCTGGGTGTTTCTCTTTAAATCGTACAAAACTCGGCTATTGTCTGTTGTTACAACATTTATTATTATATTCTTTTAGTCAAATATCTAACGTATTCTAATTCTATCAAATTGTTGCAAATTTGTCATGCCTATAAGTCACATGCAATATCTACAATCACTGAATATTATACTATTATTAAATTTAGTTCCTCCACAGGTTTCGTCCACTCTAAATATTTTCGTAATTGTTGCGATCAAAATGTTTAGTCAGTCGTTGTTGATCATTTTGCGGCTCAGATTTGTATTTTCCTAATCAGAAAACTGCCTGTTCTTATAATAATGAATTGGCGTTGCCAGTAACTTGTGCTTCGTAAAAAATTCACTAAAATTTAATAACCATTCGTTTCTGTATTCAACTATTTAACAACACTTTTACTCGCAATGTTCTTAATCCAAGCTTATGAAATCAGCCATTTCGTATAATTTAATATTAAATTGAACGATATGATTATAATCCTCTCGAGTAAGCGAATGTTCATCCAACGATATTAATTTTTAGAACCGCTAAATATCATATTTGTCTACCAAAAGCAAAACGATATTTCAAGAGAAGAAGCATACCACGACTTGCAATTATATAATTATACGATGAATGCTACAGACTACCTTTTGTCATTATTGTCGAAATCATTAATAAAACGCGCTACGAACTAAAACGTAAAAAAATCATTCGTTAAAGATTCAACATCATTTTATTGTACTATTATTATCGGTCAAACGCGCTCTCTAATACCCTATACAACAAACTTATTCATTTGACGATTCAATTCTTTTTCCTTCCGAAAAAATCAAGAAAATTATTATCCAAAGTACATAGGTACTTTTGAGCGGTAATGTGCGTGTCGATATACGAGCAGAGAACGAATCTACATTTATACAGTCAGATAGAGAGATAGATAGATAGAGATAGTCTCTATGTATCTCGATACTCGCAGTTATCTATCTTCGAAACACACGTCCGGCCATGTACATAGAAAAGTTGGTAAAAGGCCGCGTTTCCTAGGGCGCTCTTTTTTCCACCGAATATTTATTTTCCCCGGGCATTAATCGATACGTTGCCAAGAGGAACGTTTGAATTATACCATCCTGTCTCCGTCTTTAGCCGTGTGTTTCTTTTTCGTCTCTTTCTTTCTCATCGATTCGCCCGCAACCGGAAACGCGAATATTTGCCCGATATACATTTTTCGAAACGATCGCGTCCCGAATGATCCGAATTCGTTTACTCCCTCGGGTGTATGCTTCTTTGACGTAGCACGACGACACTCAAAGCGCCTTCTCGGCGTCTTTCTTTCGTTCGTACGGAATAACACGCAAACGTGAGACACGGTCTTTACACGTAGATACACGTGCACACGCATCATCGTGCAGACTTTTAAATTGCTGCAATAATAAATGGAATTCAAACGGGTCTCTTCGATTTAATCTCGAGGCATGCAGAATAAACAAATGTAATTAGACGAAGACTCTGCAGAGTGTAGTTCAAGTATGTCCGTTGTTGAAAGTTTTTTAGTGCAATTTAGAAACGGTGTTGCGCTAACCCAAACCTAACCCAAACCTTGATCTAATAATTTTCTGTAATCTTGCATCAAACACACGTTCGTGGACGAAGCTATTCTTTCTCAAAGAAATGGACGAATTGGAAGGTTCGTCTGTCTCAAAATTACTAAGAACTATCAGTGGGAAAGAGAAGTGAGGAAGAAACATAGAGTTCATCCAATTAATAGAGCCTAAGGCTCCAGACAATAAATTTATCGTCGTTCCAAACGGCAGAATTTAATTAGTTGTTCTTTCTCTTCTTCTTCTTCTTCTGGACAATGGACATCGTCGAACGATCAGCCTTATAAATATGAAATTTCAAGATTATTTAACTTTCTATCGCGGTGTCTATCGCCTCTAAGTGCACCACTCTGACAGTAGAAACTTTATTTTCCTCCGTCAATATTTATTTTCGATATAGCCTCTTCTATTATTACCGTTCGATCGATTTCCTATCATTGCTGATTGCCGGCAAATTACATCCTCGGATAATACGCGCGTCCCGCAGAGCGTGTGAAATACAACAAAAAAAAAAAAAAAAAGAAAGGAAGAAAGAGAGAGAAAAGAAAAGCAGCATATAAACACGCAACCTTTTACTACTGATCCACCATTTAAAAATTATCATTGAATCTGTATTAAATTACTGTTCATTACGATCAACACCGTAAGGGCGCATTGAACTTGAAGAAATTATGTCGCAAAGAGGCAGCTTGGTTTTACTTTGTTTATTATTCCACTTTCTTAATTAGCAAAAGAGAGGGAAGGTAGAATGAAGCAATAGTAGATAATAGCGATAATAAATGCACGAGTGCAGGGATGAAAGAATGTGTGTGACCGCGAGAAACATATGTGAACCAAGTCTATTTCTTGGCCTTAAGGGCTGAAATTAATAAATTATATATATATATATATTATTTCACCCTCTTGTCACACTACAGCTTTCATTATTCGATTTTATTGTCCCATAAACTTGCCGCGTTGGCAAACGTGATATCACGCGAAAAAAAAAAAAAGACGGACCTATGTAAATCGTCAGACCCTTCGAGCTCTCGCATGCAACAGCTTCAAACACACGCATATATTTATTCCGCTATATTTAATAAACTGCGTTACCCTTTTTTGAATCTCTGATAAATAATTATTTCAAGCACCGCAAATTTACCAACGCGCTCGGTTCATACGATGCAGACAGTGAACGCTGAACGAGGATGATATAGTGCGTCGGTGGCCACGCGGTGGAAACGCGAGTGCCGGCCGCTCTCGTAAATCGTTATTTATTCTTAATATAACGTTATCACGGCAGCGTCTTATTGATTTCCCGTCACCTGTCCTGCCACCAGAGAATTCTATCCCTGGACATTAATAAATCTATCCGTCGAAACGGCGTCGTGAAACGCGCGCGGGTCACGGATTGACGCGTCGCGTCGCGACGATCGGTCCGGACGGATCGCAGGACGTCGAAGAGGGGCGTCGTTTTCTCGCGGGACGATCAATCACTTCGAGAAACCGAGTGTTCGTTCTCCTCTCTCCCCTTTTTCCCCACCCACCCGCCTCCTCCCCGTTTCTTTTCTTTTCTTTTCTTTTCTTCTCCTTCCGTTTCCCTCGCCGTCTTTCCCTTTATCCGTAGAAATCGTTTCTTCGTTCTTAACACGGGGAACTTGATCGTTTCTGCCTCGATCACCGCGGCTGACCGTCCAAAGCTTCACAGCCGAATATGAATCTTCAGCCAGCAACTTCTCTTTCGGTGAATACAGTTTTATATTGTAGATTTGGTAAAACTTGTTTTCCCAATGGTGTGTAGATTGGTTTAGAATACTCGTTATTCTCAACACGTTGGCAACTTTTGAACGTTTGTGCGCAAAAAGGTTGAGTGATCGACCAACAACGTGACAATATTCTGTATTTGTTGTAGATGATCAAATTTTTTAATTGCATCGTTGTATGTACAATGTATACATTTTCTTTCTTTCTTTGATAAAGCTGTTTTTCATGTACTTTTATTTCAATATTCCGTATTTATTTATTGCAGATGATGCAATTTTAAAATTGCATTTGCATACGCGCGTGCTCGAAGATTTCGGTTACCTTTCATTTTCAACATTTCGCAGACGACAGAATCTTTTACATTTGTACATGTTTGGATAAAGCCACGTTTTTACACAATTTTATTATACTTCAATTTATTAAATTTCATGCGTTTAGCGATACTTTGCAGATTTTTTCATCGTCGAAAGCATCGTTCGGTTTTTTCCAATTTTTGGAACGAATACAGCGCTTGTGTTCTAAGGAACGAAAAAATAAATTCAAATGCGGCAACGAAAACTATCAGGCGCAAAATTCTCGAGGTCTTTTCCCCAAAAATATTTGCTTTAATAAAAAAAAAAAAAAAAAAAAAATACACGTTATAGAACTTTTAATTGCCAACTCACCGTTGCATCTGTACGTATTGCGTTTTCACTTAAAAGTGGATTGCAGTCCGAGAGATATCTTCGATAGCCCGAGGCCGTACAAAACACGATCTATCGTTCGCTTCCACTTTTTCAATTCTCGCTTTTCCCAAATTTTGCAATCCGATTCGATTTTTAACACATATTCAATTTTACCAATCTCGATTTACATTATTGAAATCCATTTCCAAATTCTGTAACTATTGAAGAGGATTTCTTTTCCTACTTGCGATGAATGGATATATTTAAACTTGATGAGTTCAATTATTCTTGGCACATTGGTCCTGACATAATTATTGACTTGTCATTGAAAGATCAAGCGTTCAACTTAGTTTAATTTCGCTAGAAACGTAATTGCGAAATATTTTTACGGCAATATTGGTAATTCTGTCAGGTGCGAAAAGGGCCTCAACAACTCCAAGTTTGGAGATACAAGAGTTTAGAGATTACGTGCAAAAAGAATATGAAATATCTGATTGAACAGTTTTCTTGAGAAATATCTGCGTTCAAAAATTCGTTACTCGCTAAATAGGAACAAAATAAATGAACATTGCTCGTAATATCATGCATGCATAATTCGCGATCGAGATAACCGGCTTTGTAAGTGTATAGAGTCAATCAAACTTCGATCTCAAAGATTACAGCTGATGAACGAGCGCATTGAAATTTGAAAGAACGAATCACACGCGAGATAACGGACCCGGCTGTGCAATTATGACACGTGCATCCTTTGTAAATCGATGCACTTTGTAAACGCTGGTTAAGGTGCAACTTTGTCGAACAAACGGGGATCGGCTTGATTAAGTTTATCGCATACAGATTGCACCGCTGAAGAAAATTATTAAGTAACTACGAGAGTTATCATTTCCCCTATTATGTATTTTTATCGATGATTATAATTAGATACCTTTTGTGGATATTTATTTAAAAGCATTTTTTTTTTTTTAGCAGGTAATTACCATTTGGTATATTGTGTTAAAAATGTGCGCGAATGTGCTAAATGTTAAATTTGGCGGGTTTTACAAGCGTGTAAAATCGTACAGAATTTACCGACTAAAAGTGTTGCTGAGTAATACTTATTACGTATTTAATAATCTAAGTAATGTTTGATTGTGTGCTTAATTCATTTGAAGCTTAAAGCTTGTGGAGCACAATATCAATGTTTCATTTTAAGAAGATAAATTATACATTAAGATGAAACATGAAAGAACATTGGATTTGAATGTATTTTTCTGGAAAAGTTAAAATTAATTAACGGCGTGAAAGTGAAAATTAATACAAACATTCGAAGCACCACGTAAAGAAGAAAGATCCGTCACATGGAAAACTTAAATTTCAAAATATAAATATAAAAAATGAACCTGAGAATTTTGATTGTAATAAATATAACGTTATCTCATAATGTTAATTGAATTTAATTAATAATTTGATAATAGTAATAAGTTTATTAAGAGACAATATTTCCTTCATATCTATGTCACTGTTATAATATCACACTAACAAAAAAATTAGAACATATATGAATATTTACACATTTTATATGTATTTAATCCAGATCGCTTTTTTTTTAGTTTTCAAGTTGATACCAATTGGTAAATGGCAACGATTGCATGCTATAAATATGAAGAAACCACTTATAATTTATTGAAAAGCCAATTATGCTGCTCCGTTATAAATAAATTGCTAACTCTTAACTGACAGTATTAGGTTACAGATAACTATGTAACAGAGTCTAGATCGTATTTGAATCGGGTTACTTCGCTGTTTTCTAATTTATATTGAAAAAAAAAGGGGGGGAAACACTAAAATATATCGAATTTAAAAAATTTAGAGAAAAAGCTGTGAAATTTAAAGAGTATTTTAAGATCAAAGATCAAATTCAAACTGAATTCAAATATTCGGGTCAGTAAGACGATGACCGTCATTTTTCAAATATTTCATTAAAATAATAACCAGGCCTATTGGAATATAATTTTGTTTCATACGAGACGAGTCGCGACCATTAAAAGTGGAAAATAAAGAGGCATCAAGCAAAGGGAAGACACGAATAATCATCTTTCATTTTATAAATCTGCATTATTCCCTCTAACGTTAGACACTCTCTTAAAACCTGTGAAATTTATCTTCGTGCATTCCTTCACGTGACAACAAACATACAACGTATAAATCCTGCATCGTGCAATTCGACAGACGTTCGATAGACTCAAGTTTCTTGAAATTGTCACGCGTTTCTCCCGGCAAACCGCAGAATTTACGAAGCTCTCGAGCGAGAAGCGGGCGGGGGAAAGGAAAAAAAAAAATCTCTCGTCGACATAATATCGATAATTATTATGGCAACTATACGAGAGCATGCGCGCAAGGTAGACACACTGCAACGGCAGGCGAAAGCACTAAAACCGTTAGCAAGATTGCACTTTGGAAGCTTTAATAAAAGCTCTAAAAGCTTTTAATAAAAGCCGGTACACACTTTCATTTCACGTAAGACTGCACGTTCGGGCAGAAAATGCCATTACTTAGGCACGATTAAATGCAACTACCCACTTCGACGATTCCGGCTACTAAATCAACTCCTGTAACTACAGAGATAACGTAATCCACCGTAACGAATCTTTGTAGTTTCTGCCCGCCGCCCAAGCTTTTGTTAACGGTCAGAGTTGACCGGATCAAAAGGCGAGTGGAAATCACGGATGCGGTCCCTTTCGATAATTACCATACCGTTACCACTCTGTCCCGATAACATTGCCAGTCGATCGGATATAATTAGCCCCGGTCTTCAATCTCTCGCCAAGGTCTCGCGATCGTTTCGAAATTAACGAACTACGCGCCCGGATTTTTGTTCAATTCGACATTCCCTCGCGAGAGTCGGCAAATCCTACGCGTACGCTTCGACACATATTTCTATCGTGTTCAAATTTAAATTTCAAATTTCGAATATTTAAGGAAAACCGCGCCGAAAGCCGGAGCAAAGGTCTGGGATAATGTTTGACGATGTTACTCGGGAGACACGAATAAATCGGAATACTTTGCACAGCTATTGTGCGGATATCCAATTTTATTTCATTTAATCAGAATTACGACATTCAGAATATTCCCTTCTGTTTTAAATATTTCAAAGCCTTTACGGTCTACGCCGTTTAATTCGAAAGACACGTGTTTCTTATCGAAATGAGATACAAGATTTTACTGGAAAATTATACAAAGTTATACCTAAAGCAAATTTCTTAGAACACTCTTATTGCTGATATTCGGTATTTATCATGAGCAATGAGCCTTTTAATTTGAATTTGAATGATAGTTTCAATTTTGTAGTAAAATAAATGACATTCTCATCTACAATGAGATAATTTTATAATATATTTAAGTAAATAAGTGTATCCTATACGTGTTAACACTTGACAAGTTTGTTTTCCAATTTTGAAACATACAGTATTTATTCTAAGACCTTCGAGTGGCACTCTACAAATTTACGGTGACGATCCTTTTAATATTTCAATCTTATTTCAGAAAATAAAACGAGCTTGTAACATGTTCAACGTCCACTGATGTTACCGTGCAAAAGTTTAATACACTTAACGAGCATGTATCTTTCGATATGTTATTTGATACGCGTATCTTAACGTTGATCCGTAAAACTTCAAGCATCTACAAATTACTTGCACTCTAATTCCACGAACGAAACGCACGAAACACGAGTTCATTAGATCAACGTATTCGCTATTTTGCCCAAATTTGTAATACATTTTACGAAGAGAGAAGGTAGGCTTGACATCGAAGAAACATCGCTCGACTAGTAAGCTACTTCCGATGAAACGGAAGAACACGTACACAACCGAGAGTTACGACAGCGCTGTGTGAGGTGTATGAAAGTGGATTTGCAAGGAGCACGAGTCCCCGTGTAACTTCGCCAGGACAAACTCCTGCCAAATCGTTTCTACCCCGACGAAGATCTCAGACCGCGATACGAAAGATTAACTGGTAAATAGAAATACGGAAGTAACCTGATTGGCATCGATCAGTGCTATTACTGGTACAGCCCAGGGAGAACGTTTCGCCTTCGATCAGAATGCCACTATGTATAATTTGTTCTCCTAAGAATTCCACTAGCGGTCTAAATATCTCACGATCGACGTTCGATGGACGCGCCATTACGTACATCACGTCGAAAAGGGGCTTGACGTTAATTAATTAACGTCCGATTACAATTTTAATCGTGACCACCACCGCCGTCCATTTCCAGTCCAATATTCAAAGAATTTCATTATCTCGCTGGCTGGTTCTATTCCGGTGTCTATTTTTCCGCGCGATGAGCATGGAAATCGCGGCAACTGACAAAACGAAATCCGTTTAACTCGACGGTTTACTTAAATATAACGTTTCGTGCAAACACTCACGTCACTTGTATAAGTATAATTCATTAGGCGTTCGAAGAATTAAGGGAACGTCAGGAAATTAAGCTTTATCGTTTTCCTGCGTAAACAGGAAATTCTTTTATTAATAGCAGATTGAAACAGATGTTACAATTAATAGTAACTTTGTTAATTACTAATTAATTGTAACATTAATTTATCAATGTCCTCTGTGATTTCTTTGGACTGTTTCCAAGTCTGTTTCAACAAATTAAAATGATATTGAACTGTATATATTTAATAAAGCTATAAAATTATTTTAATAACTCGTAACGAAATTGTTCTTAACAAATTTTCAACAAAACTGTTTTCTGAAGCTTTTTTGTTTCTTCGTTTGTAAATCACTGGAAAGTGTCAGTTAAAATTCTCTAAGGTGTGCCTGTGCATACCTTAATACTATGAGTGTGTTCCCCATAAAAATAATTAGTTTCTCTTTTACACTCCTTAATACTCAATTTCTTTTTTTACGAAGAGAATGTCATTCAATATTTCAAATTCACGCATCAACTCTGAGCCTGTTCTCGATCTAAAAGTCTAAAAATAATTGGAAACACCTCCTTGAATTATAGTAAAAGTTTACTCTTTATCCCTTCTCCCACTCGTTTGCAATACTCCAAAAGCTGCGCGTACAGTCGCAAAATAAAATGTAATAAAAAAGATCGCAGACGCAGGTGACTCCAACAAGCTCGCATCTAGTCTCCAGAGGACGAAAAGAGTAAAAGCGACTAACCGCGTTTCGTCTTCGTCCTTTCTCGTCTTTTTCTCTCATTTTTCCCAACACACGTGAGAGACACGTCACCACCGCGAATGAATTAACCACACACACACACACACACACCGGCTGTAATAATTGTTAAAATCTCGCGCGTGTCGACGCCATTGTATCTGAGTTTCAACTATAAATAAACAGCGGCAGTCCAGGTACGCAACGCGGTCGTTATGCTCGCTACACACAAGAACAGTTAATAGAAGCGGACTACCTATTCCGTACGCGGCGTTCTGTATGCATGCAGCCGAATTGCATCGGAATAAGCACCTGTGCAGCCGGTATAAACCGTCACCGCCACTGACTTACATTTTAAAATACGGCTCCTTGCGCCATTTAAACGAGAATGCCGCGGCCACTTTGTATTCCCGCGGCGTTGCCGGGAAAATCCGCGTAGAGAGAAAGACTCGGCCAGGGAAAGATTTTGCAAAAACGATAATGCATTTATAGCGTAGCGAGTTTCAGTGGAAAGGCACGGCCACGTTTGGAGATGGGGATCGAGTTCAATGTGTTACGCTGGCGTTCGTAAATCAGCGGACGATATTAATGAAGTTTAAGATCTATCCGAGTTACGCTGGAAACGATCCCGCATTACGTACGTAAAATTCGCACGTTCGACACGAAGTGTAATTTTTAAAGTGACGATGACGATGTTTGAATTCGATAATCAAAATTTTTAATTTTGTAACTGAATTCTTATAACGCGAAACATGTACAATGCGAGTTGTAGATGTCGAAAGTCTTGTGAAAAGACTTTTTTAATAATTTTCCCTAAATTTCTTCAACTTGTTAGTTTGTAATATTTATTTAAATTACATACGCACGCATTAATCACGTGTTAAGATACTACTGCAAATGAAATTGAACAATACTTTGGTATTCGTTTAAAGTCTCGAAGCAATATCCTGATTGAAAAACGGGAGTGCACTTATGACCTCGAGTCAAGTTCGAGTTATCCAAGTCGAAAATTACTTATTCGAATATAAGAATATTTTAATGAGCATGCATATTCATTTTGTACAAGTTGCAAAATTTGGAACCGTCGCAACTGGTATTCTACAGAGTAATTAGAGAAATCAAAGAATTGTCAATTATTATTAATTGTCAAGTTATTCTTCATGATTACGTATCTTCTATATACGTTTAAAGATGGATACTTTTTTACTCTATTAAATTTTTCAATTTTCCCAACATTTCCAAATGATCAAACGGTTGATTCCACATGTTTCTCGAATCTACTTAGCAGTGTTGCTTTCATCCCGAAAAATACTGGCGAAACACTCGAAGACACGCTCGTTTAGACTCGAGTGCAGTTGGAAATACCATCGGAAATACTTATGAACTTCGGGTCCAACGGCCAAAGCTTCGAATCTACTTGTGAGGTACTCGATCCCATCTCTGGACTGATCACTCGACGTAACTATGGGGTAGTTTCACCTTACTACCCTCGATACTGGCGCAAACCTGGTCCTGGATAACGAGAATAAATGTTCTCGTTGTAGTTGGGCCATGCATCACACTTTTTCAAACGGTACACATACATGGAACAGCGGGAATAAAGCGTCCGAACGGCGCCTGGATCTGGCACGTTTACACAGATCGTTAATAAATATGGGGGACGATATTTTGCGAAACAATAAAAAACCTTTCTATACGCGAGAGTTCCGTCGGACTGTTCGTTAGTTACAAATGTTCTAATACGTTTGTTCAATCAACTCGAATTCAGCATTTCGATGTACACGCAAGTATAATGTACGTACACTGCCACACAAAAGTATTTTTGTAGAATTTATAATTATACATGTATATCATTACTGTTGAAGGATATATATACACACATGACATATTTCAATCTACTAAACTGAACAATTCAAGTGTTAATAATGCGATATATTAGACTGGATAATTCAATTCCCTTCGGATTTCTTAAATAAACGAAAAATTACTGTTAATGGTAGTCGTTAGTAGCTGAAGTAGGTAGTCATTCTGTCACTATGAAAGATATAACTATTTTTTTATTATTTGTACACGAGAGAACAAATTTATATTACACATCGAGAAACGATGGTTGTTAACAGTTCGCTATTAAGTTTATTAATATCGATTTTAATTTAATAATTTCTGACTCTTATCAATAAAATATATTCCAATATTGGAGTGTACAAAATTTACTCAAATTCGTCACTTTTGAGCGACAGTGCACACCGAGAAATAATGTTTGTTAATAATTTACTGGTGCAAAGAAATTGATAATTTTCATATAGAACAGAGATTAAAATGGGGATCAAAATAAATTCATGTACATTTGATACATCGTGTTGAATAGTACAAAATTATTTTAAATCCGCACGTGTAAATTCCCTAACAGTGTAAAATCGATATCGTGGAAAGATATCGTCCGATTATTATGCCTGATTGTGTTTATGTGGAACTATCGCCGAAGTCACGTTCGAAGACAGTTCCGTTAGTTCCGCGATAGTTTGACCGCAAACGTGCATTAATATCGCGGTTGAATTTACATTGATGAATGTATCAATGATTAACGGCCGTATCACCGTCACAAATTTCCAACGTCGAACAAATACAATGCCTCGTGAAATGCAAACTACCTGCTGCTCCGGACTAGCTGTTGCAAACTTCGAACCCTTCGCGAATTCAAAAGCTTAAACAAGTTTAGAGACGAATCGCGTAAATTAATTTCTTACAAAAAAAAAAAAAAAAAAAAAAAACAGGAAGACACTCGTTACGAAGACTCAAAAGTTTTAAGACGATAGTTTAGTTATACGTGTACGCTCGCGTTCAAAAGTTTCAAGCGTGCTGGAATTTCGAAAGAAACGTCAGAATGAAATTTCCTAAATAAGTATAAATATTTCATTTGACTGAAATGAAACTAATGAAACTGATTATATTGCTCGTGTTTCTCAGAGAATTGTACGAAAAAAAAATCGAAAGAATATAAAGATACCACGGAGAATCATAAATAATGAGATCAAAAGTGTTCTTCTCAATCAATCTGTAAGAACTTGCCTAAGTCTCTCGTGTTTTGTTGTTCTCTCTTTTTTATATCTCTGTATTTTTCTGAATTATCTAATCCAAGCAGTGAAATAATAAATTTCATACGCCCTAATCGAATTATATATACGCACAATGTCTGGACAACCTGTCTCAGTCCCTATCACATTCGCGCCAATATCTTTACACTTAAACAACAAACAAACAAAGAAACAAATTTTAAAGACGACATTCTACATCTAACTCGCCGAAACATCCGGGACACGTAGAAAATATTTCGCTGATCGAGCCGGTTTTGAGAAAATCACGTCGCGAATGCAACGTGTGCCCGGGATCAAAGCTAATCAAGATGCTTCCTGATCGTGATCATCGGAAATGGATACACCAAGAGAGAGAGAGAGAGAGAGAGAGAGAGAGGTAGACAGTGACGAGTGTACGAACATGTATCCCGCTCGCATATTCGAGCGGCCATTGACGACTGCTCGCGTTCTCGTAGCTTAACAAAGTTCTTCCGAGACCTAACGAGCTTACTCTTGGCAAAAGCCAGTCAAGTGTACGGCTTCCGTCGTTGCGATGCAATGGCTAACCTACATATCGTCATATTATTGCACCCGATTCGCGCCACAGTCTGCGCCAGTGTGTGTATACCAAGCGTGACGACCGTACTCTGTCTGCAGCTCTGTTCCTTCCCTGGTTCCTTCCGTTCTCCAAATCTCTTGCACAACTTCGCCACGTTTCACCGACTGGCAACCTAGCACCAGAGAATGCCTCGATAAATCGTTTTCACCATATTGGACAGTGTATTTCTGTGCAGGTTCCGCGCCTTCATTCTTCCCCGGATACCTTTTGCCCATTTTTTTTTTTTTTTTTTTTTACGCGAACTGGTTCGCCTTGCGATCTAACTGCCAGCGACATGGTGGATTGAGGCTTGGTTTAGCGAAAAATCAAGACACACGGCCGGTTTATGGGATCCCTGTGTACTACGTTACACAACAGTATATACAATTTTAATGGAATTGTTACACGTAACGAATAATAATATTTAGAAACGTAGCAGTTATTATTAGTACAATATAGCTTCTTCTTAGTAAATAACTGTTGCATCACTAAATGTCATTATTTAGATAATAATATATTACTATTTAAAGAAGAAGATTTCCTATATTAAAATTAAGCTACGTTAAATTTTACGTTAGATACGCGAATACCAGATTCCTTTCTTTTTTTTATAGAATCATCTCCACTCTATATATATTCGTATATATTCGCGTGCGAAAATCAAACGTTAAGAAAGCAACGTTCAACGTGTTATCTATCTGACACATTCCTTTCACATGCCTGCGAATCAGTAACAGAAGCAACAATGTCACGTGTCGCAAAAAGTCACTTTAACTTGTAACCACGACACTTTGGAAAACTACCAAAGAAGACTGAGTTCGGCTGAAACTTGGTATACACGTGAAAAAAAAAAAAAAGATCAAATCTGGTGTTGGCGACGAAGAGCTTGTGCCACTTGACTTTCATCGAGTTATCCTCGGTCTCCAGGAGCTCTCGTAGATAAAGAACCGCTAAAATTCCATCTGTCCCAAGTGGCTATGATTACATTATCCGTACGCCTATTTCCACAACTGGGGCAAAGAAAAAAAACGCGATCGTGAGCCACAGGTTCGTAAATTAAAAAAAAAAAGAAAGATTTTCATCTAGTCTCCGAAAATTCCGCAGGTAGAGAACTATTAAAATTCCATCTGACCAGGATGGTTAGAGTACTCGTACGCGTATTTCCGCAATTGGTACGGAACGTCCGAAATTACGGAGCACGCGATCGTGCGCCACAGGTTTGTAAATTAAAAAAGAAAAGAAAAAAAGGATTGGACGAGGGAAAATCCACGTCATTCGACTTTCGTAAAGAATCACTAAAATTCCATCCATCTCAGGTCCCATTATCCGTATTCCATATTTCCATAATATACACACAACTGGGGCGAAGCATCCGAAAGCACGAAGCGCGCGACGTGTGTGCCGTGGGTTTGTACGCGGTGCAGCGCGGCCCCCGTCCAATTTCATCGGAGCCGAGGCCAGAGTCGGCCAACTACGTATGTATCCCGGTCGTTCCCGACGTAATTGAATACTCAATAGGATTTACCAAAGCGGACCAACGCGGTGGCCGCGCCGATCGACACGACACACGCCAATATTTGATCCGTGTCAAAAGCTTCGACTCGAAGCTTTCGAGGCAGATTCACCCACGGATTTCAAAGGGTCGTTAAACTCGCCGAGCAGTCGCTCCCCGTCCCTCTCCTTCGCTTCCTCCCCCGTCTGCCCCAGTATATTGTTCCATCCCCTTATGCTTCTGCCTCTTTCGACTTCATTGTCTTCGACTTTCCGCTGAATTTTTCCCTTTTTTTTCTATCTTTCTCTCTCTTTTCTTTTTTTCGCTCGCTCATTCTATTAACCGTTCGCTCGTAACGCTGCGTGCTGCTTTTATATTCGACTACCTGATATGCCCGTATTAATACGCGCGTGTTCCCTCGTGTCTCCGTGTTCTATCTATCTCTCTCTCTCTTTCTCACTCTGTCTCTCGTTCGCGGTAAAAATTTCTCGGTGAATTTAGTTCGAAAAACGAGCCTGGTTACTTTTGTCGTACGTTAAAAGAAAAGGAACAGGCATTTTATTTCCAGTGAAATGTTTTCAGTTGTCGTTTAAAAATGCGCGAGCGCTTGAAACAAGGCTGTGGGACAAAGGTTTTTGAATAAATTTCGTATCAGAGAATATATTTCAGTTCGTTAAACATGTCGCCGATGATAATAAAAAATATCTTCGTCTTTATCTCGTGTGTAAATTTATTCTACGAACTTGACTAACATAACTGCGATAACAGATCGTGGAATGTTCCGGTTTTTAAAGTGTCATTTATTTACAGCAAATCAACCGTCCCCAAAATGTTACCAAAACTCGCGAATTTTTTAATTTTTCTTTCTCTAGATATTTGAATAATTCGCACTGTTCAATTTATAAATATCGCTTCAGTTTGTAAATGAAATTTGTATCGAACGCTTTCCTTTTAAATACACATTAGACACTCGTCTATTCTGGAACAATTAATTTCTCTCAATTTTGTGAAATTACCACATTCTTTCCACTTTATTCTTTAAACTTTGTTCTTTCCATCGTCTTTCTATCAATAACATCGCCTAACAGTGGTAACAGACTCTACAAGAATGTCGAGTCTTGGCATATTCTTAAATGCTGCCTCGACAGTCGTTGAAGCTTGTTTAACTCGTCCTTACGATCCGATTCGCTTTCCCCCCTGTCCCATTCAAATGAACCGTCCAAAGCAATTAGATCTTTCATCCAGAGCGCCATTCGATCCTCTAAGAGCGTGAAACTACAGCGATCAAACAAATTGGATTATTCGTCCGAAACATCTGGGTTAAGCACATCGGCGAAAAGTATTTGCCTCGCTACCAGTTTCGTCGAATTACCCTTCCAGCAACGCGATCTCCCACTAATCTGCGCAAACAGCCGCGAAATCAATTTTTCACCATTTCGCTTGGTAAAAATGTTCATCCGATCGCGTCTAATTTCCTTCGATCGTCTGCCGTTTGTCCTAATCCTCTCGTCCGTTCTTTCCCACCTCAGGCATTCGCCTGACGTGCATATGCGCTCGGTGTCCAGGCGGATGAAACGTTGTCGGCGTGTTGCGCTTAATATCGCCACATGCACCTGCGCGACGCGGCCAAATCCACAGGTGCGGTCGAAAGGGTGCTCACGTCGCGCGGAAATGCCTTTGAATCGACGAGACACGACCCAGCACCGACGACAACACGACGACGACGTCGACGACGGAGACGAAGAAGACGCAGTACACTCCCGCGCAAAACCAAACACCGAATAATATCGCGATCGTGTCTCTAACATTTGTCTAGGGAGCAAAATTTTTCAATTGGCAATTGTTATTACACCGTTTGCCAAGCCTTTGTTAACTTTTCCTCAGCCATCGAAGCAGAAGATCATTTTGATCGTAGATGTTACTATTGGAACTCTCGACGCGACATTAAATCACTTGCAATGCGATATTTCAGCTTCTTGAATTTTAAAATATTATAATTAAATCAGTTTTAATATGTAATTCTTTTTTTTTTTTTTAGGTATTATAATAAAAATTATTCGATAAAGAATATTCTCGTGACGAAGAGAAATCGTGACTTGAGATCGGTAATTTTCGTCTGAGGACTAGAAAGATCAGAAAATGAAAGCTACGTATATGTTACAACACTGTAAAGATAATTGTCGATACGTTCCGAGAAGAGGCTAAATTACTTTGAGGTCCAGGACTTCACGTCGGAAACTATAAAATAAAATCGTACTATCGTACCTCGCTTGTTATTTATAATCTTGCGTAACATTACTGTTGTTCGTTCAATGGAAATAATCTCGAAATAAAAATCGAAAAATACATTCCGATGATTACGAAAGTAATCGTTGTTATTAAATTGACTTTATCAATTATTCGAAACAGATACAGCAGTCTTGTTCCAAGGCTTTTGAACGAGGATGTATGCATATTCGGTACAGAATTCCTTTTCTCTCACCCTGTCTCGTCCCATCTCCCACCTTTATGTCTAACCCTTCTTCGTCAACCATCTTCAAGGTAAAGCATAACCGAAGCGTTCTCGATTCACAGGGCGACAACCTTTGACTGGCTCCTCCACTTGTATCGTTTCATTGAAAATCGTCACTGAGCGCGTATTTTCCATAATGTCTAGTTAGTGGTTGGTGTTCGTTATTAATTGATTCGATTGATTTGAAGTTTGTTTTTATCAAAAACTTGCATGTATATAATATGTGTTTCTACGTTCATTGAACGCTGTTATTACCTCTAAGGAACATCTTTCTTGTGTTGAAATGATTAACATTTCAACGTTAATAGTACAGTGAATATCTCAATAAACTAATAAATGATTCTGAATATCTTAAATATTTTCAGTTTCACATTTAAAAGATTTAGAGTGTCCCTTTTCTTTCTATTTACAATTATCCATTATTTTATCTATATTCATTATACATACTTTTACACATCTTCGAAAACGAAATACCAAGAGGCAAACGAATTTATCACGCGCGAAGAAAATATTGTGCAATTGCAATCAGCGACATGTGTTTCAAATATTTTCGTTGTATTACAAGTTTATCATGAAATTCTTTGCCCTTAGCTCACTGCAGTCGAAAAATCTTATAAATTCTGAATAGAATACAAAGATTCGCAAGACTTTCGAGCGGAAGCACGATACAAAATTCCTTTCCTCTCGGCCTGTCTCCTCCCACTTCCCCGCCCTGTTCTCCAACCCCTCGTCGTCCACTTTCAAGGTGAAGCACAACCGAAACCGTTTTCAATTCGCGGGAACAGCCAACTTCTCGCTTCCCTCCTCAGATCGTTTCATTGAAAATCGTAACTGGACTCGCGCGTTTTCTGTGTTAACGTCAGATCCCCGTGCGGCGTTTCTCTTTATCTCGCGCGAAGGAAATGAAATTTTCACCCTGTGAAAAGATCCCCGCGTGAAAAGACTGTCGGCGTCGTAAGGTGCCGAGGCCCGGATAGTGAACTAACTTTTTCTTATCGGCGAATTGCCGCGGAACGACGCGTTATTGTTCCCGGTAAGCTACCGTGCAAATAGCATCCGTGCTCGAGAGCACTGACAGAAAGAGAGAGAGAGAGAGAGAGAGAGAGACTACGACACGAACGCGGGATGAAGATAACGTGGAAAATTAGCTTCCGAACGAACGAAACGAAACGCCAACGAACGATCGCGAGCCGCGATTTCATAACTATCAATTCCACCCGGTTATCGTAATACCGTTTCTGGTCCCTTCCACGATTCACGCGCGCGAGAGAAAGAGAGAGAGAGATTAGATTCCTCCGAGTCTGGATGATAGACGGGACAAAAGAGACCAGGGGGATGAATCGGGCTCGAAACTTTTCCGTCGGACCCGCCGCCGTGAAACGTGCCTTATTGTTCCCGATAATCTGTCCGCGCGTCATAGTAATCAAGCGGAACGAATTCCAGTGGGAGACCACTTTCAAGATAACGAGGCGTTATACGAATTTTCCCGTGCGCGTTCTCGCCGAAATCCAAGAGGCTTCGCATCTGTTGTATTTCTACATTTTTCAGAAGTTTCACTGGCAATTGTGTGGCAATCATAGCGAAACGATTTTGAAAATGTAGCACAAAATGTTTAGTACAAATATACATACATATATATATATATATATGTATTGGTTCACTATTTTTCTGTTTTTTAATAATTACGACGAGAGAAAGGAAAGCTACGATCTCTTCCAGTACGAAACTAAGTCAAGTACAATGTAAATTGAAATGTAATCTTAAAGTCAAAACATGTATTCCTAATGGCCGAAGAAAGAAGCTTCTTATCCACATTCTGTTTCATTTAAAAACTGTGATCCTCCATTGCATGTAAAAATGAGTTGACTACAGTTTAACGAACAGTTTATTAACACAGAATATTAGATGATCAGTAAAATAGAGCTGCCTCCTTCAAATTATAAATATATTGATTTACTATTTTTCTATTTTCGAGATTCGATCTAAATTCACTTGATTATTACCTACGTGACTTACTGTTAGTCTTTGATGCTCCGTTAATCCTTTTCATACTTTTATATCGTCGCTTTAATTCCTTTAGCACTTTGTTACCGCGAGAGGTGCTTTATTGTTCCCGATGATCTATCCGCGCGTTGTGGCGAGCGAACGAAACGAATTCCACGAGCGAAACCACTCCGAACGAAGATTCCTGCGCTTTCGTTTCGAAAACCTGACTTAACCGAACTCTAAACGAAACCGGCGACTTTTTGCATTTGCAATTGCTCTGGCAGGTGAAAACACGGCCGAAAAAGAGAGTGACGCGTGGCAAATTGCGATTATTTCAGTCGTCGCAGTTAATGACGTGAAAGGAAATGCGCGAAGCGTAGTCGCGTAAAATTGTGGATGCCACTTGGCCATGGACCTTTTGATCGATTAATTTGATTAATCTTGATTTAATGCCGGCGCCCGTGTATCCGCGAACGTCGGCCAGGACCAATTTGATAATTCGATACACGTGTAAAATAGAGCGGTGAGTGGTGCGGCTTCGTTTCATTGGATTTTCGCACGCAAAGGCGATGAACCCGAAAATTCAGGGATACATTATGCGTTAAAATGACGATCGAAATGCTTCTGTGGAAATGGCTCTCGATCCTTTTTTCCTTTTTAACAGCATGTAATTTGGGCGTTCGTGACGGGTCAACTGACTCTTTTGTACAGTGGCTCGCGAAATCTTTTATTCCGCAGTCGTCGATATCTTTTGCGAATAAATTTTCCACACAATTTAAAAGTTCAATTATATATCGAAATATGGCGGTTGCAAAATGTTTCTAGTGCAAATATATTCGCGTGAAACGAATCTCTGTTCAGTTGCAATTTCCACAACGCGAAAGTTCGTACGTAGTCCATTAATAAGTCTCGGCATACGTGATCACTATTTTTGCCGCTTATTGTATATTTACGCCGTGTATGAACTTTGCTAATTGTAGCTACACGTTCGCAGCGAATACTTTGAAACTTTTACACGTACTTTCGGATTGTTATTACTATTTAAATTCTTGCCAGTCGCGCGTCATTACGGTGCTAATTAAATCTCAAAATGTTCCGTGTATAATATTCATAACACATGCACACGAGAGCCACTGTACAAAACAGCTGGATTTTTGTTAAATTGTGAAAAAATCCGTCGCAGCCAGGTGGGAGCAATTAGACTTTATAATCTAAATCGAGAATGTATTTTTGCAACGCCAAAAATACGAAACGAACAGTCAAATATTTACGACTCGGATAACTTCTCTAACATATAAATTAAGAAACAAATATTCCGTTGACATTTAACGTTACCAATAACTGACGTTTCTATTGCTATAAATATTTTAGAATGATCCCAATCTTCATTTAGCAAGTGACAATTAATTAATTTTATTTAAAAATTGACTCTTTAATATTTAAAGATTCTTTAAAATCAAACATACAAAGACTCTTTTCATTTATCAATTTCCTTTAACATTGTTATTTTTCTTTCTGTTTTTTTTTTTTTTTTTTTTTAGGATGCCCGTTAATTATCAAATAAATGAACGAATGAATGATTTACTTGTAAGTTCATTTGTTATGTTACAATTATTTTGCACGTGGTGCGTTTTATATCGTCAATACGTATACATTTTTCCTCCTTTCACGTTGTTATTGTAAAATGAATTAATCGTGGACAGAAAATTTATAGATACAATATAAATAACTGGATAGTATCATAAAATACACTTTCACTGCAATTTTATTGTAACATAATATTTTCTAGAAATTAAACATTCCATCTCACCAGGTGTAAATCGTACCAATTTCGCGTGGCAACGCGATAATTTCCCAAGTAACCGATTTCACGCATGGTATTACAATATATACGAGAATTTTTAGAGAATCATTAACATTACTGCGCTTGCCAGATTCAAATTAAAAGACGTACGAGCAGAACTTTCGCCCTGAATTAATGCCAAAGCATGACCGAGGTCCTCATTTGACACTGTGAACTTAGGTTAATTTTCATGCATTCCAAAAACGCGCAACGCGCGACAAATTAAAAATAAAATGTAACTTCATTGTGAAAAGGCAAAGTGGAAGAACAATAATCACGACGATAGAACTTGAAAGGAAAGCTAGCGATCTCTTTCGGTACGAAACTAAGAACAGTCAGGTACAATAATTTATTTACAATGTAAATTGAAATGTAATCTTAAAGTCAAAACAACTATTCCTGATGACCGAAGAGAGAAGCTTTCTATCCACACATTCTGTTTCATTTAAAAACTGTGATCCTCCATTGCATGTAAAAATGAGTTGACTACAGTTTATTAACACAGAATATCAGACGATCTGCCTCCTTCTCAACTACTATCTCTCTAATAAATTTCATTGCTTCTATTACTATTAATTTCGTCAAACCGAGGGGCTCAATTTCGACAGCACTCGAATTCTACGCGACCAATTCATGCAAGCAAAGTTACTCACGATGTTTGACGTGGAGCCTAGGAACAGGATCTTGCGGCCAAGCCACGTTCTGCGCAGCTAAGCTGATCAGCGCCAAAATTCGCAGGGATGTGCTCATATTGGTAGCGAGTGGCCCTGCAGGGTGTATCCTATGAGTCAGCGGTAACTTTCAATCCTCGTCATCGCCGCTCCGATCGTCATTCCTGAAAAGAGAAGGAAAACAAAAATAAGAATCGAATCGTGTTCTCACTTGAACAAAGAGACGAGCATAATGGCCGTAAAGAGGGTAACACTATCACCGTGGGAGGTGGGAGGGGGGAAATATAATAAATATTTAATCATGCAACTTCAAAGCAGCACGCTCTACCGCTATTCTACCTAGCTCCGTTGAAATCTAGGTCCCTCGACGCTTTATTGCTACGGGAGGAACTTGAAAGAAGAAGTTACCTAAATGTGCTACTCATTGCTAGTTGCGAGCATCCACGGTAAGTACGTAGAACAACGTTAACGGGAATGGGTCAGAAATATTAGCCGGCGATGAATTTGAAGAACCCGGTCGAAACTGCACGAGTAATCCTTTTTTCTTTTTTTTTTTTTTCTGGAAAAATTTTATTCGTCGAATTTCTACATATATACTGATTTATTATACATATTTTGTTATATTTATTAGCATTTTTACATAACGAGCAACATTTCAAAAACTCGAAAACTAAATAATTTAATTTTAAATTATTCTGGCTCTTAATACACTTGAGTTGACACTTGGAGTTGTAATATCGAATTGGCGGCGCTCGTGGTAGAAATTACACCTGCGCATTTCGATTTTTCAAACCGAAGATTGATACACGCGATGCTTTTCCAATGCGACACGCTGCGGTAATTAACGTTCGCCGAAGGAAAGAAATCGTATGGCAAGCGGTTAGAGAAGAGAAGAAGGAACGACCGTTCGTCGAAAAATCAGAAAACGATCACACAGTAACAACGAATGACTCGATCCCGAGGAATTTCAACGAGGAGCACGCACACATAGTTTGCTTGCTGTCGTCGTCGTCGTCGTCGTCGTCGTCGTCTCGCTGTGCGAGAAAGTTTCGCGCGTGGTCGCGTTAAAACTGCAGACATTTCTTAAAATCTCGCCAGCTCTTAACAAGGGGGATGGCGCTGGCCATCAAGGTGGCTGAAACACGAGTATCTTTGTTCTCGTTTTCGCGGGGTGGGTTTATACACGCGCGACTTCTCGCACAGCGGAGGCGGCAGCGCAAATGGCGGCAGGCGAGACAACGGCGCAAGCAAGGAGGAAGGAAGAGAAAGGCAGGGAAAGGAAGGAAGGAAGGAAGGAAGGAAGGAAGGGAACGGGCGAGGAGGATAGAGGCAGCAGGCCCGAGATAAAAGGCTAACGAAGGAACGGTGAAGGACCGCGAGCGCGGCAACGACGACAACGACGACGACGACGACGATGGTATGCATTATGCAGAGAGGTCGCCAAGCTCGAGCTTCTATTTGTCCTGCAGCTTTTGCAGCAGCCGACGACGCTTCGAATACATTCGCGATTAGGTGGCAAATCGGATGAACGTCCATGCACACGAATACTACGCGCGATAAAGACTTTCTGTTGAAACGAATTCCTATCGAGCCCTCGTTCCGTATATCGTGAAACGCACGGCTTATTGTTAGTTCCGTTTTCGTTCGACAACTTCATCCTGCCAGCTCTGTCGTGTCTTTGAATTCGGTGCTATTTTTTGAGATTATCAACGGTGACGGAAGTCTGAGACACTTTGGAGGGATTCGAGTCACAATATCGAGCATAAATCGAGGTTTCATTCTTTTTGATCAACGAGTTTTACGAGCACTTTGAAGAGAACTGTGGATTGCTTTAACATTTATCACGCGAGGAATACGTGTTTTAATTCTTTGCAAGTTCAACAGGTATTTGTATGTAAAAATGTACGTTATCGCTGTGGCTGATGATATTGTCTGATTTAAACAGAGATCCACGCGTAGTCTAATAAAAATATTTTCATCATCATTCACAAAGTAAATGTGAAAATTCACATAGAGATGTTTTTTTTTTTTTTTTTTTTATAACAAAATGTTCCTACCACACAATTCCTACCAAAGACTATTGTAAGCAACGAAATTCATATACAACAATTTCTGATGAGTATATTTACAGACGTATAATCAAAACGAGTGGAAAAAATAGTCATGAAAGAATTTTCCGTATTACAGTTTTCTTTTAACGTATAAATATAACAAAAAAGGAAAACAAATAGAACCTCGTTCGAAACATTTCCTTCGCGTATGAATATTTTTTTCGTGTTTTCCATAAACTGCATTGAGCGCAATTTTGTGTGTATTCAAAATCGACATTTTCAAGACTCGAAACCTACCGAGACATTCAACGTAGAAAATTACAAAAAGCGCACGACACGGAAAGTGTTTCGAACGTTTCGAGACCCCGCGAAATTCGCTGCGATCATCGGTCGCCGATCGATAACCCGTTCTTTATAACTCCCCTCCGGTACACAAATGCCATTAGTATAATCAGATTTCTCCGTGCGAGCGCAATGTAAAGTCTCAAATTGAATTTAACCGCGTGTCGAGCCCCGAAACAAGAACGATCGAGGTCCTCGCGAGCGCGAGATAAACGTTCCCTTTCCTCGTCATATTCCTCGTTGTGCGAACCGTTTTATCGACAGCGTGGCAATCGACACGCGATAAATCGCGCGCGTATCGAATCGGGCGCGTGCATTTCTAATCCCGTGCCAGGTTTGAAACGCGAAAGAAACATGCTCGCGAGCGAGACTCGACGATAGCAGCTCGCAGCACGCTCGTAAATTTCGCGGAAATGGAGAACCACGCTACGTACACCGTTCGTTTCCCAGAGGATCGGTCGAGAAGCATGGAAAAGTGCGGCGCAACACGAACGAGAGAGCCGTTCGGCCAAAGTGTACAAGCGTGCACGCTGCATGCATCTGAAAGAACGAGTCACTGTTAGGCGTGGCTCGCCCTACTTTCCAGACTCGAGACACAAGACGAGCCGCGGATCGAGAAGTCCGCTTCCCTCCAGCGTCGTCGTCGCCGCCGTCGGTTTCCGATTGTCCGCGGCAGAGCGCTGGACTTTCTCCACTCTTCGCGTGGGATCTCCTATAGAGCGTCGAACGCAGCCACGTCGGACGCGTGTTAACGTGTTTATACCAACACGCGATTCTGATTATCTAGTACTACGAAAGATCGACGTTCTAACTGTTGAAAACTAATCAAACACGTTTCTGTTACATTCTCAAGTACGACAGTGTTTTAGAATGTGTTGTACGAATGTCGTTTTTCGTTGAAAAGTTACGACAATGAAAAATATACACGAAACGAGTGGTGAAAGAACTAGAATACAATAGTATCGCGATACTCGAATGGTCGCTCGATTCCACTCGTGGATAAATTAAAAGGGCAGAAACGAAAAATTTCAATTTCCAAACAGAGAATCTTCTCGAAACGCAGACCGTCGTGGCACGGTGCCGGAAGTCACGAAGCCACGAGCGATCGGCGTCATCGGTACGTTCCGCTCAACTGCAAGCTTTCGTCCCACGATAGTCAAATAGGAAAGAAACCGATTTAATTTTCCCGTGGTCGAGAGCCAGTGTCGCAAGTGGAGAAAGCCAACGTCCGAGAGATTCCAGAGTCCCGAGGTAAAGAGAGCTCGAAAGATTTCACGTAGGAGATTGCAAACACGTAACGGGTTGGATGGGGGGGGGGAGGGGAGGGGAGGAGGGCAAAGTAATCGAACAGGTCCGGGACACGGGTCCCGTTTCTCCCAGATCGGGAGGGAAAATTAAAGCACGATGACTCGTGTATCTGCTCCTTTCATTTTCCCCATTTCCCCTCCCGATCCGATCGTGTCCACCTAAATCGATCACGCGTGTCGGCGTGGAGTCACGATCACCGAGAAGGTTAATTCTGGCGACGTTGGGCGACGTCGATCGAATTTCAATGCAAATCTTGAAAAAGAAAGGGGGAGAAGGAGGAGGAAAAAAAAAATCGTCGTTCAACCGTGGGAATCTAGGGCAGATTCTGGCGCGATGTAAATCGTATGAAAGAAAAAAAGAAGAAAACCAAAAAAGAAAGAAAAAGAAAGAAAGAAAGAAAACAAAAAAGCACCTTTTATTCATACCGTTTAAACGCGGCTATTCCGCAAAAGGAGAAAGAACAATAACAGGCGAATCCTTGTATAAAGGGCCATAGAATCGCGATAACAATGAAAACGCTGCTGCAAGCGCAATTCCGCGACGTATTTCCAAATGGCGTTCGAACGAAACGTGATTTTAACGACGCGATCGAGCGCTTTCGGTACATTAACCTTATCTACCATCGATTTATACGTTCGCGGGGGAGGCGGGAGGGGGGGAGAGAGGCGAAAACAGGCCAAGAAACGCAAAAGAGGAAACGGCTCTGGGAAAAGCCGCGAGAGAATTGCACGTATAAACACGGAGTGGCGGCGGACGTTTGATAAAACTTGGAGAAACAACGAGACGTGTCGAAGGGAAGTACGCGAGACGTGGGACATTCAGGTCTAACGACTACGACGACGATTAATTTGCGTAATTAATTAGAGACAGTTTCGAACGACAGTGTACACGTGCGTTAATGTATTTTCTACAGACAACTGAAAACGAAAAATGTCGAGTTTTTTATTTCCTAAATACATGGTCTTCGATTTGAGTCTACTAGCCGTTTGTTTCAAAAAAAATTTTTCATGTTCAAAGACATTTTTACCAAAAGACGAATGTCATATTCGTAAATATTTAGATAAAAATACTTGGATACTTTCAAATAAAATACAATGCTTATTCTCTGTCATACAAGAAAGTATTATTTAACACTAGATGTATATTCACTGCCAGAAATGAAGCGCTATAAACGCATCGGAAAAATTGAGAGAGATATTTAAAAGATATTATTATTATTATTATTATTATTATACTAAATGTCTAAAACTATTATTGTTGGTACGAATAAAAGTACACAGGCAACGACGACGATGAGCAGAAACAAAGAAAGAAAGGAGGAAGGAAGGCGAAAAAGAGCGCGGTGTTCGAGCGACAAGTACATGTAATATAAGCACGCTCTTTGAAAGCCTCGTCCTCGCTACGAAACAAACGATCACGGCACAGAAAATCGTGGAGCATTTCACCAAGCTGGAAATCGCGAGCAAGACGCGAGAGTGAGCCTTCCGTTTTTGCTTTGATCCTCGGCTCGTTGAACGGTGAGCGATCGGTCTAGAATTATCCATGGTCCGAGCGCGCGGCCATGTTACTACTATCTCGTGCTCTTGTTGCTGGCTGTGTTACTTTTACTCGAACGATGTTACTTGCTAAAGGTGTCTCTAGGTGCACACGTGCCGTATCCGAGTTTCGATTCATCAATTGAATTTTCTCATTGGTATCTGTATAATTCAAGTATCACGTCGCTATTACGTTCGGATCCTGGCTAGATTGAAACCCTAAGTACCGCAAAAAAAAAAATTGGCAATACATTTACGACAGACTCGAATCTATAAATTCTTTGAACAGTAAATATTTCTAATAAATTCGAATCTTTATGAATTTCTTGTCTACTCTCTTTGAATCATTTGGTAATTACCGAAATCCACTGTTGTAATGGACAAGCAAAAACAAACACTATTACAATAATATAATTTATTATTGCATTATGGTATTATATTACGTTTAAACAGCAGCAAGCGTGAACATTGAAATAAAATTTCTAAAATTTACGAGATGGTTCCGAAACAAATATTATCACGATAATGCAGTATTACATCACGTTATAATAATATAATATAATATATTACCACTCGTTCCAAGCATCTCGAAACTTGCGAAATACTCGACGAGTTCGAGAGCGATCTGTAAAAAATCGAATACCTCGCAATTACTGCGGACGAACTATAACATTGTATGAGTAGCATTCAACCCTTGGATATTGGATTGGCACGCTAGTCTATCGCAAATTTATCGGGTCGATAAATCGACAAAGTCCGATCGCCACGCAGAGCCGATCCATTTTTATTCCTCCCCCACATTTTCACCTGACCCCGCGGCGAACAATACTTATCCCACCGTTGAATGTGAACCGTGAATTCACGAACGTGCACGTTGTGTGACCGATTTCTCTCCGCGATATCTGTCGATAAACCCGTTGCCAACTTTTCTCTCTCCCGGCGAGGGCCAACTTTTCGCGCGTTTCCGCCAGCTCTGGCCAGGGTATATGTATCTAGAAAAATGGGTTACGTCGCGATCTTCGCGGGAGACTCGGCCGTTTATTCCGGCGCGCCGTGGCCTGGATCCTTTCTTTATTCGCGGCAAACCCTCGGCGCGAGGAACGAGTGGTAAACCGTGACGTCTCTGGACCAAGACAATACGTCGCGAGACCGACCGTAGGAAAAACAAGGTCACGCTGCAATGTGCTACATCCACGGCACGCTCTACCATCAGAAGATTATTACGCGTTAATCGGCGACACCGCGTGTAAAATTCCGTTTGTACAAGTTTGTCGAGAGACTCCAAGAATTACGAATATTTTAATATTTCGGTGTATTACCAGAGCAAAATGTTTATTGGCAAGTGAAAGCTCGAAAGTCTAACTTTCGAATATATTCGGAAAATAGTGAGAGCTCTATTACGGTACAATAGTTTGTAATTGCAGGAGTCCACTGACTCTCCACTATCGTGATCTTTTAGGTTCAAATAAAAATAAGGCAATTCGACTGATAATAATTCATTTAATCGAGGCTTTGGCTGGAAATTTTTCAAACAAAGAATTTCACTGTACCGCGAAAATTTATCATCGGCTTTCTCACTCTCCTTCCCTCTCTCTCTCTCTCTCTCTCTTTCTCTCTTGACACACTTTGCAACAGCTTCTCGACGACATTATGTAAAAGACAAATATCCCCGCCGAGTGTACGATTTACGGTGAAGTGTACGTTTCATTCGCAAGCGATGGGAACGTTAACCCATTAAAGAGGCAAGCAATAATTTATCGCCCTGGCAATCCGGAAGTCGTGAATCTAATCAACTTTAATGCACTTGCTTAGAACTTCTTCTCCAGTTCCACTCTTACACCATTCAAGAATGGAATGCTTGGACTACTTAAATTAGTTCAGTTTGTTTGTTAGACCTAAACTAGGGCGATTTAATATTAACTTCCTCGGTCTCTGTTTCTCGTATATATATATATATATATATATATATTTATTGCAACATTTTTCTCTCGGCTTGCTGATTTCGTATCTACGTCCGCCTTTGTTTCGTTCATTTTTTATTTATTACTTGTTGCAGAGTTGATTAGCAACTGTCTATCGTTAACCTTGACGCAATAAGTATAATTTAGTATAATTAGAATTTATTATTAATTTACTATTACTCGTTAACCTTTTAATTACTATTTACTAAATTAATGTATTAATTTACTATTTGCTATTGATCTCTTACTGTTTACTAGATTTGTTACTGGAAAATTGCACGGCACGACTTGTACATCGTCGATCGTTACAGTGTTAATTAGAGAAAGACTAAATTAGACGTTGCTGAAATTTCAACAGTGTGTCTACACGTGATAATCCATTCCATGTGACAACCCGTGATCGTGAAAATCCATTTTACGACAGAAAGGTTAAACGCGGCCAAGGAATCCCGACAAATCCCCAACTTAATCCAAATACAATTCGGCGCGTGTATTATGTTGTATACTCTCTTACGCTTCTCTGATTTCTCGACGGTGCACGAAACCAACGAAAAATCCGTATGCGGGAATCCTGAAACGCAAATGCAGGGAAAAGCGAGTGGATAAGGTTTGACGTAACTCTGGCCGCAGCTCGTAAAACGTAATCGCGAATGCACAGCTTCTATAAACGTAATCCCAATAAATAAACTTTCTCAGCCGGTTGTCGGGCAGTTTGTCAACCGAGCGTCGCATCGATAGCGCAATCGTGGATTCGCTTCTTCAGCTGGCTGAGCGGCAATACCTTCGCCGTATACGGTCGTTTAGCGGTGGAATTCGTTACGTCCGATTGCGACAAGTTTCGAGAAAAAAGCATTGCGTTCGTGGCGCGCACCAGCTCCGAATTGAAACTGAGAAGAGAAAGAAAGAGAAAAAGAGCGAGAGAGAGAGAGAGGGAGCGAAAGCTGCTATAAAAGTAGGGAAGCTACCGAGAGAGAAAGGAGAGATAAGTCTAGTAGATGAAAGGCGCCAAAAAGAAGTACACAAGATATCCGCGCGACGAGGCCGATGAATGAGTCTACCAACGGTCTTTGAGCCTCCAACCAGGCTGTGATTAATAAATAACGTCGATCTCGGCCAAAGCAGAGTTTCCTCGTCGTCGCATCGCAACCACAGTCACATCCGACTGTGTACGGCGTTTCTTGCCAAGCTGGTAAACTCGCCAGCGTAAATAACAATTTTTTCGAAAATAAACGACGCGTTCTTGTCGCGCGCCAGTGTCACGCCGAGAGAAATCAAAGTAAACACGGGATTTCCTATAAAGGTTAACGTCACGTGTACGTCAGAGGATTTTCGACTGGACGAAACATGTTCAAATTTAAGCGCTGCAATTTAAGTTGATAGATCGAATCAATATCGAGGATAATATAAAACAACTGAAGGGTGGGTTTTTTAGTTCGGAAAAATTCCTATCGACTTTGCCAAACGTGTCTTGTTTTTCTACACGCGGCAAGATTCGTCGATATAAATTTCAAAGGATTCTCGCTGTAAAACGGAGATTTTTTTTTGAAAAAAAAGAAAAAAAAATTGTTGTCGATCTGTCATCCGTAAAAAATATTACGTAGAAATACAAATGACGGTGTTTGTTAAATCAGGTCGTTAAAGCGGAAAATCGCCAAAAGTCAGACCGTGTTAAAAAGAGCGAGAGAAATTGATACACAGATACCATCTGATTGCGTAAAAAATTAAATCGAATACACCAGAGGTAAATGAAGCTGGTCCGACAAATATTTAATGCAATGAAATTGACTGTGCGCGTGATTGGATCTTATACAGCGTAATCGTTGCGCGATTGTACGACCAGAAAAACAACAGAAAGAAAAAACAAGCGAAACGTACTCACATTGATCGTGTCTAAATTGCCAAAGCGTACGATCCAGCGAAATCGTATTTGTCGGTCGCGATGTTTAAAATTGGAACCAGTTTGTTTTTTCTCGTGTTGCACACAAGATATTTGTAATGGGAGCGTGTAATTTTGTATCATTCTCGTGTACTGACAAAGCAAATTGCCATTTTCAGTAAAAATGGCGAGACTCGCTAAATTTTGTTCTATCTTTGCGTATAAATATTTTTATTTATTCTTCCAATTTCTCGGTTTTTTCCCCTAGTAATGTATATTTTCAATGAGATTATTTTCATCGAGGAAAAGCAACTCTGACTTTGTTAAAGACATCTTGAAAATTGGCCATTGATATTGATCGTTGTCGATCGATCACACAACTATTTCTATCACCGTGTGACATTCAACTAGAAAATAGACGAACATTTGCACGTGATATTATTTTCTACTTTTCATTTTCAATCCCGACAGCGATCTGCAAACTGACGTTTCGCGACGAGCTCGGGGGCGATTCGAATTTTCCAACGATATTAATAGGAGAGAAAATTTAACGACCATTTGCCAAATTTTTTTGCGCGAATTTCACGACGTTTGATCGAAAACGCGGAAACCAGGTCAAAAGGGTTGTCAATAACAGTTCAGGCGCCGACAATTCCCGAAACGTTGAGAAACCTAAATTTACCGATTGTTGATCATTTGTCCCAGTGACGTTAATTATTAAACATTAATAGATATCCGTTTGATTAAAACAGACTAGCGAAAGAGTCCCGAAGTTTTATTTATAACAGATGAACACGATTCGATATCGGAGAAACGTCCAAAGAAATTACAATCGCGCGAATAACTTTATATTTAGAACTAACATCCTCATTGAATCGGCAAATCGGAGAACAGTACGCAAGCTTAAAATTAGTCAATTTTACAAAATATTAAAATTGAAATATCGAGACGAAGAATAATACTAAAAAGTGTTATAATAAGTTCGGTAGATCTTCATATTTAATAGATTTGTCTTTTCCCTCACTTATCAATCGATTGCGATTTAAATCGCGTCTGGTCAGAATCGATAATGAAACAAAATTCAAAATGTAATCAAGTTATATTCTATCGAGAAGTAATATATTTTTAATACCATATTAAATTTATTTATTATAAATTAATTGTCGATTAAATAATTCTTTCATTCCTTCTTATTCAATAATTTCATTAATTCTTTTGGTTCCTTCTTCGTCGTTAGATCATTTTTTAATCGCCTCTAAAGCACGATAATAAGTGTTACTGTATTATTTGTTTCATTTCCTGATTAAAACGTGAGTTGAATTCAAGCACGTTGCAAGTCGAATGATGTTTTAATTCTCGCTCAGCCAATGTTGAATCCAACAATATAAAATAACGTATCACGTTACGATATAGTCATAATACATTATATTTTAATTTATTATAAAAACTTCGATATGGGTCCGTCGTGTTTGTAGTCGACTTGTATTCGCGAGTTAATTGTAAAGGGTTACGTGAACGAAATTTTGCAAACATCAAACGTTCACCCGAGTCAGCACGAGTTAATAAAAATAAATTAATAAATATTAATACAAATATATTAACATCACAATGAATATCAATATTAATTTATTAATAAATTAAGAAACGTTGACTAACAGCTGTTCATTCAAATAAGAAAATGTGATTTTTGAACGTGTAAATACCATTGTTTCTCAATGTACGTACATTCAATGCCCCTTTCTGTCTTACGATACCGTAAGAATCGGCCAGCAAATCGCACCGGATGTCTGTGGAAGTGTTCGAAGCATCCGGATATCGAAAAAAGGTTGGGCGAAAGGTAAGCGATCGCTCACGGTCCGGCAAACACCGAAGCGATCATAAATAATCCAAATGGCGATGTGACGAAGCTACGAAGCGAATCAGCGAACCACCGACGATTATGGCCTGCGTGCAGATTCCGCATCTCGATATCTGTAATTCGGATTATCGAAAAGGGTACGACGCGACTCGGCCAGTGTATCGACGATACCCGATAATAGGTATGCCAGTCGCTGCCTCGCGGTAATATCTCTATGCCTGTATGTACATAACACGCGAGAGAGAGGAACAGGTGTGTGTGCTCGCGTGTATTATAAAGCTGCGTACACATTTGTTATCGCACCTTGCTCCATTACTGTGACCTGTTACCCAGCCAACGTGTCGTGATAAAAAATGCAGACGATGTTCCGTTTGTTACTGGCTACTGGTTCCGGGTTTGGACATTTTTCGAATGAAGCGAATGAGCTTGTCTGGCTCGATGTCATCTTGCTCGGAAACGATCTCGCGTTGAGACTTGCGTTTCAACGATTTCGTGATTTCGTCTGTCGAATGAAATAATTATTTCATTCTATTTTGCGTTCCACGCTTGTGAACAATAGATTCTCGTCGAGTGAACTTCACTATTTCGAAAAGTCAGTTCAAGCGAAACGACACGATTTATTGTATCTGACAGTATCAATGTTTTTACCAACTTTTCAGAAATAACTGATAGAAATGGTTCGTTATACCAAATTGATTTTTATCTCTATTACGAGTGAAATTTAACTTGCTCGGTTTGGATCCTCCAACCGTCCTTGGTACGACCGTTCCGACGAAATATCGAAAAAGCAACCCGCTACAAAAATACTTTTTGAATAACTTTGAACGTCTGTCAGCGTGTACCGAGATCTTTGTATATCGAGACGTTCGGTATAAAACGGAAATATAATCTCATCTGTGCTTTAATCTCTAGTCTGACGCAATAAAAAGTTACGCGTACGGGTAACAAATTTAGAAACAAGTCCTGCACCGTACTTATCAATAAACAAAGTATGAAACAAGATTGAACGAAACAAGATTCCTGTTTGTTGACCCACGAGCAACGTGGGTTTGAATAACGCGGGCTTTTTCGCTGACAGTCGATATTGTAGGAACTTCCTAAAGATAGTAGTTCATAATATTTTCTTTTCTTTTAATCCATTTCAATAGATATAGACAACATGCGAAATAAAGCTTTCAGTAGACAATTCAGGTTATTGTCAAGGTTTTGATAAGTCGAAAAACTATACGTGAATTTTCGATTAAGCAACGATACATTTTGTTATCAAGAGGAACACTAAAAATAACGTATAAATAATTGACCATTTAGCCTCAAAGTCTGATATTCTTGTTACGTGACGCATTTCTCTCTACTGATAATTCTCTGCCATCATTTTCATACTCATTCTTAATGAATAACCGATGTTTCGATAAACTTCTTATGTTTCAATCGTTCTAAAATGTCAACATGCTAAAACGGAGTTCCCAACCACTTCGTTCCTTTGTCAATTACGATTAAGATTAAATTAAAGAGATTCGTTGAAATGGGATTCTTTTATTGCAGCAATTAACAACGTACACCTGTCAGAGAAATATACATAATTACCGGTTCGAGATATGACCGTTTCAACACAAATGACAGGGGAAAATATTCCCCGGTTGAAGAGGTTAAATAACGAATGTGTACGCGGCTTAACGTTCGCGTTAGTTGTGTATGATCAACGGTGTACAATCTCGCGCAGGTGAAAGGGTACACACAGATAAAACGGTTATATGCCATTTCTTCGTGTAGCTACTTATCAGCGTAACGACCCGCCGCGAAATCGTCGTGTTACAAAGTCGCCGATGCACGATACCGGCGGATTATCGGGGCGAGAGAAGTAGAAGACTAAGTGGCCGGGGACAGAAACTACCACGGCGAACGTGAAAGCGAGGAAATAAAGCGGCGGAGAAGTAGGGGTGGTAGACTGGTGGTGGAGAGAGATCGAGAGATCGAGATCCATGAGGGGGTGGCAAGATAGGATCCAGAAGGGGAGAGAGAGAGAGAGAGATCCACGGAGAATGTGGCGGGCTATTTAAACGGGCCAGCCAACTCGTCGCTGAATGAATATTCAGAGGCGCAGGGAGACTGCAGAGTACGGTGTTCGTGGCCCAGGTGACCTCTCGTGGAAACGACCAGGTGAAATGGTCCAAATCACAGCGAATATTCAGATCCCAGACCCTCTTACTGCCGTCCTTGTGCAAATGATTCTCGTTACGAATGCCTGTGATCGAGACTGCCAAACTATGTAAAAGAGTGGCAACCGAAATCGTGATTCCCCTTGCAAATTTCTTCGCAACTGTCGCTGGAATAAGCCTAGGCGCCGCGATTCCGCACCCAGGCCGAGCTGCGGCCAGACGACGTGGCAATTTAATGCCTCTTTGAATACCTCGTGTCTACGCCTCTATATACGTTCTAACGTCTACGGAAGATTGTTACGCTCGATGCCAGGCTCGTCGACGTTTGAACGTCGATTGCACTGTGAATAATTAATCGGACGTCAGCTAGTGATGTTGTAGTACGCGAGTTCTTACGAGTGAAGCAGGCTGCTTCTAAGGGTAGGAAAAATTGGAGAACGTGCCAAGTGAGCACGAAACGCTTGAAAGTTACGTGTCCATATTTGAAACAATTTTTTTTTCCGCATACATACACGTTGCTTTGTTATCGCGTTTCGTCGAGATATATCGTTACGAAAATGTCAAATGATTTATTTGATCGTCATATTTTAAATTTAACTGGTAATCTTTCTTTCTGACAGGTAAATTCTAGGTATAGAGGCATAGTAGATTAAAAATATCTCGTCTTGGTATTAACCCGTCTTGTAAAATTAAAATAAAAATATTATGTCACAAGTTTAACAATTGAAATGATCCGATTTTTATCAATTTCATTAAAACAAAATTTCTTATCGTTAACTCTCAGCTGGCATCGTTAAATTTTAAGCAATCTAAAAATATTCTCTACATTAATCCAATTCAAATTAGAGAAACCTAACCCAAACCTTGAAACTAAGTAGACAATCTGAATCAAATGTAATCTAAACATATCAGTCGAGAATTGACGGAACTCACAACCTCTAGTAGAATCTTCTAACAGGATATTGATATTCTAAATCCAATTTACTAATTTGGATTTTCCATTGAAATATCTGAACGTACGTTACAAAAAACACGAGGAGATGCACCATGCACGCGAAACGTCGAAAAGAAGGAAGGTGTGAAAGAAAAGACTAATTAGTCTTCGAGTAACACGCGCCCCCGAACTACTTTACATCAAATCACTTTTACAACGCTAGGCCGCTGATACTTAGAACGATAACAACGAGAGCAATGAGGCAATTCACGTCTTTATTAAAGCTCGAACGTGTACAATAACGAGTCGGGCTGATTTTTTCCTTCTTCTTTCTTTTCTCTCTCTCTCTCTTTTTTTCTTTTTCTTCTGCAATTCTCAAGGAGACGAGGTACGAACGTGTGTGGAAGTTAACACGGCTACTTAGCCAGCGTTATAATTTTATACCCCCCTCTGGCTATAGTAGTTTTTTACGAGTATAGGTCTCGCAGGTCGTCGAAAGATAACCGTTACCGCGGCTCGACTGTAACTTTAGCACCTGCGAACGACATTTTCGACCGTCTCATCTCTCGCGAGTCAGGATCGTTACGCTATTCAAATACTTTTGGTACGTTCGTGGGCGGTTTTACAACCGCCTCGTTTTTGCACGCCTGGCCGTACGTACCTGAGACGCGAAGTGCACCTCCGCGAGCTGCCGCGTTGCAATTCGGGCCGTGAAAGATCGTGTTGCAAAAGAGCCAGCTGACTCTACTACTCCACTTGCACCGGGGCGATGCACGATGAAGTTTTTCTCCCGAGCGTATCGAGAACCCTTCGTTTTACTAGCTTCGTGTCATCCACGGGAGTACATGCGTACGGTTGGTCGCATACGCTCGTGAAAATTATTCGAACACACTCGTAGAATGTGTCGTACATACCTAATGCCAATGTTCATCCTCCACTTCTACGTAGAAAACTGAAGTTCCAACTTCGAACGTTTGCTCGAAGAATGCTCTCTCGATTTTATAGACAAACAGCAAACATACGAAGAACGTGTGTTCAGCGAACGAGCAAGGACTATCGAGCATTCGTCCACGTTAAATTGAAATTACGCGAACGCTGGCTCGGTTATTATCGTTTACAGGAAACGGGGGCGAATTGGTGAAAACGAGGAGGAAGAAGATGGTTCAAACGGATGGATCGAGCACACGTCACACGCAGGAGAAACATGTAAATTCGTGTCTCGAGACGAAGCTCGATCGATCTTCATCGAGTCGATTCGTCCGATTCCTTACTTCGCCGTACTTCTCCAAGACAACCACAGCCGCATGTTTAATTATGGAAATCATATTTGATCTACACGAGGAGCTTGCCAGTGTCTCAAAGTGTTCAAATTTACATTGGAAAATACGTTAAACGTGATTTCGAAATGCAAATATTTGATCGATCCGTTCCGCAAATATTCGCGCCGCGGTGTAACTTGAACTTGACGTTGTAAAAATACCCCCACCACCCTTGCGCGATAATAATAAGAAATTCTTATTCTCGATCTTGCGACGAAGTTCGCCGATAACTATTCCTGGCAATTTCTACTTCGGCTCTCCGACGAAGAAACAAACGCTGAATGATCTAAGCTCAAGTTTAAGCTTGACAACACCAGCCGAAAACCGTGATGGATCGTGGTAACAGGAGAGACAGAGAGAGAGAGATAGTCGAGCGTGCAATCCGCTCGCAATCGCGTACGATTAACTCTATATGACACGAGAGTGAATCTGCACTCGTCGACCACCGGTAATTTCCTTGGGGAAGAATCCCGATGCTGTACAGGATGTCGTGTAGTACAATCGGGAAGGGGGATAATTATACACGAAAAAATATAAGTCGAATAAAATATTTTTCATTCGGCGACGTCGCTTCGGAGGAAATCGAGTTTTGGAAATTTGTCCCGTGTAAGACAACAATTTTTCAGAGATGATGTTACCAATGTTTGGACTTGTTTCTTTCTCGTAATCTTTTCATTTTAAAAAAATAATTAATAACGAATGAAAATGTGCAGTTTGATAAATTTGTATTAATTAATAACTATATTATATATATATTAATAAAATGTTTGGAACAACGTTTGAAAATTTATCACATCACCTCAAACTACACATTTTCATCCGTTATTAATTATTTTTTAAATAATACATGTTAAATACACATTACGAAGCAAGAAATAATGGTTACACGTCGCGTATTTTTTATTTCATTTATACGTTTCGTTCGTAATTATGGAATTTAATACCGTTCCATTCAGAAGACGTCGAGATAATATTTGGTACAAAAATTTTGCGCGTGATGAATTTAATTTTCTCCAAAATAAAACATCTCACGGAACAGTTGCCATTTGCATTTTATCATTCACCTGTAGACTAACCTTCCGTCGATTATTCATTCCCATAGAAAGTTCAGACCAAAATTAATCAAATTCAGATATAGCTCGACGTATCTTTCGACGAGGAAACGAAGTTGCATATGAAACAGAGACGTTGCTTCTTTTCGACTTACTGGAATCAGTTTCTAGCCGATCGTACCATTAATTATACGACACCCTCGACAAGTACATTCGACTATATACGATCACGTATTGGACAATCGTCGCGATTAATGCGACGCGTGTTAACGGTAAACGACGGAAACCGCGCGCCAAAGAAACAAAAGGGACGGAAGAAAAACGACGGTGGAAAAGAGGTGGATTGAACGGTGCCTCTCGCTATCCAGTTTCTGGAATGTACCGTGGCGATCGCAACAAGCGTTAGCTACACCTCTCGTAATTTCCGTTAGCTAACCCATTCGCCCACGTGCAACTATTCTTTGTCGGCGTAAGGCCTTCCGCGGAATGCACCTTGCCGCGGAGCATCTACGATACTACTTCGGGGATAAGTATCATTGGAATGATACAGCGCAGCTCCCGAGCCAGGTATCCGCTAATCGACGAAGTTCCATCGTTTCTTTGCAGAGTGAAAGAAACGGTCGAAAGACAAGTGGAAATCGTAACATTTGGAAAACTGGTAGGCGTCGTCTGGGTTCGTTGATTGAAGATAATCGCGCGTGTAACGGATGATCTCGTACGAACGGCTGAACCAAGCGGGAAGGGAACCAAGCAGGAAGAAGAATCTCGAGGAAAAAGTCTGCCTTTGGAAGTTGCGTAGCGTCGAGAAAAATCGAACCAACGTTCACGTGGTTGGTACGCCGGATTCGAAAATTCTCCGAGTTGAAAATTGGCGATAACTTTACCAACGAGCATTTCAACTAGCTGCAGTTTAGACGGATGATTGATTAATCAGAGCTTAAGGACGCGTTTCTAACTTCGCGAACGCATCAATCTTCGGCTCGGCCATTACCAGCTGTAATTTGCTAAAACAATGTAAAGTGGATCATCTGGTAATCGTACCTGTAATGTGCTTTAATACGAGAGCCATATCTTACAGCAGGATACATAGAGAAGCGCAAATAGTAGACTCCCTGTCGGCCAATATTTGTCGTGGAAACAAATTATGACTTTTTTATAGCGATAGTGGACTTTGGCATAAAGCAACCGTAATAGATTCGTCGATGGTTATAGCTTTGCAATGCAAGGTAGTTCGTATGTTCTTGTTAAAAGTACATAGAAAAGAGGTTCCCTAATTTTGGATCACTCAAGAACATAGTTCCATAAATCGGAAACTTGTGCTCGTGTAATTTCGACCAGAGTAATTTTAATGGTATAATAAAAGAAAGAACCCATTTTAAAATTGGACCACGTCTGTTTCACGTAGGCATTTTTATTCAAAAATATACACACGGACTGTAGAGAAATAAAAGATAACTCTAAGAAGCTAACTCTGTAGCGTGGTAAGAAAGTCTAAATACGTATTTGATAAAATAGTCAATCAGTAAAAATTCTAAACAGCATGTTTTCCTAATATTCTAAAATTTCAACTCAAAAACAGTCTTTCTTGGCGATCGTAGTAGGTACTTCAATTTAGGAAATTTTGGAAACTATTACAAGTATCAGGTAAATTTCACGATCATATTAAAGATGTCGCCAGTAAAAATTCAAAATTTCTACTAGACGAAAGTTACACTTTATCAAAATTACAGCGACTATAACCAAAATTATATCCGTTACTAATCGTAAGTATACGCTATAACTTCATGCTAATTGTAAGTGACATCGGCTGGATTGATTAACGCGTGAATAGAAAAGATGGTCCAATTTAGAAACCGGTTCAGATCAGACAACTGTCCTCCAGTTATTTCGAAAATTTATTCGCCCATAAATTACACTGTCGGCCACGGCGTTAATCCCAGAGGCCAGCCAGTTAAGAGAGAGTCTGCTGTGATCGTATTCCACGAGTCGATTCCACGAAAGCAACGTAACAACATCGTTCTTTCGGCTCCGTTCGATGGAGCGATAACACGATAAAACCAAACGGAGGGACACACCGACACGGAACAAGTCCAATTTCTACTTTTCTACGAACCTCACCCGCCACCGTTCTCCATTCAACCCGTACGTTCTCCTTTCGCTATGAAAGAAACCTATCGAAATCTCCGAGTTTTCGCTTCTTCCGCCTTCCTCTCCGTGCTTATCGCAAGAAGCTTTCTAACTCCCTTACTCTCGCCCGTTTCATCTCGCGCAACACACACACGCTCTCTCTCTCTCTCTCTCTCTCTCTCTCTCTCTCGTTTATCCCGTGTCACGCTACGAAATTCATTTTATCGCGACAGCGACGACGAATCGATATTTCTCGTTTCTCAGCGCGAGCTCGCAATCCGATAAACGAATGACGAGAAGATTGCAACAGACGTGCGATGCAATAAATGGATATAGATAGATGCGGTAAACTATAGATACCGTGCGATCCCGTAGGTTAGGTACAAGCGTACACGGTGCACACGTCGCGACCGTGTGTGTAATACGCCAGGTGTCCGTGCCACGGGGGTGCTGCCCCGCAACTCTAGCATCCTGTGTTCCTCAGTCGCGCGCATTGGCGCCGGCCACACTACGTCCTTAAGTCGTTCCTCCGTTTCATTTTCTCATCGCCTAAATCTTCGCTAAATTTCATTGCCCAGAGTACACTGACAGACGTAACCGTCCGCGGTAGCTGCAGGCACCATTTCCACTCTCCAATGGAATTTTTCTTTATTACTCTCGACATTCCATCTTGTGACATCGAATTCTTCTAGTTGGGTCCAATTAAACAGTGAATTTACGAAGAATGCTTTAACAGCAACAACTGTGTGCAACTACACGCTGTGAAATTTCCTTACGCAAGAGAGAACCATCGATCATCTATCGACATCTCTTACGCTTTTGATATGAATTTCATCACGACAAACGAGTGATATATTATCGTTACTCCTCGCATCGAAACACCGAATTCATTATTTTCCATGGCATGTGTGTTCTCTGCGAGTTATCACAGAGCGGTTTTCATTTGTCATCCTTGGTAATCACGCAACTACATGCACGTGTTTGTGCAATGATAAGTAACGCAAATTAACTCTTTGAGATAGGTCGAGAAGATAATAAATTAGAAAATATCGCGTTAGACAGTGTCAATTCACCTTGAAAAATTGCAATATCCATTTAATCGGCAACGGTTCAATTTTCGTCACTCTACGACACTTGACAAACCGGGAGAATCCTATTATTTATATATTTCCGCGGACACTCAATGAAAACCGACGACTCGAGAATAGAAATTGGCCGCTGGTTAAAAGAATCGGCATCGTAACTCACGTTTCATCTTCAACTGTCCAAATTAGATATTATAGAAAAGCAGAGAGATTCACATCGATCGTAAAACGAGCCCTAACGAACGACGAAGTATCGTTAAACGTATGCGCATCTATCACGCTGGCAAATACGCTTGTCCGAACGTGTCAGCCACATTCCTCGCATATCGATGAACCCATCGCGCTCGAGCCTCGATCCGTGGCCTACTACTACCCGCGATAAAGGAAAATTCAATTCCGCCGATCTCACGGAACAAATGCATCATAACTTCCCCTCCCTCTGCCCCCCCAGTCTTCCAATTTCCGTCGAAATAGCTTATCCCCCCAAGTCGGCTGCTATGCGACGCGACGCACCGCGGCGTCTTGTCTTCCCATGGCCGATCGTAAGGCGCCGCCTATGACTGCTATATACGTCGGCGTAGGTGGGAACCGGCTGGCTCAAAGTACCTCACGCCTGTGGACGATTGTCATCGATCGCCGGTGCACGATTTCCACAGGCGGAAGCACGCTCGAAGGTGGTAGCTGCAGACGGAGCAACGACAGACCTGGTACCGGTACTCGCGCTGGCACTCTGGTATATCGCTATTGGGACTGGGTATTAGAGATGGGATCGAGTACCTCACAAGTCGTCGAATTCGACCACTTTCCAACGACACGTCCGAGCGTCTTTAAAAAGGAATCGAAGAGGCAGAGTTTCGAATGTCTCGCGAGTACTTTGGTGGCGTGAAAGACTAATGATACTCCCGATGAAGGCAGGATCTGACGACGAAGACACGTGACAATGAAGAGTGACTAATAACAATGGAGACAATGCTGGAAATTTATTGGCAATGTACGTTTCCCGGTTTAGGGAATATTCAAACGTTACATACAGATGGACGATTTTCATCGCGATGAAAATTTCGTTGGCATCGAGCAAGCCCACCTGACGCGAAAATCGTTTCTCCACGTGCTTCTTTATTGTATCAAATACGTCTGACGTTCACGTATCCGAGTCTTGTAAGAAATCCCATCTTTGAAAGCCTCAAAGCAGAAGCCGCTGTCAACTGCACGCGTGCACAACGAAAAAGAGATAAATCTCCGTTTCAAACGAAATTACAGAATACCCAAGAATCAAGTGAAAGTTTCGAATTCTGCAAACGTTGACCTATTCATGGCTGTGTTTGCAAAATCTGTACTCGTCTCGGAAGCCGCCTGTATAAAACAGCTTGTACGAAACGAATGCGTTTGTACTCGTTGAAACAGTATGTAGCATCGTTCAAACTTTATCGAACTTGACTTGTACAAAATGTACAAATGGACAACACGTACAAAATATATAAAACGTATCGAACTTGACGTAATCCAGCGCGTCGAACTCGTATTGCATCGAACGAAACGTATATCTATGCACGTAAAACGTACACGTCGCGAACACACTCGATGGGACAATTTTACTTTCGAGCAATGTACGAAACGTACGAAACGAAACTTAGATATCAAACCTGAGTGGAATTCCTAAGTATCCACCGGCCGGACTTGATCCCATCCCTAACTGGCAGTGGCACTGACACACTATATACCACACCAGCGCTGACACTATATACCAAGGATGGTGGTAGTACGTGTCCCCTACCCCTGTCGACCATCATCGTCGTCAGACGCCGTAGCTGCGGGGCAATCGAATTTTCATCGCCGCGAAGGCAAGCCCTGAATATTCATACGAGGCCGAATCCCCAGTACCTTGCACACGTCCCCCGGTGGTTGGTGCCCCCGTGTGTTAACGTATAGGTACATAGCCGCTGGGTAATCGTAGATTCCCACCCGTAGGGTCCTCTGGCCCCTGCAGCCCCTGACCTCCTTCCCTCTCCTGACCACCGCCAGCTGAATTTAAACTGATGTGGCAGTGAGGACGCGTGATCGCCCTGGGGTGCTTAAGCAAATCGAACGTCCGTGACACGGGGGTGGGAGGGAGAGAGAGCGTGCCGAATCGGTCATATTCTTCCTCGGATGGGATACCTGTCAATGGCCACAGCAGTGTTTCCACCTATTATTTATGCTTCCGCATCCACGGCACGCGAGTCGATGCGCGCGCACGTGCCAAATCGCCGCTGATAAACGCGGCGTGATTATCGAGTTAGTCAATTATCGACGGATTCGCAATCAATCGTTGCGTAAATCAGTTCGTTCTTCGTTGAGGCCGGGCGCCGCACGCTTGGCCACGGCAGCGGTTCCTCCGGCAGGCGAGCTGCTTTGACTATTGCCAGCCGGTTACGATCAACCGATCGAACTTTGCACAAAGGCACGTGCACCGAATAGGTAACGAGCGAATGCGCGCGCCGTGCAACGAGTGATAACGAGAGGAACGTACGTACGTACATGTACGAATATACGAGTCACGATGCTCGTGGAACAGGACGGAGATTCTCACGTGCGGAGTAGAATTTTCGTATGAATTCTCTCCGCTTCGCGTCTCGTTTCTTTGGGACACTAAAGAATCGGAACGTGTTTTCAGTTAAGAATTACCTCGATCTGAGATTTTAATTCAGTTCTCTTGGCAGTGACACGTCTTGTAGATGTATTCGCGTTGGATGATCCGCCGTCGATTATTTTAAGAATGGAGTGCCAACTGAAAGAATGTTATTCTTGCGCGTTATTTTTACACGTTGGATCACCTCCCCGATCGGTCAAGCACTCGCATTCGAAAGAAAAGACACTTCACTTTTAATATGTATCGTATTATATTGCGTCGAAATTTTATAAAACAGCCGTCGATATATTAAACATGTTTCGGGAATCCTTTGCTCTGTAAACTATTATTTAATTTCTCCAGTTTTGAAACAAGTAATATAAAAAAACATTTATTCATTACTGGAAGAAATGATCATTTTTTCAATTCTAGCATGTTCCAAATTTTTAAGCGTAATCTGTATTACGTTAAACATCGAAATGAAATTTCGAAATTGGTTTCGAAATTATTTTCAGAGTAATTATTTTTTAGGGGATGCGTCTCTCTTCAGGACCATTAAATGTAATGTGAAGGAGGCCCATAAAGTAATTGCCAAAATTACTAATAGTCAGAAAACGCGTGATCAGGAAGGATACAAAGAGAGTCAGCCTATATAAGAATCGACTCCAAGAAACACAGTCTAGAACAACAGTGGATGCCCGAATATTTTAAAGTACTATATCGCAACTATTATTTAAAAATTAACCAAATCTAATATCAAAGCACTGCTTGCTGTTTCTGCATTAACATTCGTTACCGTGTTTTCTCTACACTACCGGATAAATAAATCATCCTATAACTTGCTCCCTGCAATTTATACGATTGTTTTAGTTCTCCAAACGCGAGACCCACGTACGAGTATCCATATTCATAACGTCCCGCCGACGATAAGACTGGTTTTCTGCTTCTTAGTTTGCCGCGGCGCGTTAGAATACACATACGTGATCCGTTTGTTGCGGTAGAGGACCAAGAAGCGAAAGCGTCCTTATCGGACACTGAGATGTCACGTATGGTAGTATGCAGATACACACACACACACACACACGCACACACGTTCTGTAACTTTGTTGCTCGACAAGAAAGGTTATGGTTACAAGGCTTGGCCAATCTGTAAGAACGAACGTCTGTATCGCTGTACGATAGATTCCGTACGACCACGGATTAAAGTAATAACAACCTCGGTCCGTGTAACGCTCGAAGATAAGAGCTTTCCAATAGTTTGATCGAACGCGAGAAAACCCGCCCTTCTGCTTTTACATTATGTTAGGAGAATTTATTCCCGTGGCTAATGTGGCTCTTGCGAGCGGGACAGAGTTTAGTATTTTTGACGCGGTGTGTATGTGAAGTACTATAGCCGTCTTATATCCACGAGAGTGCACTTGACTCGAGCGGTATGTGTCCCTTCTTGAAAAGTTTTCACATTTCATAATCGTGTGTTTGTTGCGACAAACTTAGGCCGTAACGACGTCTATAAATATTTATTTACGACACGCTGCTCGAAGATCGTGTAACTCGATAATTTGAAGCTCGAATAATTTTCCCATGCTGCTGTACAATTTTTTTTTTTTTTTATGGTATAATTGGAAAAACAAGCCGAAAATGCAGAACAAAATATTTTCGTTTCCAAGGGAATTGAATTCAGAAATTTATAAAGTATTTATTATTACGTATAATCATGTAACAAAGTAATCTTGTAACAAATCTACTGGCTTACAGAAATTCATCTTAAAAAAAAAAAAAAGATAACCTGCCATTAAATAGAAAGGATGAAGTAAAAATTTCAACTAAAATGTATTTCTTCGGAACAATGATTTAAAGTTATTATATTGACAAGAGTCAGCACATATAAAGAAATTTATTTATATACGCGAGGAAAAATCGAATACTTGTTTGGTATTAATATATAATTACTATGTACATACATGTGTACGTACATATATGAACGAATGTAAAAGACACAAAAGAATAACGACTCTGTTATAACCCAACTACAATTAACGAAGAATTCGCTGAAATCTTTGCGTTGACCGCAAACACAACAGTATAACTTAACAGCTACTATATTGCATAATTTCAACGCATTGTTCGTCGATTGAGCGTAGTGTCCAAATAATATTCCATTCCCACGTCTTAATCACGTCGCCATACACGGTAATGTCTGCCCATTTGCAACAGCATCGGGACTTTAAATTTCTCGGTCGAATACCCAATATCCCTCGAGAGCCGAGCACGTTGAAGAAAGAAATTTTTCGAGTGCACACGTTTCCTTAAGCGGGCGCCACACACTGCTCTAAAATCAAGCAAATTCTCGTCAACCTAGTTTCGCGAGTTCGTGGCCACAGTTTCAACAGCGTTTCTTTCAACGCACGCGTGTCGCCGCGGTGACAAGAGTGAACGTCGCGGCGGTGTATAATGAGGTGTCCGGCCAGAAGACGTAAGCAACGCGCGAGAATCAACCCGCCTTTCAATCGGGTGGCACTCGCAACGCGTTTCTTGCAAACGCGCGGTCTGCAGCGTGATCTGGCGCGCGTGCAGCCGTTAAACCGAGGGGCAAAAGAGAAAAGATTGAAAAAGAGAAAGGGCCGGCCAAGGGGTGGCTAAAGAGCGACCGGGGGAAAAGAGAGAGAGAGAGAGAGAGAGAGAGAACGTTTCTGCCGTTCGAGCAACACGACACGGCGAAGAAGAGAGAGGGACAACACAACTGGCAGCTGGCGTATGCATGTATATGGTTGGCCTATCTTCCACCTGAATGGCGCGGGGAAAACGACGAGACGACGAGAAGAGGCGAGACGAAAGGGGGAAACAGGAAGAAACAAAGGAAACGGAAGCAACGGAGAATAAAGGAAAGGGTTGAGGAGAAACGAGAAACGGGGTGGGAAAGAGGCCGTCGAAAAAAATTGAGACAAAAAGGCGGAGAAATGGGTAGCACGGGAAGGAGAAGAGAGGGTGGACGACGGCGAACGGGCGGAAGAAACAGCAAAGACAGATCGAGAAACAGGGGGAGGGAAGAAAATGCGAGAGAGTCAGAGAGGCGATGCGGAATCGCTGGCGAGAATCGAGGGCTCCGTGCCCTCGGTTTCTTCACCGAGATTTCTTCGTTCAAAGTACTCTCCGCAAACGCGGAGCCTACATCCATTCATGATTTTTTCAAAGGGATCCTCCTTCTATCCTTTCATTTCTTCTCATACTCTTGCCACTGGCTCTCAACACACGGTCGGCCGTGTGGACCGCGGGCTGAAATTATTTAGCCGCAGCATCTGACCGCTGGCAATATGCTTATTTTCTTCCTCCACCACCCTTTCCCCGTTCTCCAGCCCTTCGGATGTTCGACGTTCGGTTCCAGATCGAAGCGAATTAAACGTGACTTTCCGAAGAGAGAGATGACGGCAGCTGCCACACGACAGCCCTCTCGGTCGAGTGTACTTCTACCCGATAAACCATCTTTCGTCTATGTACTTCTCATCGCGCGATATTTCCCGCGCGTCGGAATTGAACGGCGCGATCGAAATTTATCGAACGTTCGCAGTTTGCACGATAAAGCACAAATAGATATTTACCGGTGCGAATTTTATTCGAAATGGACGATGTTGTATGTTATACATGGAGTGTTTCACGTGAGATTGTCACCTTGATTTACATACGTCATTATCGTTACTCGCAGTGAGAAATGTTATAATGGAAAATATACGGTATCGAGATGTGCATGTATTTTGATGTTGTCAATTTTTTTCTTTTTTTGACGCATAATGGACTTGCAAATCGTGTGTTTTTAAATGCATTGATCGACGCAGCTTTGTATGTTCTACGAAAAAGTATTAGCTCGTGTGTGTGTCAGAAAATGATTAACTTTAAAGATATTTTAACTTTGACTCTGAATATGAAATATCATACAAAAGGCAAGGAAATATGCAAAGGAATATTCAAATCCTCGTCTCTCATACGACGCATTATACAAAATTTAAAATATTCAACTTGTAATTCTTCGGCGTACAAAGGTTAATACTGTGGTATAGATTGCATCGATCAATACAATGAAAAACATATGATTCGATTTAAAGTTTTACCTTCATAAGTCTTTTATACGTCCATCTACAAAAATATTCATAATATCAGAATACCATTATCCATCTTTCATTATATCTGACTACAACAACGATATACAGTATATCTCAGGACATTGTTTATTTCTGATATTAAACATCTATCGTGCACAATAAAATTTTCAAATTGCACGCGTATTTAATAATAATAAAATTCAACAATTTTGTCAGAAATTATGGCAGTACGTTAATCAACTCTGTTATGTAAGATATCATTTAATTTTTCCAGTATGAAGTACTTGTACTGAGACTTTCCAGCAGCAAGTGTAAATCAGGGTGGTAATATTAAGTGAGACATGTAATGTACGATCATACACCGATTACGAAACGATTAAACATTTTTCTCGGTCAGAGCTCAGTGAACCATCGCGATCCTATTTTATTTTAATTTGACATCACGCTGGACTTGGTTCATTTCGATTGCCAACCGTCCGCGTGTATATTTCACACGCGGGAAGTTTACGCTGAACGATAAATCGATGGTAACGAGTACAGGTTCGCCGAGAGCTGCGATAGTTTCAGCCGCTCGCGATGAGATCCATAATTTTTATCCCCCTGGCGGTAACAGTGTTCCCGTTCGATCGTTACGAACTGCTTTAAAACTTTGCTTTAAAACGCTCGTCTCGATACAAGCTACAGCTTTCTTTTTTTTTTTTTCGTAGACAGGGGATCGATCGCGCAACGCGATCATAATCTTCAACTCGAGTTGCTTCCGATCGATTATTTCAAATCGAATGCGGATAAGAACCGAAGGCAGAAGGAAACGAAGTATATTCGAATTTATCTAACCCTCTGTCGGTTTAAAGTATCACATACTGATACGTCGATATTTTTCGTCGATTTTACGTCGATCGTTTCATTTATAACCAAGGAAATTGTAAATTTTTCTTTTTTTTTTACCTCGAAGCTCTTTCTCAAAAACAAAGTTTCTAACCATGGGAAACTCGTTGTTACTTTTTATCTGAAGGTTAATGCTAATATTATCATACCCAAAATAATTCGCGTTACAGGGAGTTGAAATTGTCCAAGACTCGTATTACCACGAAAGATTATCTTATCCATATTTTAGTTTATGACGTGCTGTTGAATTAATCGCTCTTTTAATATATCAAAACGTTTGTTATAAATATCTAGAAATATCAATTTGTAATTTGCTTAACACACACACACACACAGGTAGTTTTTTTGCAATCAATTAAATGTTGGCAAAAAGGATTCGATAACGAGCGAGTTATCGTATTCATTCATTGTAAGCTAATCTGTTGTAGGGTAACTTGCTATAGATAAAAAATATTATGGTTATAATTAGAACCAATTAAGAGTGAAATTAACATACATATTATGTTCGACATCGTTTCTTCGTTATCGCTCTATTTTCGGATATCTTCTCGATTCGCCGCGAATGACATTTTAACGAATTGTTTCGCAACGTTAAAAAAGGGTGAAAAAGAATCTATGTGCAACGGGCTTTTAACGAACCACCGCATTATTCGATCCGCTTCACCCCGTGTAATAAAATCAACGGCTAACGAAAATAAAATAAAAATAACCGTTCTACTCGCATTCCGTTTAATGTATCACTGCATTCGCGATAATTTATCAAGCTACTTCAGTTCATTTGCAAAAAAATTCCTAGCAACCGACAGAGCCATACGGTTCAAAACCCGTGGCAAGAATTTGCGGAATCTGCTTGCAACGAAAATAATAAATACGTTCGTACGTTGACTGGGCTGTGATTCTGCCCGGAAAATTTCCGGCAAATTAAACCAAAAATTTTGTTCGATTCGCCAGAAATCAGATAAATTTTCAGGTTGAAGATATATAATGTTCTAATGATAAACGACGTTCGTGATGTAATTAATACATCAGAGATCGATGGATTTTGAAAAGACGATCATTTAGTGGAAAATTGTGCTTTTTACATCTTGGCATTTCATCGATCGCCGGTGTCCTCCGGATTTAACGTGCACGTTACTGTGACAAACGAAACGATACTGGCTCGATTATCATAATTCGATGTATGCGACCGTTGAAAATTCAACAGTGCGCTCGAACGTGCCTGTTCGAGTGGAGGGAAGCATTCTTCTTAAGGAAGAGATAGGTCCGTGGCAGGGAAAGGAAGATCGATTATTCGATCTTCGAGTGATTTAACACGAACAGCTGGCATTCCTAGCGAAGCGCGAAGACTATCTTTCTCCGTGCCGTCAACCGCGGTAAAAGACCGGAAACAACCGAGCAACAGCCATAAGCACGTCTAACGGTATACCATCGTCCTTCTCCTCTTAACCGTGAGCGCTGAGTTCACGCTCGTAGTTTCTGTCCTCCGTTTCTCGCGCGGTTGCTTAACCTCTGGCGAGGTCTCGCCTAATCCTTCCATCGGTGATCGTGCACCAACTTTATCGTAATCGGGCCCCCTAACTTTTAAGGCAAACCTCGACGATTTCACGGATTACTTTTACGTTGTTGCGCATTCCTGTAGTTTTATGTCGTCTATCCTGTTTCTCTTCAATTTCCAACGAGGCACATGTACAGTGGCGAACAGAAGAAAGTACGACTCTGCCAGCGTTCTCAGATTTTTGTATTTTAATCTTACGCTCGGTTCGGCAAAAGATTTATATACGTTACAGGATGTTTAATATACAAAGTGTTTCGTATTTAAATATCAAAAATGGCAAACTGAGGAGAGATGTCCTTTAAAGATTTGCTGGTTTTCTTTTTTCGCAAAAAGAAGAAGCGAAAGGATTTTCATTTTCTTAGGTATTCGGTAAATTTATTCGGTTCCAATCAACTCGATTGGAACTGAGAGCAACTGAGAGACCAAATCCTAGCTGCAGTACGCCAAACATCATCAGAACAATGTCAACTATTAGAGTGATCAATGTTCGATGTAATGCTTGCGATGCTGCAAATTACCAATTACCTTTCGAACAGTATCTTCATTAAATAGATGATATATATATATGGTATACAGATAACATTATAAGATGATAAAATAGATGACAACATCAACAACTGTAAACAAATACATGGAAAAACGGAAACCTTTAGCTCGGAAACTAGTTAATGTAAGTTGTTTCTCGTTGAAAACGACTTGCACAAATTGTATGCAAATATTTATCGTCAAAATCTTCGATTGATGAAACGAATTTAATATTATAACTAAACTCCATTCATTGCAGGTTTTATCAACGAAAATGTACTTATTGAATTCTGAACCCTAAAATATCGACGAAAGAGTGTCTAATACCAAGATCACTGATTCTTACTACACATACACGGATAAATAACAATTTTAAAATTTTCTTTCGTTCACCACTGATTTTATTTGTAATTAAATTTCACAAACAATCTCGGGACAAAATTGTTGTAACGAAACTTTAGAATTCGATGGATATTCGCTCGTTTCCATCTTGTGCACGCAAATTGCCGTATCGAATAAAAACGTTAAATAAACGTGATATTTGATATTTTAAAACTTTATGAAATAACTGAAACAACTACATCAATCATTAAAATAGATGGGATTTATAAATATTAGATACCATAAAACCCTGTCGATTTATTGACTTTTATTAAAAGGTTAAAAAAAAAAATAAAATAAAATATGACATGTGATTGAAAATGAAGAACTTCTATCGATATCAAGGCGAAATGTTAAGAATTCCGAGAAATATTTAAAAAATTTATCAAATAATTTCTACTTCATATTTTTTTATTAATAAAATACAAAGAAACAACCTATCAAAGCTAACTATTTGTTTTCCCATTTTCCTATCTAATCGTAGTCATTTAATTGAAAATTAATTGTTATGTAATATTTTCCGCTTTACTACGCCGACAATTATAATTTAATTTGAAGCTGTCCGCGGCATTCTAATCAACAGGATACGACGGACAAAAAGAACATTGATAAGCAACGTCAATCGATCCATCTTTATTACGAGCACGATTGCCAACACTTTTCTGGATTGAACGGCACGTGTACGTGAACTCACGAAAAACACATATGTACGTCACGCGTGTCAGGTTTGTAGTAGAATTTCAATATTTCCGGGAAAACGTTTTCACGCAAGCCTCGAAATGAAACAAGCTGCGCTATAACAATATAACTTTATTACAACACCCGGCGGAACAATATCAAAACGCGTTGTAGAGAAATACGCAGAAAGTAAAATCTTATATTAACGAGCTGAAAAAAATTGCACAAAACGTGCAAAAAACTGGATAAAGCTTTTAAAAAGGCAGAAACTTTAATTCAACGTAAAGAATAAATTACTAAAACTGACGATTTAAATTTTTCGACAAACAATGCCTAGGCAAAACTGATTGTTTCTCAAAATTGGATGTGTACAAAGATATAAAATTGTACGAGAAATTCAGTTTATTAAAATTGTTAGATAGAATATTTGAAAATTTCATTGATATTAAAAATAAATTTTGCGTCGAGTTTGAGAACAAAATCGAGGATATATGTACAAAAGTTATAAAATATTTAACAATACTATATATTTCGAGAACATTGCGGAACTATTCGAACAACGACAATCTATTGAATCAATAAATCTCAATATTGGACTATTATCTTTAACACTTATCGATGACTATTCGTGCTACGTATTTAATCTCACACTTGCATAAAGATCCCCAATCTTTATTTACAACAGTTGCTACAAAATCCCGATGATTTGGACGTTTTTTTTCAATTTTCAGTTTAATTTCAAACAGCGAAAGCAAACACGAAACAGATGACAAGCAATGATAATACGTGCAAGGATGAAACTAGCAACGCACAGCTGACACAACAGGGCAAAGTTGAACAAGAAAACGAATCGAACGGAACAGCACGGACTTCAAATTCCATCAAACGCCGTCGACGTCGGAAATTTCTGTAACGCGTTTAGGATTACGCGATAGAAGCCAATGCGCCACATCCACCACCACCCCGTAAACCTGCCTGCAAGCGTAAACGCGTTAAAGTAGGTGCCTAGGTAATAACCTCAGCATACTAGCCTTCTGCGTTCGCAGAAACTTCCCCGAGTTCGGGCTGAACTTTCGCATACAGGTGGACGTACAACTATTCACCCTAAACGGAGTTTCTCTACCGACAATCAGCTGCGAGCTACGTAGCACGTATCAAGAGTGTTGGTTTATTAGCGACGATCAATCACACTCTTTTTTTTTCATCATTTGATATTCTGTTACATTTTCGACAGAGACACAATACAATTTGACTCTATCGAAATCAACTGATTGACTCTATCGATGTTTTCCTTCATCAGTTTTGAAATATAAAAGAGAATCTGAATTTTCAACTTTGCGTAAATACCGCTGAACGCAATGGAGTTTATAAAAGTTAATTGTACGTTATTAAATAATGAAAACTTTTTTGCAGGAGCTACTTAACAATTATCGTGTTATCATCCCCTTGAAAGTTCTCATGTTCGGATCTCCGAAATTGTTTGGTTTTTGTTTTAAATAGATTCTGGTAAAAACAAATAGAAAAAAGGAAAATAAATTTCAAAAACAGACTGACAAACAAATAAATTGGGTGACACGTGCCACTCATATTTTTTATCTGTGTATTTGTGTAACTTTCATTCTTATTTTATCATATAGGAACTTTCATTTTCATTTTATTATATAGGAACCGAGTGATTTTTACTGTACTTTCCACTAGGTTACGAAAGAATCTACTTTCACAATGCGTGGAATGTGGCGCATGTTGGCTTCTATTGTGTATCGAGTTTTAATAATTAAGTATCCTTAACTAAGAGATATAATTTCTTTACAAAATGAGTTTCACTACATCGTTTTACTTTAATTTCATAATTACGCTCAACATTGTATCTTCACACATTTTTCTTAATTACTTCTCAAATTAATCTTATAAATCATCGAAAGAACGAATCATGATCGAATATAGAGCCCCTCTCTCTCTCTCTCTCTCTCAACGTCACGATCACGCCTCATTGCCATCACGTTGAGATTTTTCTTTTCGAGATCCTTGAGCACTCGATATCGCCTGCTCATCGAGTTTCGCGTCAACCTTCGCGACGACCATTAATATTTTCTTTTTTCTTTCTTCCTCCGTCTTTCAGATTGGCTCGATCGGAAACGAGAGGCGCACGATCGACGCCGCCTGAATTTATAACGAGACGGATACAATGAAGAAAAACAATTTCGAATTCGCGCATCGACATCAACACGCGCTCGAGTGAAACGTCTCTGTAATGGATCGCGTGATCCGTGAAGAATGCCGAGTTCCGACTCGTTTGGCGTTAAATCATCTCCGGATTTTATGTCAGTTCAGCTCGCGTCTTCCCATTCGAATTAGGACAACTCGATTTATTCTCCCGCGCTGAATTGTTCTCTTGTTTATCGTACAGAATGACCAACCAAAGTTAACTCTGAATTAATATCTCGAGAATAGTTAATTTAGACTAATTTTTCTGAGTCGTTCCATTCGTTAATTATTATTAATCTTTAGTAGAAATGAACAAGAACGTGCGGTCTGTGACTCTCTGTGGAATAATAGTGACTCATCAGCAGTAAAGACATTCGAGTGGGTCATTAAATGTAATTGAAATTTCAAACAAAATGGGAAAGAAACTCTTTCGCGTGAGAGTGAATTTTAGGACATTTGTGATTATTCTGAGATGTTTCAATCTTATAACTGGGTCATTTCTTGGCCAAAATCTTCTATAATTGTGAAATTAAAAAACGATAAAGACAATTTAATTCCAATCTTTACAACTGACAAGATGCACTAGAGAATGAGAAACACAAATAACGAGTTAACTTGTCTATAGTACTGAGAGGTTCATCGCTAACGAATTCCCTAAAACATAAAGGGTATAAATCACTAACGAAAGGGTTGAAGACACCCTGTATATTTTCTTACAACCACTGCCACGTTCTGCTCTCCACTTAAATTATACACGTATCTATGTATGTATATGTATCTATCCCGCAGAACACGCACACTGTCTAACACGGAACCAATGCATTCGCACGGAACCATGAATGAATAACGACAGACACATCGTTGAAGATAGTGTTTAGCATCTTTCGTAATGATGTCGGAATGGGGTTGTCTACGGGAACTAATAGCATCAACGGCGCGTTGCGTTCGACGATAAACAGCAACGAAATTTGGAATTGTTGCAACGACGATGCGAATGATTACTCGCAAACAATTCGAACGACTTGTAATCTCGTATTCTCGAAACAGTTGGACGAAATAATTAAGAAAAATGTCGATTAGACGATCGTTTGGTGGAAACTCTCGTTTGGCGAATATTATGGTATTCCTCATTAACGTAATATTTACGTTCTTCTGTTAATTTATAATAAATATGCACAGTCAATTATTTTGTATGTTACCGATGGTATGAGGGAAATTCCTTTCACAATTCCTGTATTTATGCACAAGTAGCCTGCAGTTCGAGAGAGAAAACCTGTTGGTGGTATTGAATTTCCTTTGGAATCAATTTATATACGATGTTATATCGTTGATGTACGCTAATTAGACAAATTTTGTTATGGGTTTGAAGACGTGCTACGTGTACCACGTTTAAGTTTTCTCTCGCATGATGTAATAAGGGTGATACGACGATGATGTAATAATTCAAAAGGCAATACAAATACTATTTTGACCAACAGTCAAAGAAAAAAATTAATTATCTCCGAATTAGTCTGACAGGGAAAGTTCGAAGATGGAGAAATATTTTATTTAACCACGTCGATAAAGTTGATCGGTGAAATTAATAAACGTGAATAAAGTATCAGTCTTTTTTGGTGAAAAAGTTGAAATGAAATTGAATCGTCTTTCGATGAAAAATTCTGACAGTTAGACTGCGGATTTTTATGCAAATTGAACTAGACAAATCAAATCTAAATAGAAAATTTCATTTTCAGTAAATATTAGAATAAATATTGTTACTTTTGTCCTTCGTATTTTTACACCTTCAAATTCCTCATAAATTCATAAAAATGCATAAAAATCAGTGCAATGTACTAATAATTCTAATACCCCATTGATCACATTGATTACCGCGCGCAATTTATACGTTTTGGCTATGGTACGAAATATTTAATTTTTGCTACAATAAAAATGTATTAAAATCGCGTTATAGCATTATTCGTTCATAATATTAATATTCATTTCATTTTGATCTTTTTATAATATTCATTAAGCTTTGTTTTTTAACAGTTTGATTACAAAAAAGAATTTCGACGATTCACTTCAATATTCCCTTCCACTTAAATTCTAAAATTCAAAAAAATTAAAATATTTCCGATACCATGTTAAATAATTGCTTGATTCCGAATGGATTAATACACTAATTGAGCGCGACAGTCATTATAGCAGCATGAATATTCGCAGTCTCGTACGTAATTAGTAATTAACGATTTAGAGAAAGCACATGAAATAGTCATTAGCGATTTGGACGACGCGTGTACAAACGAAAATTCAGCTTGAATTTCATAACGTTCTTACAATTAGTGTCACGCAACGTGATAAGAAAACACCTTGAACAAAAGCGGCTGCTGCAATTTATACGTTCAAATAAACGCTTAGTGCTTTAATACAAAGACATCGCCAGACCATTTTACGTGAATTATTTCCAACATAAACATCCTGCATTTAATCATTCCTTTGACTCAGCGCGATATTATTTGTCGCTAATGTATTTTCGTATAAAGCGGAGTGCCTTCCCGTTCATAAACGACGTTATCTATGCGAGCAATTAATAAAAATACAATAATGATAATTGCGCCGATACGCGTAAAATTGAATTAACAACGAAGTTTTATCAAACAACTCGATAAATTAAAAAGGCACGTCTATTGGCTTTCTCCGATTTAATTTCCAAATTAAAAGAAGTCTTCCCGAATGAAGATTTCAACATTGCAAAAGTTACTTGATTTGGTATGTGGATGCGTCTCAGTCCCAATGGGTCATGTACTGTTGCTCTTTTTACTTGTAATATTCAGTATTTATCAAATCTCTATGCAATCTTTGCCAAAAATTATTTTAAATATACTAAATCCCATAATTACATATGATGCAACAACTGCCGTAATATTGAATATTACGAAACATATTAAAAAGTCTAAATCATCAACCGTGCGCTTTCGAATTGCACGTGTGTTTTGCGAGAGAAAATGAAACGATACGTATCCAGAAAGGAAACAAAGAGCAACAGAGAAAAAACAGGTTGGCCTCAATTTGGCTGACACTTGTTTCAGCCAGTTTAATCGAAAATGTAGGTTTAATCTGAAAGATCTGAAAGACTTAAATATAAAAACAAAAAGGAGAGAAGGAGAAAAGTTGACACCAACTTGGTTCACCTACTTTGTCATTCGATGAAAAATGAAAAAGTAGGACTGACGGAATCAAAAGACGAGGTTAGTTGTGTAAAATGCGAAATCACTGAGATACCGTGTGACTCACAATAGCCGACCGATTAAAGCGTCAGCTATTTCCGAACCTTTCACCGCGTTCGCAAATTCCATCTTTACTTGACAATGGATCTTCCTCCTTTAAGGTTAAATGCTACTTGAGGAAGCCTCAAGAAAAATACACGAGTGTCGGCGCGTGTATATATGCACACATTGCATATCCGCCGTGGATCAATACCTATCTTACGTCGTAGCTGAACAACGTGTCTGATCTGAACATCCATACTCTCGAGGGCTCGAGACGTTCAAAGTGATGGTACAGGGTATTTGCAAGCGTACATCGTAAGACAAAGGATAAAGATACTCGTTACTCGTTACTCGTTAACATACGTGTGTTTGTTCGACGACGATAAATATAAGCGAAAAAGAAAAATGGTCGTTTGCTTAACTTCTGCTGGTAGGATGAAATTGGCTCCAAGGTGCAAATAGAAGACGCGCGATGAAAAACATGGAACGTCGTAATTCTTCTTACCGAGCCGATTGTTACTCTTTCTAATTTTACTTCGGAAATGGCAGCTGCTCGACCAGATTCGATTGTCTGAATGGAATGCGAGTAATTGAAACGTTCGGAACATGTTAACTGTAAAAATTAAATTCGTGCTATTTCCGCTGATGGATCGTATTCTCTTCTTTTTTGTTTTCGTTTGTCGGAAAACGAGAGAAAGAGAAATGAAAAGAATTGTAAACGACTGGATTAAGATTCTAGTTTTAACTTAACTCATCAGTGAGCCATTTGTAAATCTTTCCCATCAATCTACATTACTTTGTTCCGAGAAGGATTCATATTCTTTCTCTCATTATACCTCCCATTTAGATTCTAGATTTTCATGAAATTGAAGTATTTACAACATCATAAACCTGCTTCAATTTAATATATAAAAATTCGAACTTACTCCAAAAATTACTCAATACGTCCTACGAATATGAATACCTACACGGCGATATAATAATTATGTTACAGTAACGTTAATTTCGGAGCACGTTTGAAAATTTCGAAAGAGATTAATCGCGAGAATGGTCAATAAAAGCGAACCATCCAACTCAAATGGACAAATATCGAATCACAAGAGCAAGGATGGATGAAACGCAAGAAACTATAGACTGCAAAACTTTGTTCTGTATTTTCAAGTCTCTGCGCAGGCGGGAGAAAAAATTTTTCATATAAGTTCGCGCAAGAAATGTGAAAAATTTCATAATACGAGCAACGTACGTCGAAGATTAAAACGGAACGTATGGATACACGATGAAATGCCGGCAGCCAATGTCGTGCTACGCGAACGAACGAACGGAGCGACGACGAGGACGACGAGGAGACGGTGGAAGGCATCAGCCGGTCCCAGCCATAGTAAACCTCAAGGCTAACCGTTCGCCCGTGTACAGTCTCCGACATAAATTACCAACAATGAGTCCAGCCATCAGCGTCCGTATCTTGGAAATGAGCGGCGCGCGCGTCTTGTCTTCGGCTCTATCGTGCAAACCCGATGCACACGTGCAAATGCACTGCCGGTGATACTATTCACCATCCAACTGAAGAATCTCGTACGCGATATTACATCGTGTAAGGTGTAAAGAAGATTAAAACGCCAAGATAGCGTCGGATACCGAGGGGCACACACTGCGTTACAAAATCCCACCACAGCATCCTATCCGCGCACCTCGCCAACTGGTTGCACGTACGTACGTATGTACGTACTCGCTCGGTGAACTGTTGGCAGGTTAACGCTTCGAATTATGAAATTAGCTTAATGCACCTGAAATTTGTTGAACGTTGCGGAGGATGCTTCTGTAAACTCAGTGCTCAATTTGACCTTATACAGGCGTGCGCGAATATATATATATATGTATATGTATATGTGTATGTATATACAGCCGAATATTCGCAGCGCGCGAGCAAAGTTCAGGGATGAGTTAGCAGTTAAAGGACGATTCGCGTGTATTTCATCGCGTCAACGGCCGACGTCGACGGTCCGAGATTACGTTAATTTACGTACTCGATGTTGTAATCGGGTATATTACGAGGCGATGTCTCGTGAGAGTATATACACGTAGTGGGGAATTTTGTCAATGTGAAATATCGCGCTGTAGTGATGTGGTGTCGTTTGAGCCTTTGAAAAATCCCTAATTAGTAATTAATACAGAGACGAAGTACATAGAGACAATTACATGACAATAGTATATAGAGATAGTAATTAAAAGTGTAGTAATACATGATCGATCTAATAGTAGAGTGGCAATTAAAAGTGTTCGGACGACAATCACTTCCTATTGTTAGATGTTGAACTGTATGTATCCAAATGGAGATCAAGAAAATTGTTGACTTATATTTCAATATTTAAGAATGCTTTTCTTTTTTAATTCTTGACAAAATAAATTCTCCGATGCTCTGTACATTGTCGTCACTGTGAGAAACGTAATTCCAAATTACGCGGAGAAACAATAAGCATTAAGGAGAAAGGAAGAACCGTGTGCATTTAGAATGGTAAGAAGCTTTTAAAGTATTAAACATCCTGACGAGTAATGCAATCATTTAAGTGGTTGAACGAAACGCAATCACGTTACTATGCTGCACGGTATTACAATAATACGCAACACGGACCCTTTGCAACTTATTAAGAACGTTCTCCCATCCGGTTACGTTCACAAACAATAAACGAGAAAAAAGGAAGAAAAATCTAACAGCGCATTAAGCGGAGTAATTTTTGAATCAAGGTGAAAAAGGGCTGCTTCTCACATTGTTCAAAATTTCCCCTTATGGTCCCTTCCCTCAGAAATGTCCTCGATTGCTTTCGGACCGATCAATTTTGCCAAAACATTGGCAAAACTTCGAAATCGAACGTAGTCCTGATTCAACGGCCAGCAGCTAAGATCCAAGGAAACAAACGTTGCAGCACCACCGGCACTTGCTTCTCTCGATACGTTGGCAAAGAGCGTGACAAAAGCAAAGGTAGGCGCGTGCGCTTGCATAACTAGGTCCTGGCCGCAAGTTACTGGCAAGATTGTTCGTCCAGAAGCAACGATTCGTCGGATTAGCAACTAGCCAGGAATTTTCCATGCCGGCGAATACAAAGGAAGGGATTTGTTCAGACACTTGGAAGGCTCGATCTTGGTCCCTCTTGGTGGCGTCACGTGCAATCTATGCGTCTGTGCTTCTACGTGATAAAAGCTTGTCCCATCTCTCTCTCCCTCTCTCTCTCTCTCTCTCTCTCTTTCGCTCTTGCTCTACTCTGCAAGAGCGCGCGGTGACGCGTTTCGCACCTGTTGGAATGCGAACCGACGAAAGAGAGAAAGAGAGAAAGGGAGCATGGAACTGGCGGATGTAGGTGGTTGCAAGGTGGTTGGAGGAAAAGTTGAACATTCGACCGGCGCGGCGCGGCAGTTCATGCATAGCCGCGGATACGTAATGTGTGGCCGAAATCATGCGGAAAATGAATCGAATCGAATCGAGCAACGGATTACGTAAAAGTATATGTGAAGGGGGCGGGGAGGTACGGGTTTGCGAAAGTCTGGACGCGTGACACTCGTAAAACGAATCCGGTGATCAATTACGCACGATAAACGTGAAAGTCGAGTCTGATTCTCCCTTCTTCAAAACCTGTTACGACTCTTTAACTTTTGTATATTTCGACCTTACTGTTATTCTTGGTAAACGAGAAGAAAGTTCTGGAAAAACTTTGACAATAAAATTGAGACTTCTCCCATATATATTTGGGCCAATGATATTTATTCAAAAGATCGAAAATGGCAAAGTTCGAATACCAAATCTCTGAACGTTCCACGTAATAAACTAATAAAATAAGAAAGTGTTCATTCAATAGACTCATAAGAGATTGAGTCTTCTCTCCTTTTTTTTTTTTTTTTTTATTTAAGAGCATATATTGCAATCATTTGCTCTAGAAATGTGGACTCTTGTGTGGGTGAATGTTCTATTTTAAATGAATCATAGGAGGTTGATTCTTAACAACCGCACGTTCGAACGTTAATCGTGCCACGTTTACGAAAAAATATCGATACCCGGAGAAAGACGATTACGGTCTTCGTCGTACGCTATCACTCGTAACCGTAATCGCTGTATCACGTTTTCCCCGCGGAGTATCGCATTTTCTGCGATTAGGAAGAAAAGAGAAGATCGTGTAACGCGCGCGAGTTATCCGGTCGACGCGATCACACAAGTCTCGCGGGATTAAATATTGAAATAGCACGCCGATCACATTCGCGATCGACGTATATACGCTTCTCTCGTAACGTCGATCGCAAGTACGTCGTCGTGCCCCCAAAGTATCGAGTGCCTAACCGAATATTGTATAGGAAACCTTATCCGTACGTTACGCTACTTTTACCACCGGTATCTCTTCCTTAATTATCCGGCGCGAGAACTCGCTCGTTACCGCGGCTCGCACGGTAATCCTAATCTCGACGTCTCGATCGGCCGATGGCTACGCCCACGAGAACGTGGCACGCATTCGAAAACCGGAATCTTCCGTAAATCAATGCCAGCCGAAACTTCACGCGACTATACACACATACACACACAGGTTGAAACACATATAGATTCCATATCACCATATTGCTGACGTTATTACAATATAACGCACGCGTTACATAATTACGCGCGGCTGGAAGTCGCGAAAACGCTCGCCTGACATTCAACCATCCGGTTGATTTGTGTTCAAATGGTCATTTTGCATATTCGTACGTGTGTACGTTACGCAACAACGCGCGCGCTCTCTTGAAGAAGAGAACTGGAGAAAGGGAGGAAATATAAAGCTGTTCGGTCCACTCGACCGACGGCGGTGGTAAGACGAAGGTACTACGAGGATTTCTCGGGTCGAGTGTACCTGGCCCACGCTGCCCGTTTCTTACTCCCTGTAGGTAATGGCCTCTTCCCGCCCTGTTCTTCTACCTTCACGCTCGACCGTTCTGGCAACCGATGACAGAGCTGCTAGTACCCGTACTCGTTCGTCTGTTCGCCTGCTCGCGAGGCGAACCATTAAGGAGGGAGCGAGCGGGACGGACACTCCATAATGGAAATTATAGCCGACGAAAGAGAACGACTAGCAAGCCTCTTCACGTACAACACGTATGGAAAAAGAGGAGAGGGTAAAAAGAGGGTCTCCCTTCGCTGTCGTGTTTTAAATTTTTAAACTCACCGAACGAGAGCGAACGTGATATCTTTTTCTGGTTTACGTTTTGTATTATTCTCGGGGCACGATCGAACGATATAACTGAAAACTGTTCGTTCATTTGGGATCAATAAGATACGAAGGAAAGAATACAGAGATATACAAGACGAATTTTAAATTCGTATTTAAAATTTGATATTTCTTCTTGACAATTTTGTCAATTCAAGCTGGGTTCGCGCATTTTTTTTTTTTTTTTTTTTTTTTTTTTTAGCGTAGAATATATCAACGTGCGTTTTACTCAAAAAGAGGTTGAACATCCTGAGGCTCCTCTTCCGTCTATCAACTCAGTATGCACGGGAAATATGCTACTAAAAAGAAACAATTGCTTGCTAGTAAAACACACGTACGGTAAATATATTTTTTGCGTTTCGTAATTTTCAAACATTTTCAGCGTATTAATGTTACGTGTGGAAACACGGCGGTGGTTATGAAACGACCGAATAAAAACGCTAGCGGAGATAAATGGCGTGGCGACAAAATTCCGTGTCGCGGTTGAATCCACAAAGACTGATTGAAAGTATACAGGGAAAAAAAAAGGAAAGGGAGAATGAAATGAAATCGCGAGAAATTATGATGGAACACAGCGCGGCGAACGAGACAAGGGAACGGAAGAACAGAGACACGCCGATTCTTTTTCACTGAAAATATACAAGACGAGGCGTTTCCACAACCGGGGAAAGAGATGAAATTTTCTACGCGCGATACAACGGACAACTGAAGGAAGCGCGAAATGAAAAAAATATCGGGACGTTGAATAATTAATCGGAACGGAGCCAATTATTTCGCGAGGAACGTCGACGTTATCTGCGGGAACTGAAGGAAATTTCGTTTCTTTTAATTTACAAGAACGCAGGGTTTATTGGAAACGGAACAAAGAAAGTAACGAGACGGAGTTATTCCTTGGCCAAGCATCGTTCTCTCTGCGCAACTTCGTTGATAACGACTACGTAATAAGAACTTCCCCCGGTAGCATGTTGCCGCGAGTAGAAAAACATCGCGTATTACGAACATCATAATCAGATACGGAAACGAATAACGATCGTACATGGGACGGGAGCTAGATAGCGGAAAGGGAAATAAGAATATTTATTCGAAAATCAATACTCGCCCTGCGAGGCGTACGCGGTACGGGGAGAACACGGTTACGCGAACACACAGCATCGACACGAGTCCCTCATACTTATTCAATGAAGGAAAAAACAACACGCAAGAAAGTACTTTGGCGTAGTGGATACACAGTGCGCGCCCGGCGTACAATGAAATTCACTCGCTAGGATGGATCCTAACGATTTCAATCTCCGACTTATCTCGCGAAACGAGGATACCCGGAATCAGAATTTTCTGCTTCGGTATTCCAAATTAGCAAAGTGCACGCGAACAAACAAAAGGATCTGGAGATGCGAGGTAAAGAGAGGAGAGCGAGGTGGGACGAGTGGTGAGCCGTGAATGGCGAACAAAAGCCAACCACGTAGGGGTGAAAATAAGAAGAGCAGAGGATAACGACATCTCGTTACAAGTATCACTTTCATCCGCTTGAGATTCAACACTCCGCGACCAGCGCGAAAGAAGCGTATAGTCTCGCGTATTCGGACACCAGGACCGCCGATTCTCGTTACCGTGTAAATATCTAGATACTTGGCACGATTCCGAATATATTTCGACCTGTATCTTTGCCCTCGCATCGTCGTTTCATCGAGGTGGAGAACAAACACGAACGAATGGAGAGCGAGAGATGGGTAGAGAGAAGGGTAGAAGAAAGGAGGAATGTCTCGTCTAGACGAGAACGAAATCGAGAACGTTGAAAAGAATGGAGCGAATGTGATTGTCCTCGTTCGGCGAATGTCCGCGTGCTTCGACGTCGTCGTTATATATGAACGTAGAGCCGGCACTTTCTCTTCCGCGAGCCTGCCTACACGATTCTCGGTTTTAGCACGAATAGTCTAGCCGTGTTGCGGGTATCAGCTGTTCCCGATGACATTAATGACCGGAGAAGAGCAACGTCGTCTGCCTTTGAAAGCTGAATAAGCGACGACATCGTCGCCGCCGAACTCGTCGCGCCGCGTCCCATTCCGTTCCGTATAATCCGACGAATTAACCCTTCCGACCTGACTTTTCTCTAGTCGATCTTTCGTTTCCTTTCTTGCTGAAATTTATACCTTGGAATCGGAAATTTACGGTGGCTGCGAAAGGTATTGGCACACACACCTCGCGGTAAAGCACCTTTTTTTTATCAGGTTTTCATTCAGTCATTCAACACATAATGCGTTTCCATAATATCGTATTTTTCTAATTACATGAAAGTGTAATTTTGTAAAATTCGTAATAAAAACACTGAATTCTACGTTATCAAAAGTTGGAATTAAAATGTCTCGGTTCTTTTACCAACAGTGATTAATTTGTATCCCTTTTCATAAATATTTGACCGAAAATTGTTCTTTCCAAAGGTACGAAATATTTTTATTCTGACGGTACTTGTAAAATGATGGTACAGTAATTCATCCGACACCTAGTTGAAATTTTTCAGACAATAGGGAAGAAACACAAATTTTCGAAATATCTCAATTTTTGGTTACAATTAAAATCATGTTTTTATACATGCGATACATGTTGAATTACATTGGCAGGAATCATGGATTACCGATATTTTTGATTTATATGTTAATCTGATTATTATTCTTTTAATCATAATAATACGGTTGAGCCTGATTGATTTAAATACAATTGTGCGCCAACACTTTTACCACGCGTAACCATATCTCAGTGAACGATTCCTCCTAATTTCCCTGATTTAATCTCTTTCTCCATTTCTCCGTCTCTTCCTAATTTCATTCGAAGCAAACTGCACCGTGTGCAATCAGGCAAACAACGTAAAACAACGCAGCTACGAGATTTGTATCGTCCCACACGGAGACAGAGATATCGATTGGAACGTATTACATGCCCCAGCTAAGGTCAAAAGGGTTAATTCCTGCAGATATAGCACGCGCTGCACGGTTAAACTTAATCGTGGATAAATCAGCGGGTTTCCGTGATATTCGGAAAACTGGTAATCAACGAGAGACGAGATCCCCCCCTCCCGTTAACTTCTGTATTTCAACTGAACGAGTTTAATAAATGCAAGCATAAGAAGACACCGCGCGATAAATCATCGCCGCGCGACAGGATTTATACGTGTGCACCGCGGCAAGAAGGGTGTTCATAAATTCCAAGTAGAAGTCAAAGTTTGCCAATTAGAATAATATGAAAACCGCTCGGTTCGCGGATTTACATGAATCGTCTATTCGCACTGCCGGTATCAACTCACGCTCGTGACAAATGACCAGAATGGAATAATGCCAACTTTGCTCTTCGCGATTAAGATTGTCGAGCTCGCCGGTATATATCCTGAATAATCGCTGGCATACATTATGCATGGACATCGGTTGAAAAACTTGCGCGTGAATTTAGATCGAGCGAGATACCGTCTAAATAAACAAAGCTCGATCCTTTCCTCTCCAACGCTCGGTTAAAAATCAGCGAAACACTCCTAGTTGAATCGAAACACGTCGATTAAGAAAATCGCGGGGACAAATCACGTCCGATAACGTTCACTGCCGTGTCTTTAACGTGTTTATTATTTATGTAAATAAAGCAGTCCAATGACTGGTTACAAGCTTTCCTAACTATAACCTGTTGCTGCGTTAACAAATTTCCAACCTTATAAATATTAATATCGCGGCCAGATGTAACGTGGATCGTGAGCAATTTATAATTGACATAATTCACGAAGGAGCAGCTCGCATGGAAAAATGTTCAACGTGGAAAACGATGTGGAACTCCATATTTCAAGCTAGAGTAGATTTATATACACACATCTATAAGTCGCGTCTTAGACAATATATCATTACTTTCTCCTTTCGCTGCGGGACCCGAAGAAATGTATATATTTCCATAAATACGTCTCTTTTTTCCTGACTTTCTCCCGTCGAAGGAGGTCCGTAAATGTTTGATGAAAGTTCATGGATCACGCAAAAGGTTACTGTACATATTTCTTTAACAAACATGACACACTTTACTCATCCCGATGCGCGTCTCGTGTTTACATCTTCCGATGTAACACATTTACATCTTCCAAGTTCTTTCTTACGAAGTCAAAAAGCAGCGAACGCGACTAAATGGAAATAAGAATTCGTTTGCTGATAAAACATACTTGCTGGAAATACGCAAAACAATGAAAATATTATTTGTAATGTACGCGTATCTCTTGAACGTTCATGAAATATGCTAATGAATAATCGTACATTTTAAATCGCTCTGGCTGTTTAAACGAAAAATGAGTCGCGTATGCAAAGCTTTATTTCGATTACTAATTTATGTAAATCTGTATCCCATCTTATTTATTTTGTACAACCGGTATGAAACAGTAACTACAGATTTTTATGTACAGTAACTGTTATTAATATTCGGACACCACAGTGCTTGCTCTGCATATTTGTTCGTAACAATCTTATTGAATTGCTTTTTAATACGTTAAAAACATAAATTACTGGAAATATAGATTAATAAGAGTTATACTGTACAAAATATCCAAATGTTTTTTATAATATTTAATCGATACAAAAGAACATGTTTTTTAAATTATATTCTCATGTGAGTTTGCATAAAAATCTGCTGTCTAATAATAATCTGCTTTCATAAGTTTAATTGTTAATAACATAATATCCAACGATGAAATTTTCGTCTATAACTACCGACTTGCTATTTTACTTGAAATAATAATATTCTGAAGTTATCTAGCAAAAATTTTGCAGATAATTAAAATCTACTTTCACGCGACTATTTTTAGACTATAGATATTCAAAATTTATACTTAATTTCTAGTAAAAGAAAAAGAACATTTGTACTTCTATAAGAGTGAAAAGAAAGTTTCATCGAAAGAAAAATGTAGATTCTCACTTCAATTAAGAAAGAATGTTCTGACATTGTCAAAGTTAAAAACATTCATCGAGCATATTAAACGGACCTTGTTAAATCTCAATAAGCGATTCAAGCAAGAAGAGCGCACCGACCTTCGGATCATTCGAATCATTACAAAAGAAAATAATTCACTTATTATGAACAATAGGCACTGTTCAAATAGTAGACGGTCGTAGTAGCGATCGATTTACATTTGCTACAGGCAATTATGCAGGTTTCCAGCCACTGAACTTTCATCGAGCAACGAAAGAAGATGTCGAATGAAAATCAAGCTTTATTAGTAAAGCGTAAACCTTTATCGACGAGAATAAAAGAAAGGGGTAGGAATAGCGTAGCATAAAACTGTGGGAACATTCAAACTAGAATATAATTGATACTCCCGAAAAAATATGGAGTTGATATCGAGAATATTTCTGAACAAATGGAAAAGTCAAAAAAACGTTGCGAACGCAAGAATTATAACATTGACGATATTTTCAAAATTGTTTAATACATGGATATCCGAACAGTCGCGGGATATGTCCAATGCAAAGTTTCAATGCGCGAGAAATGTGGAAACACTGTCACAAATCTTATCACGAATCTCATTACGTGACGTTTATTTATATTTAAATGTAACTTATGTTTGCATACTGCGCACGCCTGTAAATCATAGATGTCACTCGCAGACACTATCGGCGTGCATACCTTCAACCATCTGCGAATCCACCACTGTCGAAAATGTTTTAAACATGCCGCCGCGTTAATGTTACACAATTCCCCGGATAATAATCAGATATTGTTACCGATAAAAATATCTCAAACATTTCAAACTGATTTATGCCGTGTCTATCGTGTAAATCACTCGTTAATCTTGTTATTTTTAATCGCGAACGCTTCCCCATGAAAATCTCCCCGCGTGGTCGTAATGATCGTACGTTGTGGACAGAAACGAATGGGCGACACGATCGACAATTTGGGATATTTTCCTGTAGTCTGGGCCCAGCGTGACCACAAGAGCTTATCGTGGTCGGCCACTACGCGTCGTTACGCTCGAATCGTGGGGCCCCTCGGGCGAAAAGCTTGAAACCGGTTCTGAACGTACAAAATGACTGGGTAGCCGGTCAACACGTATGTACGACTCGCTACGACTTTCTAAACTTCCGTCGCATAGCTAGACGCGTACTTTCGAGCTGTACGCTGTATTTTTACGACCGGTGTCGCGGTGGAAATGTGCCTTAACTGCGCGCCGATGATGGCACGCGTGCGGTTACGAAAACTCCGAAAACGTCGCTCCATCACAGTAACGCGTAATAAAGTACGAGGCGAAAGAATGTACGTATTAAGGTTCATTGACGCGACGAAACGAAGGATTTCGTGTATCTGTGAATGTTTCGGAGCTGTACGCGCAAACAAATCCAAGCGTTCGATTCGGTTCCAAAGGCGCGTTAAGCATTTGTTTACACTCTTGATAATGCCGGGCGCGAATTCCAAGAAACGATAATAGAATGAAAAAATGAGAATAGAGAATGTTTTTGAATGACGAGAATTCCAAGAAACGATAACAGAACGAAAAAAACGAGAATGGAGATGTTTTTGACGACATGTTGTTTGTGTTACTTTGTCAACCTTAGCGAGGAATACGCTCCAAAACATTCGGATTAGTTCAGACAAGTTCAGACAAGTTATTTCGTTATTTCTAGTTGAACAGACCTTTCGACATAAGACGATGTACAAAATGGTAGAAAAGAAATTAAAAAGAAACGAGGTACTTTTGTACCTCACGCTAGGATCGACACACCATGACCAAACGCTGGCGTCTCGTCCGTGCACACGTGTATTTACTATTTATGATCAAGGATAGAGCAGTTGTACGAATGAGAATAAACTAACTGTTACTGCACTTCGTGCCAAACGCCATGCGACTCTTGCACGCTACCGGCATTCTTAATTACACCGGACAACGGTTCGTATTCACGACACTTTTTCTACCATACCGGCTGAGTGATTGCAGGCGTTCGTAAACTTCGCAAAGTGATAGAAGACCCTAAGACGGCGGTAGGGTCTTCTATCACCGGTAGGAGCTTCTATCAACCAATAGGAGCTGACGGTACAATTTTTGAAAATGAATAATCGAGACTCACCAGAGATATTGTCTGGATCGGTGCGAAGCGTATTCTGCCAGTGTCAACAGCCCTCGGCGCCGATGAATCTCACGAAAAAGAATTCCAATGGGTGTTTTTTTTTTTTTTTTTTTTTTTTAGCAAAAGAATCTTCGTGGTAAAACCTTCGCGGGCGAGGAGGGGAGGGGGAGGGGGAGAAACTGGTTTTCCGTTACAAAACGAACGTTAAACACAGAAAAATAACACTGAAGAAAAACCACCACCGAATTTTCACTGTCCCGTTCGATAGGACGTCCCACGTAATTGCAGCTTACGATGCCGCAAGTCGCGTCACAAAACGAAAAGAAAAAAAACGAATTTCGGTCGGCTCACGTAAAAGCTTCGGTAGCTATTGCGAGAGGGTAACACGCATAGGACGGAACGAAACAACACGCGCGCTGCTCGAGACGCAACTGCCGCCACTGCCGACTGTATTTCCCGCTGTACCCCACTTCTTCTACCACGGCCCCCACCATTCCTCTCTACCAGTCAACCATACTCCCCACTCCTCTATTACTGCTGCTGCTGCTGATGGTGCTGACTGTCGTCCTATCCGTCCATTCTTTGGTCCCTTCTTCGGCCTTCAACAATTCTTCGATACCTACGCTGCACGCAATAATACGTACATGTCAAAGACCCTCCCGACACTTGTCACGAATGCACGAATATGCACACGTTCACGAACTGCGAATTTTAAACCATCGTTCGTTTTCATGGACACTAACAACGCGCGAAATGTAGCGCGGTAACGATCGATTCATTTAAAAACAATTAACTGCGTGACAAACTTCATGCGTTATTTATTTGTCTTTAAGAGGATAATCGTTTCTTCTCTTGTCTGTTTGTAGTCGTAGAGACATTCGCATGTGCACGAGCAGTAATACGTATACTTATCAATGTGTGCTTTCAATGTTGCACAGCTATAATTACCGTGAGCAAAGTTTGTAGAATCGTTTAGACAGAGAACGAGATTGTGAAATTTTGATGCTTTTAATCTAGATACGTTCCCTTTTTCGTCAAATTATACGGCAGTGAATTGGACGCCTACGTGCATGTATGCGACGCGTAGACGCTCTAATGGACACTACGGCGGCGTGTGATATGGAGTAAGTACAATTGTACAGCAGACTGCGTGACGCTGCACGCCGAGGGCGTGGCAAAATATTCAAATTGCTAATAAAACAATTTATCGCTATGCAAAAAAATACTAACGTACCATATCCATTGAGATAGTTCCACAATCTCTTTCTAATAACTTTTAGACGTTAAACAATAATGTGATATAAATCGATCGCGTTACGAAGGAAGAAAGTTGAAATTTATTTTACTCGAAGCACGCGTAAGAAAGTTTCATTCCCAGTAATCTCAACTCACAATAAATAATGGATTTAACAAAAGAAATATAAATAAGCTTAATAGAAAGAAATTTTTAGATTATATTTTTGCAACTTTCGAAAACGAAATATATATTTTATGAAAATTCACTTCTGGTATATTAAATTCAATGGTCGGAATTAAGGGAAAATTGTACGACAAACGACCCTCCGCCTACGTCGTAATTTCACGTAAGTTACATACGACATGAATCTCAGAGAAGAAATCGTCACCGACAACAATCGAGGATAGATTTTAATCCGCGAGAGACGCAACAGTAGCAGAAAACTCTCTTCTTTGGAGTAGTTTTGTAGGTTGGTTGGAGAGTATAGCGCAGCCATCGGAGCACAAGCCGCGTAACCTGTTCTCATTTTTATCGTCAGCATCAGGTTTCAGCGCAGGTGAGCTGCGAAGGTGCTCCAAGCCGAGTCCAGCGAACCAGCTCGTGGTTCTCGGGCATTTCCTTCTCCCTCGTCATAGAAACGCATTGACCTTCGGGACAAAATGCCGACGATCAATGCAGACGGTGCATCGTATTATCGTTATTCGAGAGTATAACTGAGATTCGGGAATACTATCTTATATGGTGACCTACCAACTAACACCAGCTTTAATTAATTGCAACAGCAAGCGTTCTACCCTCTATGAAATTTAAAACCAAGCTGGGGGACAATCTGCTCTTCCAACCCAACGAAAAGAACTCGACTGGTACTAAGAGCGAAATAATTCCCAGCTACAGGTGCCGTCAGTATGCTTTTATCAATACGTTAAGAGTTAAAATCATCGCGAGTTAAAAAAGAAAAAGATTTTTACTCTTTGATAGTTTGTATTACCTTTATTGCGTATCAAAAGCGAAAAATTTCTCACTAAATATTTAAGAAACCTAACGTACCTCTGGGAAATTGGTGAGAAAGGATACGACTGGATCGTATGTTATATTAATGGATAAAAAACATGATGAATTCTACTGTCATTTCTACAGGATTTTATTAACATTGTTACTCCAGTAGTATTAATTACAAATACCAATTTGCAATGTTTGGTACTAACAAAAGAGAAAGATGTTTAAAAAAGAACGAATAAAAAAAAGGAGGAATAAACAAAACAAGATTATGAGTACGTACATAATAGTATAGTGTGACAATGAGCGGCTGCATTATTTAAATACAAATTCTACAATCTTAATAATTTTAATGAACGTGTGATAACTGATTGCTTGAACAGACGGATGACGATGTTTCCGCTGAGAAATAATTTATTCGATAAATGACACACAATATCGCAAGAATCTCTGGTAAAATAAGCTGCACCAAATGATATAAATTTACAGATAAAATTTATACTATTATTGTACATTGCCTAAACGCAAGGACTGCAAGGATTGATAAAGTATTTTGTAATGCAGTACGCTCAAGTCAAGTGCGACAGGAGTATAAAACTCTAAAACAACTCTAGTTAGGTGCCCAGCAGTGTGGTTTCAGGCTACGCATTCTATACGATCTCATAAGAAATAACATGGTTTCGCTTGATATTATCAAGCATATCTTAATGCGATAAATAAAACAATAATTTCATCATTTTTAATCTGAAATAAACGATATTCATCTTTCTTCTCTTTCTTCTCTTTCCTGTGCTATAATAATTTTGTAATGATCTACATGTTATTTACTTATCAAACAACTAATCAACTAATTCATTTTGCATAACTAGTCGCTTCGTGATACATATGACACTAACGATCGGTTCAAGGGACCTCGTAATCTCTATCATTGTTATCTCCTCCCTCCCATCTCTTTAACCCACCTTCTCCCGTAAGTACATTAGTTACGACCGAACAGAACATCGAGCATATTATTTCTAATACTTTACTTACACGCTACTATGTACAGTTATGAATATCGCACCGTGATTTGCGTGATACCTTCCCCCCTTCCCCTTCCTCCCAAAAAAGACCACTGAGTACCATTCTACCAGCACGATGCAATTATGAAAGACGAAAGTACTGTTCAAAACCGGTCGATTGCTTGACGCATATTGAGAGATAGAGTAGGGTAATAAAAAATAGTAAAAGAAATGAGCGAGAGAAAGAGAGAAAGAGAGAAATACACGACGGGAAACGAGAAAGAAAGTAGAAGAAAGAGGGGACACATATGCGTTCGAAGTATGCTGTACAAAAGTTAGTTTTTGTCCAGTTTTATAAACGACCGATTTTAATATTCGATGAGCACCGATCGCTTTATTATTCTACGTTATCTTTCGCGGAGTTTTTTTATAAAATCGCTCTCTGAAATATCCGTCATTTATAGAACTGGACATTTGTCGCGAACAACGGTATAAATTTTTTTTTTCACAAGTTATGAAATAGATATTAGAATTGCGATCGGTACAGATCAGCGGCTACGTGAAAGCCAATGGAAGAATAGTATATCGGACTCTATTTCGGTACTAATATCCACCATAGGGTATTCTAAAAGATTAACGCTATGGGAAAGTGAATATAAAGTTTAACAAATAGATAGACGTTTTCAAATAACAATGTGAAACATGAAACATGAAAAATAAATAACAATCAAACGTGAAAAGTAACGAAAGTTCTTAATTATCTGTAACATAAATATTTATAAATCATTATATCATAATTAGATTGGGTTTTAAGTTACGGTTAAAGTAAAAAGTAAATAATTAAAAGAGTTCTTAATTTTTTTATAATATAAATATTTATAAATCAATTAAATTGATACCTTCTTTTTAATAAACTTATATTCACTTTCCGTCCGTTCATATCATCACAATTATACATACATTTAATTTCACCTTATACTTATAATTTAAAAATCGCTTCATAGCAATTTAAAAGACAATAAGGACGGGTAGAAATGTTCATGATAATTCAGAATTAAAAAAAAAAAATACGATTTCTACAGAAATACATACATGTACTAACGTCGAGTCATTCCATTGGCTCCGTACAGTCGTTTCACGTTGTCGCATACATTATACATACACTAGTAAAGAAAAAATTATTTAATTGTATTATATTTACATTATCGAGATATAAAAATACTAACAATAAACATACCTATAGACAAGATCCTCCAAACGATTCACCTCTTTAGAAATAAACTAATTCATAATCGAGTTTGGCAGTAATATTGTCCCTATCTAGTTGCATTCTTATTGTTGTTTACAAGACCATCATTTCATTCATTGTCATTAAAACATAACGTCTTACGTAGACGTCTCACATTTACACGTTTTCTTAACGCTATCCATTAACTTTTAGTCTCTATCCTAAATTCTTTGCTATCTTGGAAGATTTCCATTGCTCGCTGCACAGGCCTTTGCTGTGGGTTAATATAAAAACAAATTTTTTTGTTATCTGTATAGCTGTCATGTACCCGGGTCTCAGTGACAGCGATTTATTTATAAAAAACATGCGACTTCACGTATTGTTTGTTTCACCGCTGAACCTAATTTATAAAATTGAGTCATAAAAACACACAATGCAAAACATACATCTCACATTCATTAACAAATCTATTAATCATTATTTCTTTTCCTCTCGAAAAAGTAAGTTTAAATGCATAATGAAACGATAAAATGATTGACGATGAAAACATTCCAAAAATTGACCGACTTTTCGATTAATCAATAATGATTCATGATCATTAATGATTAATGAATAATGATACAAAATTATACCGATAATTTAAATTAACGAGTATAGGTTCAGCGAAGAATTTTGGTGCCACACACTTGCTACAGTTGAGTGTAATAGCATTCGTGGTAGCAAAAACTATTTCAATGTAAATCATGTTCAACTTCCTAGTTTTAAAAAAAATGATAATAAAAATGGTAATAATAAAAAAAAGAATAATAATAATAATAATAATAATACTCGACATATTTGTCGTAACAACGTTTCACAACGTTTTACATTGCGAAAACGACTTACACCATACACACGCATCCACTGTTACGTGTACGCATGTGTATAGTAAGAATATTTAGTATGCACAGATATATTATCTCATATCTCTAGAAATATAATAAATTTTATGTATATATCGTACGTGTATTTATGTGCACAGTCTCACTAGCACTGTTACAGCCCGAATAAGTGTCGTGCGTATAAATCTATGATTTCTTTAAAGACAGTTATGTGGAAGAATAATGAAACGACAACTTGGCGAGACACGTGGAATTCACGGTATTTAGTTGACACTTTGTCTCTAAAGTTGCGTATTAAATTTTATCAGAATATTCGACTTATATAATTTTCTCCTTAACTTCTGAATAACATTTCCTGAGCATTCAACTGATGATGTCGGAAGTCCAGCTTTGTTCAGTTACAATGTTTTCGCTCCAACAGACGAATAACTCGTGGCTGATTCACTTATTCACAATATTGCACAGCTCACCAACGCTTCTGCTTCGAGGTGTATACCGTGATTTTTGTTGTACGTTTGGTAACAAATTAGCCTGCATCGACGTCCTTTCTGAAGTTTTCAAAATGATATCTGTTTGTACATCTACATGCGATGGACTTTTCAAACGTACAGCATGATGAGGACTCTCGCGATTCGTAGTAAATCGGGAAAGTAAACTGGAATCATTGGATAAAATTTTTGAGCTTGCAGCCAACCTACAAGCACAAGGAGAACACTTTGGTAAATTTATCATAATTTTATCCGGCTCGATTGTCAATGATGATCGACCAAATTTTCTTAAGGGACTGGAAAGGATTCTTTTAGCTTTCAGTTTCTTTTCCATGGGATCCTGCGTTTTTCCTTTATCTTTACATGTCTTTTCGAAACTCTTACTTGCACTTTTAGTTCCCCATAAAAACTTTTTCGTAGATTCTACCGATTTTTCATTATAAGCTTGTGCTTCGTGCTCCCCGGGCTTCTTACCTTTTATAATTACATCTTTACTTAAGATTTTATTACAACAATGTTTCTTATTATTCTTCGTACACTCTGAATCCAAAACAGATTCTATACTACTATATTTAAATTGATTTATAGGAGATTTCTTCTCTGCTTTGAACTGACTTTGAATACTTTTACAGTCTGAAATGCTTTTATTGTTATCATTAGGAATATTGGGAAATGATTTTTCTCCGATCGTAAATTGACGGCAGTCTTCGACCTGTATGTCAACCAAAGTTGTATGAGATATTTGTGTATCAGCTTTTTTATGGCCTTGACCAAATGAATTCTTCAGTGTCCTGTGAACAATATTCTTTTGACTTTTACCAAATGGATTTTTTAAATTTTTCGGCAAAGAAATGTGCTTTTTCGCAACTTGACTAATATGATTCAATCGGAAGTTATGGCGAATAGAAGTACCTTCTAATATCGTTTTATTGTGTTTATTCTCTTGAACATTTGTTACTAGTTCCTCTTCTTTCATATTCTTCTCGTCTTGTTGAATAGCTTTTTTCGAATTACTATCTAAACTTGAATTATCATCTTTGGAACATGTATCCTTTAAAGAATCTTTACAGTGAATCTTCTGATTAACATCTATCTGTTGATCACGAAAAAAGAAACCATCGTCCGTAGAAACGGAAGATGATTCTTCGTCACAGGGGCGGACAAGTGCCTTCACCCCTGTGAGAGGCGATTGCTAGACAAGCTTTTCAGTCTGCGAGCTTGTCGAAATGGAGCTGGTAGTATTTGAATTATTAGAAGTGGTGTGTCCTTGACTGCTCACATGTGTATGTCCTCCTCCCTGCCCCCCCTGATTCTGGGAGAGGCTCAGTCGGCGTCAGTTTATCAATTCTACACTTACAAATTGCTTCAGTCGCTCCAAATATTGGTCATACAGTTCTACATCATTATGACCAGCACCCTAAAAGTATAAGCATATAATAAGTATTTGCACAATTCCTCGTCTTCTTTATTCGAGAAAGAATAAAAGAATGAATAATTTTGTATACCTCAACCCATAATGGTTCTACTGCTCTTGGACATCTCTCGTAAATTGCCAAACCATGACTAAAATTTATTACATCATCCTCAGTCCCATGAATCACCAAAACCGGAGATGTCACTTTGGGTACTTTGTCTATACTATAAAGAAAACAGAAACTTCATTTTATATGTATAGTACCATAAAGATTTTATAAATTTATAAATTTATTTATACATTAATAACATAATAAGCTTGATTTTTATTTATTTAACGGAAGAAACAAATATGTAATTATTGTCATTTAACTTAATTTGATGACATGAGAAAGAGAAAAACGATACGAACAGATGAGCGACAGCAGAAGTGCAAAAACTATTAGCAAAGTATGTGTCAACGGATCATGTAATTTATAGGTTTCCATGACGCAGGTATATAGATAAACTTTTATTGCTTCCCACACTTTAACTCCGAAAAACTGTCACTCGAACGCAAGAAAAATGCACGCGGTTATGGAACATTGTCGCAAGCTTCGGTGCGAACTTGTTACGCCGGTCAAAGCGTTCAATTTATTTTAAACTTGGTTTAAACTGTAAATATAGAATCAAATGTTTGTGTATATGTACGTATACATATATATCTACACCACGTGTATGGATGGATGTATACCTGAGCTAGATGATAGTGTCATGCGCGTAAACTTAGCTGTGCAAATCACAGCATGCGGTAAGTGGATTATAGATCGCGTTTCATTTAACACGGTAAAAAGGGGGATACGTATACATTAAAAAGGAATTGAACGTACCTAGGGAAGGCGTCGAAGAACCAGGTTCTCTTAGTATTGGGGAAAGCGACTCGCATTCCCGACATTAGAGGTGAATGCAGAACAACTGCGCCAACCTCGTATCGCGCGGCCAGATCGACCGTGGGTACAGTCCCGATGCTCTGACCATATAGAATGATGTTTTCCGGGCTGATGCCATAACGTGTTCTGAGAGCATGCCACGCAGCGTCTATGTCCGCGTAAAGGTTCTTTTCTGACGGTTTGCCACCGGAGACTCCGTAGCCCGAGTAATCGTAACTGAATATGTTGCAATTTATTCTGGACCCGAGTCCCAGATAGAAACTAGACATCTGTCCGAGATCGACTGCGTTCCCATGGGAGTATAAAATGGTAAAACGTGCGGTGGCCGAACACCGTACGAACAGACAGGCTATTCGATTCCCTCGTGACGTTCTTGCATAGAAACCTTCCACCGACTCTTTCTCCCTTTCCGTGTATTGCCATTCCGCTCTTTCAGACAGGGAAATTGTAACCTTGGATCCTTCGTCCTCGATGAATGCGTAGGTAGGCTCAGGTGGTAGGAACGCTAGCTTCGCAGCGATTCTGGACGGGCAAGGTGGACAGCAAAACAAGCAACACAGTTCACTAAAACTTAACCCGTTCATCGTTCCACGGGGGTGTTACGCGCACGCGAAAACGCCGTTTATCAAGTTTCCTCGTAGAATCTCCGCATCGAGATTATCGGTTCGATTTAGAGGCAACTCCATGCACTGTACTTGCCGTGTACGCTCAGTGATTCAATCACAATGTCATTTGTTATCGTACTTCTATAAGAGCCCCTCACGATGAATCAGCCATGACGGGCTCGCAAGGCGGATGATTTCTCTCCCTCCTGTTTCCTCTCTTTCTCGCATAATACCCCCACCTACTGCGTGTTGCGCACTTTCATTGTGTTCAGGTGAAATGAGACGTGAGACAAGGACAGAAGTCATACCGCTGCTTTGCTACGTCGCTCTTCTCTATTCATTGCTTCGCTATTGGTGAAACATTTAAAACCAACGAGATGATTCGATATGCAACGAAGAATGATCGTGTATTCAAACGCTGGCGTTTCGTTGCCAGTCCTGCACTGCCAACGTTTCAAGCGATAATGCATCCCGCGTCGCCGGGACATGGGAATGCACCTTGCGGTTCTAGTGACTTTCTCGAAAGAAAGCTACGAGGTTAGCAATAGCAAACCTTTGGAAAATCGATTAAATCCGGGTATATGGTAGAAACTCAACTAACTCGACTAGTTTCATGTTGTTGCGTGATCGTTGCCGTTCGTTATATAGTTTTGGCCGATGGCGGCTGTCAACTGGTGTATCTCCGTCTTTCGTGGAATTCGTTCTCATCAGTTTTCCAATCATTTCGAAAATTTCCACTCACAAGTAGTTACCACGCATCTGCGTTAAATTGATTTTCCTATGAGTCTGTGAAATTATCATTTACAACATTTGTATGACATCGGGCAAAGAAACAATGGGGTAAGTGAACGTGGTGGTATTCCGCACCGTCTTTTAAGGGTGTGTACGTACACGCCAAGTATGATTCCCACATCGCGTACAAGTACGATGAACGATCCTTAATTCCTCTATTACTAAATACCGTCAATTGAAATAGGTTGTGTTTCATTACGTTAACTAATGATGCATTAACCATCTTTCCCGTCTATTTACTATCGCATCTCCGACATCATCGCTGATACGCATTTAGGTGGGTGCATACATAGGGAGACTCTGAACCAGAATGTTTCTCTCTCTCTCTCTCTCTCTCTCTCTCTCTCTCTCTCTCTCTCTCTCTCTCTCTCCCTCCCCTCTCTCTCTTTCACACACACACACACACACACCCTCTTTCTATATATATAACCATGAAATAAAATAGTGAAAGTGGGATAAGTCGGCATTGCGTGAAATGTATTTATTCTAGTTGTTTACTTTCTCGGTTTCATATATCTTTGGATTCCAATTGTGAAAATTCATTCTCACAATTCGTGTAAATATTTGTCACGTTATCGTCTACTCGGTAGTTTTCTAACGCGAGGATACATTCAATCAAAACATTCAGATACTGTTTTTTCTGTTTTTTGTGTAACATACCAAGATTTTTGTACAATTATATTATTTTCTTCTAACTTCAGCTTTATAAATAATTTCATATTTCATTAAAGTGATGATAACGAAGTTAAATATTTTTTACTTTGATTGTAATCATTTTTCACTTTATTTGTCAAAATTACATATTTTAAAAAATAATAAATACATATACTTGTACATATATTGCATGTGTGAAAATTAAAAAAATTGAAACAGAAATGCAATTGTTTTTTTAATGAAAAATACAGCCAACAATTGTTTGTTTATATTTATTTCTTTTGTTTTCCTTCAGATTTATATGATACAGCCTACCATTATTGTAATCCCAAATTGTAACATTATTAAATTTTCATTGCATTAATTTTAAGGTATGTAAAAAAAAATGTAAATTTTTTGATGTATTTGATTTTGTTATGTTCCTATGGAATATATGGTAATAAAGTAAAAAAGTAAACTTTAAGATATTCGTTATTATTATTAAAATACCTATAATTTATATTCTGACAATAAATAGATGCTGCATGTATTAATTAAATCAATATATTTAAATACCTAAGTCTCTTGCTTTTAATAAATTACAGCGAACAACCAATTTTCACGTGTAAAGCACACGTGTTTCATATTGATCCTAAGACAAAAAGATCTTGGGTATCAGCATCTACAGCAGCAGTATCTATTTCATTTTTTTATGATTCAACAAGGAATCTATATAGAATAATTTCTGTTGAAGGATCAAAGGTAATTGAAAGATAAATTGTTATAAAATGCAAATTTTATTTAAAAAATAAACTTAAATATTGTATTATCTTTTTTTTTAGGCAGTAATAAATAGTACTATTACTCCAAACATGACCTTCACAAAAACATCACAAAAGTTTGGACAATGGTCAGATGTTAGAGCTAATACTATATATGGTCTTGGCTTTTCATCTGAAGTAGAATTAGGAAAGGTTTGTGAAATATGTCTTAAGTTAATGTACAGTCATTTGTACACTGTAATCTCAAAGACAATACTATTCATTTGGCAGTTCATAGAGAAGTTTCAGGAAGTGAAGGAAGCCACTAAATTAGCTAGTGCTAAATTACAATCAAACAGCTCATCCGTTACTCCTGCTACTAGTGCAAATGTTAGCCCCATTACGTCAAGATCTGGTATGCCATCATCGGAACAAGATCTTATAGATCCGCCAAATTCGTCGATGATTAATTCCAATGTATCAGCATCGAATAATCCCAATCCAAATGCCAACATGATCTCTACTCAAAACAGTGTGTCTTTGGTAAGCAGCAGTCCCTTACCTGGTAGTTGTCAGAATAAAGTGGATGATGAATTGAAAAATGCAGTCCATTCAAGATCACAGAGTGTTTCTCAGCAGAGTACAGAAAGTCCACAACATCAAGGGAAATCATCACAACTTAGTTCGACGCAAGGTGGACAATCGGCTGAAATGCAGCTTAAGTATGAGAACGATAGGCTGAAACTTGCATTAGCACAAAGCTCGGCGAATGCTAAAAAGTGGGAGGTATGTTTTTTATCATTATATATAAAATTACATAACATATGATATAATTTGTTAGAAAACATTTGTCTGCAGGTGGAATTAACTACTTTGAAAACAAATAATGCCAGATTAACAAGTGCATTACAAGAATCAACAGCTAATGTTGATGAATGGAAAAGACAGTTACAATTATATAAAGAAGACAACGCAAGGATCAAAGCCAAGTATGCAGATCTAGAAGCTGGAAAAATAGCAGAAGGCAATAGTGAAGCATTAAGGTTGAGAGTTGAAGCATTAGAAAGTGAGCTTAGAACAAAAAATGAAGAAATCAAAGCTCTTACTATAGCTACAAAAAATAAAGATTTTATAGTACGTATATATTGTAAAATAATCACATTAGATGTTAATAACTGATAATAATTTTTTAAATGACAAAATTACTTTTTAAAATAACAAAAAAAATAAAATATTTCAAATGAACATGTAATAAACTCATAATTTTATTTTTTTTAGGCCTTACAAAAAGAAAACGCAGAACTTCGTGAAATGTTAAGGGTTGTTCATGAACAATTAGAACTTGCATTAAGCGCAAATAAAGTCCAAAAACAAAATTTGGATACATTGAATGCCAGATTAGCTGGATATATACAAGATTTGGTAACTGTACATCGAGAAATTACAAACACATTGCAATCTTAAGTTCACATGTAGTGATGTCTAAGAATATTTGTCATGGGAGTTTTGTATTTATGATATAAGCGAAGTAAACAAATGGACGGTGTAGATTAATACAATGGGAAAGGTTCCAAAAAAAACATGCATAGTAAAAGAAATCTTAAAAAATAAACTAAGAACACTATCTTTAAATGATAAAGATAGAAATTGCATCTCTTTAACATCTATTTTATGTTAATGATAACATTTGATATTTTTTCTTCATGTATCATTGTATGTTTCTCGTGCCATATTCATATTCTTATTGTATATAAAAATGTGTTCTTTTCTAATATCATTTTATATATTGTGTTTTCATAATTTGTATACTTGTGCACGTAAAAAAGAATTTTGTAAGTCAATATAAATGTAGAAAATACTTCTCTATTTCTGCACAGACAAAAACGTATTGTAAATTTACGTATGAATCTATCATATGGTATTATAAAAATAATTTCATATTACAGATTATTAAAATTTGTAGTATTATGTTCTTTATACAAATTGTTACGATCAAATTTGATTAATCGTGCAAATCAGATTTATATATATATATATAACTTGTTCTTTCTGACACTTGTGTTTAGATGTTTAAGAAATAAATTATAGTTGCAATTATGCTGCAATCGTCATTATTAATGCTATTTCACTGATTACTGTCGATCTTTAGCTCATTGCTAATCTCTACAACTCTTACTATACTATTATAGCTATTATTATGATTATTAATGCTATTATAACTACCTCCACTACTATTGCTGCACTACTAATTGCTGTTATTATTACTCATAGTATCATCATTAGTGCTACTTCTAATGTTATTACTGTTATCGTCAATCAACTTGTCATTATATGCCTAGAAAGAACTTTTATGATATTTAAAAACATAAAACATATCAAAAATGTCACAAGATTTGGTGTGATACATGTTTGTCTATGTTTTTTGGAACTTAGCCCCTTGGAGATAACAATAAAATTCAGTTACCCATGAACACAAATAAGAAAGCTGCACAAATAACATTAGTAACGTTTAGCGATACTCAATTATGTAGTATAACTATTTAATTCAGCTGTACATTGTATCCATATTGTTCTAGCACATATTATTTGCCTTTATCAATAGTATAAAAATATGTAAAATTGAAGAGTCTGGCATGAGCTGTACAGAATCATTGATATCTATAATATAGTATAACATGAAAAAATATAGAACTCATTTACAATGGGTAACTTAGTGGTTTGAACATGATCTAATATATCAACGATGAGAAAATGATGTTTTTGAAATATTTTGTTAATTTTCTTATAAAAGCTATTAATTTATTGTTAAAAAAATAAATTCAGTTTTTGTAATATAAATGATTTATTATTTAAATTTTACAAAAAATCTATAGCAATCAAGCCAGATATTCTTCAATATGTTGTATTTGAATAGCATAGATTCATTAGGAAACAAAATTTGCCCAAGGATGCTGATCGATTGTCTTAAAGAGGTCAAAGTGATACTTCATGTAACAATAATTTCTAGTAGTAAATGAAGTGCAAAGTACTAAACAATGCACTTTTTATTGTATTGACAGTATGTATGTATGTACGTAAAATGTTATGGAAATGAATTTTAAATTTGAGGAATTGGAAACAAAAGCCTCGCTTGCCACATGTGTAATCCTAATAAAACATTTTCAGATGGTTTTTCTGTGTATTATCAATTATGGTAATGATATTGATTTGACCATATTTCCATAAATTGACATTGTCTGGTAATTTGATTTCATAATTGTTATTAATGGAATATCGATACTTTTTTACGACATTATATTATGTTGCATAGATATCTCCATAATTGAAAACTGAGATTATGGAAATATGAAAATATGGTGGTTTGCTTCATTTATTTATACATTTAAAAAAATGTAACACGTTTGTAATGACACTCATTCTTCACTTTAAGTTATAGTTTACATATACGAATAAACTTATAAAATCGTACATAAAGCATAAATTAAAATTATATTCTTACATTATGTAATGTAGTACTCAAATTATGTTTACAATATAACAAAATATGTGAACATATTTATAATAATAGATTAGAAATAGTGTAATACTAACAGGAGCAAAGTTTGATTAAGTTTAAAAGGATTATTAAAATAATAATACGACATATATTAAAATAAATGCGAAAGTCAGTAACAGATGGTTGTATTTATATCATTTTGCACAATTTGAATACTAACATTTTAACCGATTTCTCCAATAAAATCAATTATTATCATTTCTTATTTCATTTCAATTTAAAATCATTTTTTATGTTATATTGTATAAACATTATTTTTTAAACATTTACCTAGAACAACTTATATTATTAAGTTAAATGTACAAAAAATTATTTTAATTTTATATTTTTTCGCAAACTAAGTTATTACAGATTGTTTTAGTGATAAACATTACAAAAAATAGGGATTTCAAATCTAAAAGCAGCATTCAGAATTTTTAAATAATTTAATTTATACTTTATATAAAATGAGTAAAATAAAGTTATATGACATAGAAATTTTAATTTTATATAATAATAAAGTAGATATAAAAATGTATGTAAATATTAGGAATTATTTTCATAAAAGAATAGAAAAAATGTTTGCTTCACTTTATATAAAATATATGGTAATAACTATTAAATAAGACGATTATTTATACGTATAAAAAAGAATGACAGTGAACAAATAATTTTTGAAAATTGACACATATATAATTGTGTTAAAATTAAAACATCAATACCTACATTATAATAAAAGAAGATTTTAAGAAAATTGTTTACTGTTATTAATAATTTTATGCGTCTATCTATTTATAAAAGTAGCTTTATAAGAAATTCTTATACAGTTTCTTTATCGTGATAATAATAATTTTGAAATTGTTAAATAAACATTGTGCCGATAAAATATATTATCCTTATATACAATTAATTCCTTTCTCTTTCATTCCAATTCATATATATATATATATATATATATATATAAAATAATTATTTTTTTAATTTGATTATACATTTTTATATATGTTTGAATTTATTCGCAACTTCTGATTCATTAAGTAATTTACTATAGAATCATGAAGCTAAACATGTCTTTAAAAGTCAAGAATTTTTAAGTTTATCTACAATGGAGAACTAATAAATAATTTACAATTTTTCCATTTACTACAAATTCAAAAATATGCAGCAGAATCTCCCGCCCTTTTAAGTATGCCAGTGCAACATCAACATCTATAGTTTGGTGATAAGAAAGTATCCTATCCTGCATCAATAACGCAAAATAGAAATATAACAGTATGTACAGGAATTGTATACTCATAAATATAAAATGAAAAGTCTACATATTGATTGATATTCGTAATTAGATATTTGGAAACATAAAAAGTGATCTCAAAGTATTGTGTAACAATTAAAAGTTGTAAAATCGTTGTCAAGTTTACAAGTTCGTTCATTTGGTGGAAAATTTCATCTTCTTATTTATAATCCGTAGAAACGGATAAAAAGGTAATGAATTTATACATTAATAGTTTTATATGATTAACTAAGTGAGTATAAAAAATAACTAGTGTTATAAAAATAATAAGTAATAAGACTGCTATTTAAAATTGTATTAATCACATTTTCATTTGTTGTATCTTGCATTAAATAAAATACACGATTTAGTTATGTTTCTAAATATTTTATGAAATTTATATATATATATATATATATATATATATATATATATATTTGTGTGTATAATATAATATGATGAAATTTTTAATTATTAAAATTCAGACATAACCTTTTAACTTTTTATCTACACATTTGTCGAAACAGTTTATTCCTTTAATAAAATGCTGCTATTCTTATATTTAAAATAATTTTTAAATAAATTATTCCAGATAAAAAATGGTAGTGCTTAGCAATTTTCTTGCACCACAAGAAGGAATACGTCATGAAGAACCAAATACTACTGTATATATTAATGATAGAGAAGTAGGAAAAGGAATTCTGTATATTACAGAAAGGTAAATATTAAAATGGAGCAATCATATATTTAATATTATCTTTATGTTTTAATATAATGTTCATATTGATAGTTTACTTTCTTGGGTGAATTATGATACACAACAGGGATTTTCACTTGAATATCCTCATATATCTTTACATGCCATATCAAGAGATGAACAAGTACATCCAAGGCAATGTTTATATATCATGGTTGATGCAAAAGTAGATCTTCCAGGTATATTAAGTTCTCCTTAAACATTTTTGAGAAAGTTGCTTTTCATTCAGTGAAGAGTAAAAATTAAATAAAATTTAGTAATATATATCTGATTTTACGTTCTACGCAATTTTCTAGTAAATATATTAATATTATATATTTATACACTTTTTTAATATGTTTCATATAGATGTACCATTGTCACCAGCTTCAGATAGTGGATCAGATAATGAATTCGAAGATGTGGATACACCAATCACAGAAATGCGATTTGCCCCTGACAACACAAATAATTTGGAAACAATGTTTCAAGCAATGAACCAATGTCAGGCTCTTCATCCTGATCCACAAGATAGTTTTTCTGATGGTAGTTAAATATGCAATTATTTTAACGGTTTTTAAAAGTTAAAAAGCAGATATAAGAATTTGTATACTTTTATAGCTGAAGAAGATATTTATGAAGATGCAGAGGAAGATGATTATCAATATTACGATGTTGGTGCCGGTACTGGTGCTGGTGTTGGTGCCGGTGATGCTCCTTATATCTTACCAGGTAACATCTTAGATTTAATATAAAAAAGCTTTTATTTAAAAAATCAGTATTCTATAAAGATTAAATTTTTTATTGTTATTTTATTTCTTTAAAACAGAGACAAATCAAAATGGTACAGAAGGAGATGATGCTATGGATATAGAGGCAGGTCAATTTGAAGATGCAGAGGAAGATCTATAAAGTATGAAAATAATAAAATGCAGACATGCATTTAGTATTAATTTATAAGTACCAGTATCATATACCAAGGTAGATATGTGATATGGCAGACTGTATAAGAGAGCAGTATCAAACATAAAAACAGCTAACATTTATTTATATTCATTTTGTACATGGTAATAATTTTTTAGATAAAAATAAATAATTATACATCAAATTCAGCTTCTTACTTGTTTGCATATTTGTATTTGTTCATTTAGAAAATTATTAATTTTTTACATTTATTTATACAATGAAACTTAATATAATAAAACTTTTTTAAGCTGTCCAAAGTATATCCTAATATGTACTTACAAAAATTTCTCAATTTGAAATATAAGACAATTTCACGATTAGTTTAAATGTATTGTATCTTTTTTATTGTTAATAAATATTTACTGAAATTATTAACAAAAATATTAAAGTATAATTTATTAATACAACTTATCATATTATGTCAATATGTAAATTTTGCAATCAAAATTTTTATGATAGCCAAATTGGTAATTTTATTAATAATTTTGAATATTTATAACGTGTAAGCAACAATTACTTCATTCAAATGTATCAAAAAGCAATAACAAATATATGGAAATACATATTGACATATATAATGCATTTTTGTATTTTTACATTCTGAAAAATCCATCCGATTAAGAATTCATAGGAACAACACAGATATATATATTTCAAATTAAAAGTAAAATACCACTAATTTGTCGTAAATTTTACAAAAAAAAACATGAACAAATAGTTTGTATTTTAAATTGTTTTTCTCTAACATGATAAGTATTAATTTTCAAGAACATTAAAATACATCTACCGTATCTTTTTAGGGCCAAATATAAGATCGGCATCTGGTGCACCTTTAGGGTGATTATATTTTTGTCGTCGTTCTCTATTCAAATTTACTGTCACTGGTCTGGTACTCTGATTAATGGTTTCTTGATAATCTTCTTCTTCTTGTCTCTCTGTAATATTCAGTGTCAGCCTTTTAACTCGTTCTTTTTCTTCCTTTTGTTCTTGTTCTCTATTTCGAAGATTCATTGCTAATTCCGATGATACAGGAACTGCTAAATTCTTGTATTGTTGCTTATTACCTTTTCTTAACATAAGCACGAAATCGACTGTGCTGTTATCGGAAGGTCTTTCTTGCAATTGTTCATATGTTTTTTTAGTACTTTTCACATGCAAAGGAACAGAAATGTCTACTTGTTGCGGTTTCACTGAATCTCGCATTCTATCTTGTATATTATCCGAAACCATTTTATCAAGAGCAGACAAAAAGTCGTCATCTTCGGGACAACTTACTCTTCTAGGGCCAGATGGTAATGCTGCATTTAATTCTGGAACATCCATAATAACACCATCAGTACCTCCTTCTGAAAGACTTTGATCTCCTTGGGTATTTTCTTGTGTACCCATAGTGTAGTCTCTTTCTGCATCAGCAGTCCAATCTTCTTCTGATTGTGCTTCAGAACAGTCTTCAGATTCTTCAAAATGCAAATCAGCTACACCTTTTGCGTCACCACTACCATTCCCAGATGTTACAGTTACATCTTCGTCTCCTTCAGCAATTACCCCCATATCAGACTCTGCATCAGTACGTTCAATACCATCCTCTGCATTAGGGTTTCCAAGAGTGGGATATAGCGTATTTCGCAATTCTTCAACAGCACATTGTGCTTCCTTATAACTTTGAAACAATTGCATTTTTGGTCTTAACATTGTTAATGTGTCCCGATACATGTAATCTATGCCTACTGGGAATGGATTTTCTGCAGTCCAAACAGGATCCGTGTACTTAAACCAATAATAATTTTGGAAAAATATTAGGAAGTAATCAAGTTTTTTCTTACTAGAACCACCACTAAAATACTGTCCACATGTTTCCAATAATGTACAGACTAATCGAATTCTGAAAAGGTGGTCAGGTGGATCTAAAATACTTGGTATGGAATGATCCATACTAACTCCAAATGTAATCAAAAGATACAATGTTCGGAAAATATCTCCACTTTCTACCATGCGATAGTTGTACAACTCTCCAAGATATTTAACCATAGCAATACGTCGTTGATTAAATTTCGGTAAATTAATTTCCATACATAATCGTATATCTTCCAACACACCATCGACTACATGAGGCCCTATTGTTTCGTAATGTGCAACAAGTCCAGCTAATAAACTTCCTACACATCGAATGTTCAAGTATTTAACATTATATGCGGCAGTGAGACATTTAATAGCATAAGATGATACACTTTCGTCTTCCCAATCTAATTTGCGCATCCATTTCAGAACTTTGTCCGTATTTGTTTTTGAAAGATCTTGATATAACAATTTCCTTATGAATTCGTGAATAGGTGGCCTGTCTTTTTTTGATACACCCCCTGTTAATTCTGGTGGATTTACATAATAATAAGCATTCTCAATTATTGTTACATAACGTGAATCTAATGCAGTGACTGCTTTTTTACGCATCATTTGTTCTAAATATACTTTTGTCCTTTGATGCGAGTCTGGTGAACAAAATAGATATCTTCCACATGTTTCCAACAAATTACAAGCCATTTCAATATGGTGATGTGTAAAATCATGTAGCAAAACTTTTAAGCAATATAATGCTTCTATCTTTGAATAAAGTTTAAATTTAACAAGTTCACCAATGTATCTAACAACTTTTACTTTTGATTCTATATTAATTTGATCCTTTTTGCGTACATGATATTTGAAATCATGTTTTAACATTGAGCATAAATCATTGCCTACATCAGGCATAACAGGATAAAGAATAGCTGCTAATCGAGAATAAAATGGCAGTAAATCCAAACGAATTCTAGATACACCAAATAGTGCTTTTACTAATTTTTTTTTGTTATGTTTTGTGTTAAGATTCATTAAGAAATGTACTGCTGCATTATCAATTAATTCACGATTTACGCAATTTGGTAAATGTGTTATAAATGCATCTAAAAGTATTTTATTACTTATGTTTGAAACTTGTGGTTCTTCTACTTCTGCTTCAGGTTCATCCACTTTCTCAGTTTCTTCTAGTTCATCAAATGTTATTTCTTCGTCCAAAGCTTCTTCACTTATTGGAACATCTTGTTTAGGTACTTCTTTCAAATATGAACCAGGAAGAAATACTGTTAAGTCTGGCAAAACTTCATAAAATCGTCTGGTTTCTTCGTCTCCCCACATATCTTCTAGAATACTACTTTCTTCTCCTTCACTAATCATTTTCAATGATTCTTCTGCTTCTGCCTTCATTTCACTGTCTATAGGAAGTTCTGGCATAGGTTCATCTAAAGTATCAGAAAAGCTTTGCACATTATTAAGTAAACGATCGTAGGATACTTGAAGACTCTCAAGTTTCTCTTTTCTTTCAGAACTTAGTTCGCCTCTAGTCTGTAAAATTTTGCGATTTTGTTTTTCAAAAGCTTGAAGATCTTTATGTTCTTTTAATAAATGCTTACACAATGAATTGTAGTAATCTCGTAACAATAATCTAACATTTTGTTGTTTATCAGGAGAAAGTAATTTGCTCTTGGGTATAAATATTTTTAACTTTTCAGATATTTCCCTTACTCTTTTAGATACAAGACCTGCATAATCTTCACCACAGTGTTTACAAAAGCTTAATATGATGCTTGCATTGTTATGTTCTTCTTTATCCATATTAATTAAAACTGTCAATGCAGAACCAAGTAAAGGTAATCCTTGCTTATGGGTAAAAATTCCTGCATTAACCAGTTCAGCATAAAATCGAAGATCTACTCGAAGTTTGCTTGGATTTGCAATTTTATCCACAACTTTTAGGGATAAAATTCTTTGCCAATTTTCAAAGAAATGAGATGAAAATTCTGCGTACGTTTGATGCAAGAAACTGCATATCCTAATTGCAGGTGCAACATCTGTCATTTTTAATTTAGCATCAACTAAAGCAGTAGCAACTTCACTTACATATTTTGTTAAGTTTAAGTGTGTCATATCTTTTAGAACTGTATCTAATTGTATACTACTAAAATTCTTCAGTTTCTTGACAAACGTTGTGTTTCTTTTCAATGTTGAATCTAATTTGCTAAAATATGATTCTGGTGGTCTGTTAGGGTTTAAGTTAGCTGCTCGAATTTCTTCTTTTGCATTCAGTCGCTGTTCTGTTTCTTTTATATAATCAGTCAAGAATTGTTTATCTTCCTCCGATACAGCATCTTGTAGAGATGTTTCTGTTGATTCTGATACTGTTTCTTCAACTTCTGACATTGTGCAAATCTGTTACCTAAAATATATGTTGCACATTCTGTAAAATGTTACATGGAAAAGCAATTTATGAACTACACAAATAAGGCAATAACAATTATCATTATAATATATATATAAATATCACTAATACTCATGTATTATACGATATATTTACATTTACAACGAAATGAAAATTAAATAAATTATGTGAAACAAACTGAAAATAAAACTACGTATACTAATATTATTTCATAAAAATGTTATAAACTTCTGAAAATTGTTCACTTACAGTTTTCAGAAAGAAAGGGGTTACTTTATGGCAGACGACAACTGTCTTACACATGAAAAGCTGCTTGAACATTGAGCGATTTCAGTACACAAATATTTAAATACATGGTCATATATACATATATATATATATATACATATACATATACATACACATAAGATACTGATTACTATATAAATGATAGATTTAAAACATTTTAAAACTTAAATTTTAAGAATAAATGACGAAATCTGTTAAGTACACTATTTAATAAATAAATTTTAATATAGATAATACAATTGAAATTTATTGTATTATTTACGTATATATATAAAGTTATTAATATAGTTATATAAATATAAAATAATACTTAATGTAAATATAAACTATAATTACTAAAAAGAAATATATTTTAACTATTATGTGTTTTGCTAAATGCAGATTACTGTATAATATAAAAATATTTGTGCATTATATTTACATTATTCAAACTATTTGTAGCTAAAAAGAATATAAGAATTATACGTAAAGATTAGATCATTGATTAAGAATTATCTTGGTTAGCAATGATGAAATTCAAAAATCTTTATTATTATATTCTAAAATGTAAGTAAGAACATAAAACGAAAGCTAAGAGTTAAACAGACGATACAATTTCAAAACTTGACAAATTATTCCTCTGAAATAGGATTTTTCAGCAATTGGTTCAAATTGACTCGATTTTGACATGGTGGCGCCACCTGTCGGTAAGGTAGTGGTACTAATAATTATTAAAAACGTTTATTTATGCATTTTACGTTTCAAATGGGGTATAAAAAGAAAGCTGGAGATCTAATTAACAAGATAGGATTACAAAAATTTGTAACTCTCTAAACTAATTTTTTTTGCAAATGAAAATTTCTCGAACTTGTTACTAAAAAATTCCAATTCAGAGGAATAATTTGTCAAGTTGTGAAGTTGTATTGTCTGTTTAAGCCTTGTAGCTTTCATTTTGTGTCTCATTTGCAGTTCATAGTGTATTAATAAAAATTTTTACATTTTCTAATAGTTCGAAAGTTCTGTGAAAGTAGTGTTGAATTTCTCGCAAACTATATTGAATATCGGAATAAAGGTTGTTTGTAAACATAATCGGTTTCATCATCTTCGGGATATTTACGTAACAAATGCAAATTATTGGTGTAAATAATTAAAATTAATTATTTTCTTTATTACGTATACGTAGTGTTTAGTTCATCCATTTCGCCACAACGCGGCGCTAGTGTTTCTTACCTCGTAAATGAGAGAAATTTTCATTTACAAAAAAATTAGTTTAGAGAGTTCAATTACAAATTTTTGTAATCCTATCTTGCTAATTAGATCTCCAGCTTTCTTTTTATACCCCATTTGAAACGTAAAATGCATAAATAAACGTTTTTAATAATTATTAGTACCACTACCTTATCGACAGGTGGCGCCACCATGTCAAAATCGAGTCAATTTGAACCAATTGCTGAAAAATCCTATTTCAGAGGAATAATTTGTCAGTTTTAAAATTGTATCGTCTTTTTAAGACTCTTAGCTTTCATTTTGTGTCCCATTTGTAGTTCATAGTGTATTAATAAGAATTTTTAAATTTTGTTATTGCTAAATGGGATAATTCAGGGCGGAAATGCTAGCGAGTGCTTATGTAAATATTTTCTGTTCTGTGTTTCTTTTGTGTCTTTGTACCTTACTGGGAGCAAAATCTGCTCCTATTTAATACCTAATTTATTCTTATCCTTCTTTAAATGTTTCTCGTTACAGGGGCACATAACTTGACGTATTTTACCTTAAACTATGTATTTCTCCTTTCAGAATGTTTCTTCTAAAGCCTCATATGTTCAAGCTGTTCCATATACAAGCAATCATATTAACTCCATCAGAAGTACTGTGATTCAAGAATACATTGTTCAAATTGGCAAACTTATTAGCCTGTCGTACATCGGATTTATATCTAGAATTTCTCAAGACTGAGAGTTTGTTTATATTGGGATAGTAAGCACAAAGCTGAAAAGATACAGAGTACAGAAGTAAAGATCAACTCTTACTACCTGAAAATTCAACCAATCATTTTTAAATCCAAATGATTAATACTATTCTATGTATGCCCTATAATTCTGCTCTAAATCATTTTTAAAGAGTTTGTTAGAATCAATATGAGACCTATCTCCCAGATTATCTTGGAACAGGATAAATGATCCAGGATACGCACACATCTTGAGCTTTCTTTATCAGGTGTCAAATCCAAATCCAAAGACATTCTAAACGTATTTAAATCCATCCAAATAAATTAAGATAATATATCTTATTGGATATATCTATCGGAAGAAAAGTAGCTTGCTTGTAATGCAGGAAATAGAGTCATGTGACTAAATTCTGCTAAAAATTTGATTTCTAGCCAATGCTTTTACACAATTCTAGTTTATGTCAGAACGAAATAATGATCCAGTCATCTAAGCAGCCAGAATCTTTTCCTAAGTTACCTTCATTCCAGATTTCTACCACATCATTATTTCAGATACATAAACTACATGCTGAAAATATCAGAAACTGTGTTCCTGCCATCATCAAGAGACAACTTACTGATTTCAGCTCTTCCAACAACTCTTCTTTTAGTGCTGCCAAAGATGATAGTAGACATGAAGCACTTATTTCTAACAAAGAAATCAAGAAACTCAAAATAGCTAACAGAGCAGAGACTAGAAGACTTAGAAGAAATCTTGCTATTGCTGTCTGTCAAGGATTACATCTCGAATCCTACTCAAATCCAGTGAATTTTCAAAGTTATTTATACAACAATCCCAGGATGCAACGTTAAACCACATAAGGGACATACCGGTTCTAATAAAGATTCTTTACTTTACAGAACTTAAGATAAAAAGCTATATCACAAGAATTGTCAAATGTCTCAACAGTTCCTATTCAGAAGATTCTATAAGGAGACAAGATAAGATTCTAGAAGAAGACTCCAATTATATTAAAGTTATTAAGCTACAACTATTATATTGTTATGGGTTTTCTTCTGGAACTCAAGAAATCTTCGCTCTAAGTGCCTGGAAATTCAATCAATTATGATATCCTGATTCTTGTCTTTGGAACATGGCTTCCCAGGGTTCATAGAGTTCAAAAAGGACAAAACTCATTCAAAAGGTTGGAATTCTAATTCTTATCTGTAAAAACATAGTTTTCAGGCAAATTACTAACATCAAATATCTTGATATCTCAGTTAAACAATGTGGTCTTTGTTTAAATAAAGTCAGAATTGGATACATTTATTTGTGTAGAACTCCAGACTTCACTCTCACACAAGATTAGTGGGATCTAATTGTTCAAAATATTGACACTAAACGCAACTTCATTGTAGTAGATGACTTTAATGCTCATCATTCTAATTGGAATTGTAAATATACAAATAGCCTAGTGGAAGATCTTTTAATGCCTTGGGAACTGCTGATCTTTTACTATGCAATGACAACTCTTGTACATATATTACAAAAATTTTAAGTCCAATAGTGATAGAGACTCTTATTCTCTACTCTAAATATTTGTGATAAAACTGATACTGTTGTGTATGATGAGACCTGGTATTCTGATTCCCTGTTTGTTTTAATAATAAGGAGGATAAGAACTATTACGAGAAAAAGGCCTTCAAGCTTAAATCGAATTGTACTGACTGGCCAAAATTTTTCCATTCTCTAGAGGAGAGATGCTTAACTACTGGCCTACAAGCCCTTACTCCTACTTTTTTGATCGCTATCCCCTCCGCTGTATCGATCTGTCCACTTACAATTAGTAGGGAAATCAACAGACTGAGAGAATAGGACTCGTGCACTGCGAGGAAATTTCAATATGTGAGAAATCAATGTAGTGGAGAGATTGATGTATGAAGAGACATCTATCAAACTATCAAAATCAAAAAATATAGACAGTGTTGCCGCATCTGCTCCAAGAATAATTTATTAGATTAAATATAGGGATATTTCATCAGTAAAAGAATATAAATAAGAATATGAAATATAAAATAAGAATATGAAAAAAAAATAACGACTCGGAACAGGGATTGATAGAAATTGAAACGAAAAATTTATTATATATTTAATTATTTACATCTGTTTAAAAGTATTAGAAAAAATTGATTGAAATGTATTTTTACATAAAGGACGTATCAAATTTTATAAATATTGTTACTTTTTATCCCGAGTTTCGTGCGAAATGCGCGCGTATTAGGTTTAAATTAAAGATTGCAGCGCCACTACACGGTGAAATAAGCAATACATTTCCTACGATTCTCGAATGTAATCGATATTTCTCATGATCGATTTTTTAACGGGAAGCATGGCGGTAGGAAGCACACCTCATCTCTAAAGAAAATAGTTCATTCAGAAAAATCACCTAGAAAGAGGTATTCAAAGGTTCTCAAGTAAAAATTTAAATCAACAGTTACTAGACTTGTGTTTGTTTTGTGAATTTTTAAATTGAAACTTGCATTTTTAGCTTGAACTCATCAAAATCTGCCGGAATTCAATTCTAACCAGTACAATTGTTGTGATATTGTTGGCTGACTTACAATTAGTTAATATATTTGCACACTCAGTAGGTAAATTACCTTCTTTCATTTTTATTAGTTCTTAATTCGTAGGAAAATCTCTGAGAGTAATCGCAGATGAAATATCTTAGCAGAAAGATTTGAATTTGAATTTTAACATTTAGTAAAAGATTCTTCATTGATGGATGAAAGTAATTATGTTCTCGACGAAAAATTGTCAAGTTTTAAGCTGTTATTACTTTATGAAAGAAAATATATTCACTTGGTTTCATTTTAAAGCGTACATACTTATTTTTACAATACTAAATTCGTTTTTTGAAAGATAATCTTGCATCATGTAATAAGTGAGAAACTAATGATATTTTTCTTGTTGAAAAACTTGTAAAAATTCAAACTTTTTCAAATATCGTACTGCTAGTTTTAAAGGGTCATTGTAACATTTCAATTTTTAAGATAATGAATGATCTGATCATGGAGAAAATTTTTCAGTGATAAATTTTTTTGTGAGACAGGTTTTTGAATATCCGAAAGAAATAACCTCAGTAGAGACTCGCACAGATTATTAAAATAGAAACTTCACGCTTTAAAATAAAGTCATGTTAATTAATTAATTGTTCTACAATTTTTTTTCACGAAATTATAAAAGTTTAAAGTATTGGCAATTTATCATCTAATATATGAATATTTTATATATAAATTCGTTCTTTAATATTCTTCAACATTCGTTAATATTCGTTCTTTTTAAAGAATTTTTCATGAATTTTGTATATTTGATTTAGATCACAATTTTTTATTTTTTATGCCACGATAATATTTCGTGCGAAACGCGCGCGTATATATTTTAAATTAGTTAAAGATTACAGCCTCCAGAATACGAAATATCGGCCAGCTATTCCTTCTCGTTCACGAGATATACCTCTTTAAGTATTACTTGAAAAACATCTGTATCAGGAGCACCACCAATCTGAGAGCGATCTCGTGCCACCTCTTCGAGTGTCATGTTCTCTTGATACGAAATTCGAAATTTCAAGCTGATATTCCTGTATCAAAATTTTTTGGTCTACCTCTGTATTAAGAGCACCGCCCAACTGCGGGCGATGTCATGCTACTTCCTCGAGTGTCATGTTCTCCTGGTAGAAAATACGGAACCTCAGCCAGCTATTCCTGCTCGTTCACGAGATATGCCGCTTTAAGTATTACTTGATGAATATCTGTATCAGGAGCACCATCCATCGGAGGGCGATCTCGTGCCACCTCTTCGAGCGTCAAGTTCTCCTGATACGAACTACGAAATTTCAACCTGATATTCCTGTGTCAAAATTTTTTGTCTACCTCTGTATCAATAGCACCGCCCATCCTCGAGTGTCACGTTCTCCTAGTAGGAAATACGGAACTTCAGCTATCTATTCCTGCTCGTTCACGAGATATTCCTCTCTCAAGATTTTTTGAGAAGACTCTGTATCAGGTGCGCCACACATCGGAGTGCGATCTCATGCCACCTCTTCGAGTGTCATGTTCTCCTGATACGAAATACAAAATTTCAACCTGATACTCCTGTGTCATAATTTCTTGGACTACCTCTGTATCAAGAGCACCGCCCATCGGCGGGCGATGTCGTGCTAGCTCGTCGAGTGTCATGCTCTCCTGTTACTGAATACGAAATATCGGCCAGCTATTCCTTCTTATTCACGAGATGTACCGCTTTAAGCATTACACAAAGAACATCTGTATCAGGAGCACCACCCATCTTAGGGCGATCTCGTGCCACTTCTTCGAGTGTTATGATATCGTGTTACTGAATACGAAATATCGGCCAGCTGTTCCTTCTCGTTCACGAGATATACCTCTTTAAGTATTACTTGAAGAACATCTCTATCAGGAGCACCACACATCGGAGGGCGATCTCGTGCCACCTCTTCGAGTGTTATGTTCTCCTGATACGAAATACGAAATTTCAACCTGATACTCCTGTGTCAAAATTTCTTGGACTACTTTTGTATCAGGAGCACCGCCCATCGGCGGGCGATGTCGTGCTAGCTCCTCGAGTGTCATGTTCTGGTAGAAAATACGGAACTTCAGCAATCTATTTCTGCTCGTTCACTAGTTATTCCTGTCTCAAAATTTTTTGAAAAGTCTCTGTATCAGGTGCACCACCCATCGGAAAGCGATCTCGTGCCACCTCTCTGAGTATCATGTGCTCCTGATACGAACCTCCAATTTTAAGGACGATAGACATTCTAATTCTCGATTGATTCCAGCCTAAAATTTTCTCGTGCTACCTCCGCGAGTGTTATGTTCTCCTGATACAGAATACGAAATATCGGCCAGCTATTCCTTCTCGTTCACGAGATATACCTCTTTAAGGATAACTAGAAGAACATCTGTATCAGGAGCACCAGACATCGGAGGGCGACCTCCTGCCTCCCCTTCGAGTGTCATGTTCTCCTGATACTAAATACGAAATTTCAATCTGAGATTCCTGTGTCAAAATTTCTTGGACTACCACTGTATCAGGAGCACCGCCCATGGCGGCCGATGTCGTGCTAGCTCCTCGAGTGTCATGTTTTCCTGGTAGAAAATACGGAACTTTAGCTAGCTATACCTGCTCGTTCACGAGATATGATTCTCCTGATACAGATGTTCTTCAAGTAATCCTTAAAGAGGTATATCTCGTGAACGAGCAAGAATATCTAGCTGAAGTTCCGTATGTTCTACCAGGAGAACATGACACTCGAGGAGGTAACACGATATCACCCACCGATGGACGGTGCTCCTGATACAGAGGTAGACCAAAAAATTTTGACACAGGAACGTCTGGTTGTAATTTCGTAATTCGTATCGGGAGAACATGACACTCGAAGAGGTGGCACTAGATCGCCCCCCGATGGGTGGTACTCCTGATGCAGATGTCCGTCATGTAATGCTTAAAGCGTTATAGCTCGTGAACGAGAAGGAGTAGCTGTCCGATGTTTCGTATTCAGTAACAGGAGATCATGACACTCGAAGAGGTGGCACGAGATCGCCCTCCGATGGTTGGTGCTCTTGATACAGATGTTCTTCAAGTAACACTTAAAGCGGTATATCTCGTGAACGAGAAGGAATAGCTGGCCGATAATTCGTATTCTGTATCAGCAGAACATGACACTCTTGGAGGTTGCGGGAAATTGCCCTCCGATGGGTCGTGATCCTGATACAGAGCCTTTTCAAAAAATCTTGAGACAGGAATATCTCGTGAGCGAGCAGGAATTGATAGCTTAAGTTCGGTACTTTCTACCAGGAGAACATGATAATCGTGGAGCTAGCACGACATCGCTCGCCGATGAGACAGAGGAAGCACAAGAAATTTTGACACTAGAATATCAGGCTGAAATTTCGTATTTCGTATCAGGAGGCCATGACACTCGAATAGGTGGCACGAGATGGCCCTCCGATGGGTGGTGCTCCTGATACAGATGTTCTTCGAGTAATCCTTAAAGAGGTATATCTCCTGAACAAGTAGGAATAGTTGGCCGATATTTTGCATTCAGTAACTGAAGAATATGACACTCGAAGCGGTGGCACGAGATCGCCCTCCGATGGGTGGTGCTCCTGATACAAATGTTCTTCAAGTAATATGAGGTATATCACGTGGACGAGAACGAATAGCTGGCCGATATTTCGTATTCTGTATCAAGAGAACATGTCACTCGAGGAGGTGGCACGACATTGCCTACTATGGAGCGATTCTCCTGATACAGAGATTTTTCTTAAAATTTGTAGGCTCTATTATCTCGTATCCGAAATGGATTTTCGTGCTCAATGTTCGTACAGTGTATCAGGAGAATATGACTGCAGGATGTAGCATGATATTTCCCCCCGTTGAGCGATTCTTCTGGTATAGTGTTTTTTCGAAAAATTGTCAAGCTGTAATGTCTCATAAATGAGAAGTAGTATCTGGCTAGGAATTCATACAATAAATCAGGAGAGCATGGTACTGGCCGAGGTGGTACGATGTTACCATCGTTGGGAAACTCTCCTGATTCAGAAGTTTTTCAAAAAGTTTTCAAGCTGTAATATCTCGTGACCGAAATTTAGTATGTGACTTATAATGCGAATGTTGTGTCCGAAGACCATGATGTGCGCGAATGTGGCACGCCAAAACCCTTGAGCTACACGTGCTCCTGTTATTTCAAGTTTTCATATAATTTTTAAGTGCGAATATCTTGAAATCCGGATGGCTTTTCTGGCTGAGATTTGTGATTTTTTGCAAGTAGATCTTCGGACTCGATTAGATTGTTCGGGAGATCCCTATCTGTGTTGTTGATGATTCAAATTTTCAGAACATATTTTTCGAGTTTTTCTCATATTGTATATTTATATTGTCGCTATTGGTGTTTCGTTGGAATTCTTTTTCTTGACGATCATTATTTAGTTTTTACGTAATTAAAGAATTTGGTGAGTTGTTAGGAATTTTGTTTATTTCTATGATTATATGTTAAATTCTTGTATGATAACGTATGGTACATTTTTAAATATTGTAGATGACCGTAGATTCTAGATTTTGATGGATAATAAAATAGATATGGGTTGTTTTTAATTTCTTTATTTCTATAACTTATTTGTGTACAATACTGTAGAATTACTGTAGACTGATGTTACATTGTTTTTTGTGTGAGTTACCCAGACAACTCTTAATTGTTTAATACAGGAGATTTCGCGAGTGGCAGCTCTGTACTCTTTCCAACAATATGATGTGGTAAAATGCGGTAGACCTATTCTATATCTCCTCTTTGATTAAGTATCAGTGTCATTCTAAATATATTTCAATAAATATGAAATCCTGTTATAAATAATTGATTTTATCGTTTCCAACAGAAAACGAATCAATGAATCCGTTAAACACGAATAGATCTCCTTGTGACATACATATTAATACATAATAATAAATGAAATAATTTTAAATACTCACTTTATGTTTTAGAATCTGGATGTAAAATTATACATTTGACTTGTATCATTTTATTTGGTATAATCTCTGGAATGAGTTTCAAAAAACATTCGGCTGTCTCATTCACTATTTCTCCTATTCACCATTGTTTATACGTAGAGTGCGCTGAAAAATCTAGTGATTTTTTATTATCGGTCAGGTCACGGGCCACGAAAGTCCGTAAGATGCTATATCTCTTCTTATACTTTGTCTATGAAATTATCCAACTCTTCTGACAATTTTTTTGTTACAATTAAACAATAAATTCACTTCTATAATATTTCCATGTACTATTTAAAGTTTCTTAGAATTGTATTAGTGACTTGATTGCTGCAAATGACTAATTAAAAATTTTCTCTCTTTTATTGTTTCACAGAGTATGAAATATATGTATTATGTAACTATCTTTTCTGTTATCTATCTGTTCTGTAAATAGAATAATTTAATTGTTATAAATGAAATATTCAATCTATGTGACACATAATACTTATTTATGTAGAAAATAATTACATTTAGTAAATTGTATTGATTGTTATGTAGCAAGCAAAACCAACAAGGAATCGTTTATGTTTAATTCAATAAATAATTTTCAAATGTTTCAACATTTTCGATGCAGATCTATCATATTATTCATATTTTCTAATTTTAATTCCTATTACTAGGAGCGCTGCGGTGCAAAACCCGCTTAAATTGATATGGTAGGATGTGATACCATAATGGTACGCGAGTCAAGTGATCCCCAAAACATTGGACATAAAAAAGTATTGTCCAGTCTATTCTAGTTAGTCAATGGTCAATGTCATTATATATTTTTATACCTCATTACGTGCCTCGTCTGTGTTATAACAATTGACATAGACGAGGCATATACCTCACTGACTTCATTTTATCAGCGCATGTTAACTTATGAACAAAATCAATAAAAATTCACATTCAAATTAATTAAATATTATGGAAAATATGCCTGGATTATGAATAATTGTCCGTTCGATAAGTGTAGTCTAAATTTCATTGAAATTTTAACGAATGGTAGGAAAAAAATATAAAAGAGATTTCATGATTATATGATCATCAATTTAACAAAGAAAGAAATAGAAAAGAATATTGTATGAAATAAGAAATAAGAAAAATAAAATGAACGATCTTGAAAGTATCATGTAATATCATATTATATAAAATAAAGTTATCTTACTGCCTCCAACTATGTGGCTCTGTTGCTATATTCCCAAAATTCGATATACCAACATATTCGCCCAGCTACACTGTACTGCAGCGTAATCTAGTGGTTCGCACGTAAATAATGCATACCAATAATGAAGAAAACGACAATGAAATTTTAAACTTTATTTATTTAATCCCTAGATATTGTAGATTTCTATGCGAATTCGTATTTTACGGGAATTCAATTAAGGACGTAGAGTTTACAAATTGAGTTATGTAACAAATGAAAATACAGTATTTTGAATATTTTATGTGCTGAATTATGTAACAATTGAAAATACAGTATTTTGGTTATTTTGTGTATTTTCTTATATCACATATTATATATTATGTAGTTAAAATTATGTAGTCTAATAATAATAATAATAAAGTATACCATGTTTGAGAGAAACAATTTAATTTCTTCTTTCCAATAAAAGGGAAAACTCTTTATTTTTATTTCTATCTAACTCTTATCTCGTAACTATCAGAATCAGTGTAACAAAATATCTTCTCATATATAAAATTTAATTTCTGATAGAATACGCAAGAATTAATTAGTTATAATTTCGGTCACGTTCTGCTTTATATCTCATACAGAAATATTTTATAATCGTGTCGAAATCTGAAAAGAGGGACAAGATAAAGGAATCAATTGTTTATTTAATATTTATAAAACTTCCACTCAAATATCCGATTGTACATTGAAGCAAAGATCTTCATTCAGTATCCCAGATAGTAATTCCTAGCATTTAAAGCATCCTAGAAAATAATTCTAAATCAAATGACTGAAAATAAAAAGAAATAATACTGTATAATATTCCATCAGCTACGTTTGTAAAATAACCGTTTTTTTAACATTCTGACATAATATTTCTTTGCGTGTGTCTATAAAAATGTAAAAATGTGTAAAGGTCAATCGCCGCAACCTATCTGTAGTGAAATTGACTAACTTTATGGGACAACGACGTGCTGCGTGTAATTCCTAGAAATAGTTGCCCCCAAGCCAACCCAATTTGCCGATCCATCTATCTGCCACCTTTTGCCACGTTCCACTTAAAATGTGGACTAAAAACTCATGCTTAATGGATTGTCCGGCGCGCGCTTTCATTAACAAGGCTGTTAGCCATGGCAGCGGAATTATCAACCCGGGGGACGAGCTCGTTTCGTCACCTTTTCACAGTCGAAAATTAATTTACATATATATTTTCTTTTTTCTTTCAATAAAGAGAGAAAATCAAGCACTCGTGATAATTTCGGGAAATAAGAATTAATTCATAGCCATGTCCACGTCGCGTCGTAAATATGATTGTTGAAAAGTTATTACGATGTCAAGGAATATTCATTATCTTCTTTGTAACCAAATTAAATCTGCTGCGTTCTTTCAGTCATCTCAGATCCAATTATAGTTCTTGAAAATTAAGAAACATCTCAAGTTTGGACGAAGTACAAAGAAGTTTTTATTAATATACACGATACTTTATATTAAATATTTTCTTCAAATGTTGTAAATCCTTTTCGTTTGCAAAGCTGAATGCAAGATTGGAAATATAGAAAATTAGTAGATAATATTTTAAGATTAATGATGGTATGTCAACTACTGTTTCTTTAATATCTGTTTAATCAATTCTGTGTATAATTTCTGTATATAAATCTATGCATTTTTATTAACAATTACATTGTCACGTATGTATTTTGTATGTTGTACAATCTTGCACAAATCCTATATTTGTTTTAAAATTAGAAACATTATATGGTATTTTATACAGCAAAAAGTCTGTGAAGTTTCAATACATTAATAATTACAGAAAGTAATTTAAAAATTTCATTTCCAATAATAAATACTGATTATTAAAACTAGAGAGTGCCCTGATACTTTTCAACAATAATGTAAATAGATAGATTTTATTTTCGTTTAAATAAGATATGTAATATAAATTAATATTACCGTTGTAATACAACGAAGTAAAATATTTCCGAAACTGTAGTTGAATCTCAAAGAACACGTAGTCTATCAAAAATCTGCAAGTTAATTTCGGAAATTTACATCTAGATATTCAGTTACTATAATTTGAATTGAACGATAGTTCATAGTTCGTGATTCGATGCGTAATTTACTTCTTTTATAGAAAAGCGATTAATCATCAATTCTGTTGAATTTAGCAGACTTCAAGCTTTATATCGATCTCTAATATTTAATGTTTGAAATTCAATATTTAATATTTAATATTTATTCGCGATAGACAACCTTTGATAAGATAAGACACAAATAAAAAGACATGTGTAATACAATATTTCAAGTAATGAAATATGAAACAGAATTAGTGTTAAGTAGAATTATGTTAGTTACAATTTTCGTTAGAATGTTTCAAGGAAAAGTACTAAACTGCAGATAAAAGTAGTAGTTGATAAGAAAGAGAATTGGCACGTTTACAGGTTCGATAACAGATAAATATCATTTAACCACATAACGTCTTGTAAATTAAAAATTAAATGTTCATATGACCAGATCTTGAAAATTTCACTTCCCACATACACTTATCACTTTCCCTAAATTGTTACAAAATATTAAATATTGCTATACTTTTCCTTCGCTGTTACATTCCGTCCATACACCGTCGCAAAAATATCAAATGACTTATTTATAACGACAATTAGCTACCAGTTTGTAAATTAAAAGCATACGGCTGCAATTAGTTAATCATCTTGTAAATAAAAGAATTCATAGTCATAATTTATCCATTGAAAATTTAAATTGTTAAACTCTGTAGAATGATTCTACACGCTTCTGAAATTAATTAATATTTCGTATGCAATGATCTGATAAAAAGGAAAAGCTTTGGAAAGTAATATGTCGAAGTACTGTCTGTGGCCATTGTACTTTATACATTCATCTTTGCCAAGCCATTGTTTCAAACGCAAAAAGATACACATCTCGCTGCAAGTGAGAATACGTTTTAAAAACGGATTTAGTTTCTTTCTTTCAACCATCGAAAAGACAATCTTCATTTGTGTTTGAGCTACTATACATCGTTTATCTCGTGCGGAGCCCATTTGTCCATTTTCTTTGCTTTCTGTACTTGAACAAAATAACGGATAATAATAAAATACCTTTGAAACGCTGTTTATTATAATTAATTTGCATTTATTAAATTTATACATGTGCATTATGTGAATGTTGCATGCAATTTATATTTATAATTATTACGTTTACAGCAATAATTAATTTACGTTTATAGTTACTTTAGTACGTTTAAATTAATACTTTATTATTCGTATATAATTTGATTATTCATGATGTTTGATATGAATTTTGTTAACATTCAAAATACATAATACATATATTAAATTTCACATCATTTGACAATGTAAATATGTACGTAATTATGATTAAAAAATTTGATACTACGAAAATGAAACATAGAATCTGATAAAATATGGCACTACATAGTAATACTATATACGTATATTACTATATTATAATATATATGTGTAATATACACTGTACAATATAATAATATAATATTACAATTTTATACTAGTAGTAGTCATAATGTTACAAAAATCATAAATATTATTATATATATATATATATATATATATACAAAAGTACATAATTATGCATACTTATACATTTATATTAAATATAATATACAAAATATCAAATTTTTTGAAAAACGATAACTACGAACGATAAATAAAATAGCTCGTGTTCAACTCAGAGATAGTTTCTTTTATTCGACGTGGGTGTTGCAAAAATACCTATCTGTAGAAAGAACTTAGGTTTCTTGTGCCTTCACTTTGAAAATGGAATGCCAACGTTATTACCGTTGCGCTAATGAATGTAATTTTGTCTACGTTGGGACAGTAGCGTTGAACTACGTGGCATTTAGCGGGATAAAATTGAAATATAATTATCGTTTTATCCACGTGTAACCATGAGAACGTATGTACATTCTACGGTGTACACGTGTGGTATTAATATTTGATATCATCGTGTTACGTATACTGTTATATAATCATACACAGAGGCAAAATAAAATAAAACAATTTTTAAAATTGAACGTACGAAAGAGACGTCTACTTTCCATATAGCGTATCACAATTAACTTAATGTTTCACCATTCCTACAATTACTATGCAAACTCATATTTTTATGGATACAAACAAAAGAAGAATTAGTATTAAACCGCGAAGTAATATTCGTTCGTCTTTCGAATGTTATATTTTTCAGAATATTGAAACTTCGCTCACGGTGAATAGAGTGGACAGCAGATAGTGTGTTTAAAAGTTTAGGGATACTTTTTCTATTAAAAAATTAATTAAAGCAGTTCCAAGTTCTTATTAATAGCCTAGAGAATCTTTGTTACGCAAAGTATCTCAATATTGAAACAAACATGGTGTTAAGACACGTGAGTGGGCGTGTGTATAATCCATTCGCGCTGAATAATGAGACACAGTACGGATAAATGTTTCTCACAATTGTATTATTTAACGACAAAAATACTGTACAACCGAACACCGTAAATATAAAATGCAGAATTGAAAATGCAATATGCAATATTAAAACAAACATTTTTCTTGTTATTTGCGATTATTGAATACGACTTAAGTTTATCGAAATATTTATTGTGTTGCTAACATTGGAATACTAATTGCACGCAGATGATGCTTTTCACAACTTGTGTGATTATATAATTTAAACGACATATATGCACACTGAAATCCTTTTAATAAAAAGACGAGAACTTTAAAGTTACCGAATTCGTTTTTGAAAAATAATCATCATTGACGACGAGAACAAACTTGTTACAAAACTTTGTGAGTGTTTCATTCATCAAACACTGCAACATTACATAAATATTAAATATTTCAGATCTTGTTTTAGGTAAAGTTATACTCTACACATTGTCTAATAATTATTAAATATTTTAGATAAATATTTTAGATTAAATAAGACAAAGCAAATGGAAAAAGAATTACGAAACTTTAGTTTCAAAATCACGGAGGAAGAGGAAAAAATTAAAATACATATACTTACTTTTAATGCAAATTAAAATATTATTATTTAGCAAATTTTCTATTTCAAATTTATTCATTTGCATCGTGCCCGGCTTAAATATATAATATTAAATCAAGTAAAATTTATACAAACTTTAGTTTTCAATAAATATAACAATTCAGTATTCTAACATTTATGGCTCAGATGGTATCGTTGAGTTGTAAATAACTCTAAAAATTTACTAGGTTATTAAAATTCAAGATGATATTATTCCGTATTATTTATTTTACATTAATAAAATTCAATTAAATGAAAAGTCTCAAAATTAGAATTCGCAACTTATTATTAATGTATTATTAATACAATAATATAATGCAATTAATTAACAATATAATATACAATGTAATAGATTATTATATATAATTAATATATAATATAACCATTATTACAACATTTACAATATGCAACTATCATATAATTTATATATATAACCATTATTTATTTTTGAGTTTCGAATTAAAGTAGAAATTGGAAACTCTAATCAGAGTGTATTTCTTTTCACGTCAATTCCATGTCATCAATTTCTTTTCATAACGAGAAAGGAAATTCCAGTTCTAAAGAATTAATTGCACCATAAAATTTCTTCCATTGGTAACTTCCTACGACGATCGTTGTTAATTACAGATATTTATCTCCATTCAGAAGTTACGTTCGTGACTTTTGAATCACCCTGTAAGCGGGGTAATTGCATCGCCTACCGATGGTCATGCATACTAATGACGAAAATTTTCGTCTTCCACGTCAGAGAGCAGACTCAATACATTAATCCCTCATACGATGCCCATTCGTAGCAATGCGACGTACGATTGATATTTTGCTCAAACATTCGTCTCCAATCACGGGAGTGCGTTATAATAAAAAGAGAACCGTCGTGTACTTTTACAATAATAGAAAAGAATCTGCGCAAACGTGCACTTATAAAGGAAAGTTATGCTTCATTTATTTATTTATTTGTAGAAATTGAACAGCATGTTATATCAACTATACTATTACTTGAAATATACAATCAATGTAATTAATTCGCGAGGAGAACGTTCTATACTTTTTGATTGACTAATTAATAATAGTGCAAAGGTACAAAGTGTTGCCTGACTGACCAGTAAAATTTTATTTCTCACATTCGCTCGTTATTAACTTGTTGCCCAAATAGAATTTTGCCCAATTCCACCGCTAATCGATTTGCCAAAGACGATAGACTAACCGAACAGCGTGGTTTTATAAATATCACAGGAGGCCTAATAAACTTCCAACTAGATGAATGAGAAGCACGATAAGCAGTCATTTGCGCAGCACGAAATCGAAGGAGAGGGCAACACGATATATTTCTGATAAAAAGTGAGTCGTCATTATAAATAAATAAACTGGACGATAATAGTGTCCGTAAACGTCCAATCGATGCCAGTGGTTCGCTCTTCTATTTTTACGAACGTTGCCATCACCTTTTCTTTCCTTAAACCCTTGCCTTACGATTCTCTTTCCAATCCTTCTCAGCTTGCTTATTTCTTACATCGTGTCAGGTGTAAAGTATCGAAGTTACAGCGTTACAAATAATTTATCGTTACTTATTGTTATATTATTGTAACTTAATATTATCATTGTTATTATTATTTTTGTTATTGTTGTTATATTATTGCAATTTAATAATTATAATTATCACAATTGTACGTACTGTTACAATTTAAATTTAAAACTGCTATTCAAATTTCACGGAATCTCGCCTTTTCCCCCAAATAGAATAGTACACGTGAAGAGTGTGACTCGACGTCGTAAGACAGGAGATTAAAAATTCCCTTCGCTATCGATCCGTTTGAATGTGTAATTGAGTATCAGATATGTATGTATGTCGATGCCGCATGTTAAGTCAAGCTGTAATCATCCTGAATGTAATATGATTTACATACGTACGTAAAATATTCATATAAAGCGGTTTCTTTCCGCTTTATAGGCATAAGTTAATAAAGAAAATCTTGCGACTTCTTTTCAATATTCTCGGGTTAGTTATTGTAATTCATTAGGAATAACCATTGGAGTAATTTTGTTTTTTGATACTGTACAAAATTTTATTTCATTTAGGAGTTAATAGTTTTAACTGAAAAATATTTGCGTTAATACAATTATACTTATCGATTCCTTACTGAAATTCCCGGAAATTGTATCAGAAAGAAACATCCTTTTTTATTTTATTACTTTGCTACATAAATGACTATAAATTTAGAAAAATTTCTATTTCTATGCAAGAGATTAATCAAACTACTTAATGTCACAATGATGATTCTGAGGGGTTAATCTTCAATTTAGAAAATTCTTCAAAAATAGAATTCGAATTCTGTACAATTGCAATTTCCTTCCTTCTTTCAAATTCGAAATCGAATGTGACACGATGTAACAAGAGAAGGGGTTAGAAACTCCCTTCTGTTTGAACGTTTAATTGAAATTGTGTACTAGATTGACATTTGATTGGAATCGAGCATTGGATACATCAATGCTGTATGTTAATTATTTAAATTAAGTGTAATATGAGTGCAATATGATTTCACATACATTTGATTGTCTTTCAACCAATTCCAGGTTAACCAAAGGTTGAGGATCGTTTCCTCTGATTGTAGACAGATTTCTTACAGTAAACCAGAAGAATCTTAGAGATAGCGTTCGAAGAAAACTAATTCTTTATCGCCGTGTATAATTTAAATATTACGTAAACATTGAATGATCAGTAGAGAAAATTAAAATTAATATATTATAAAATTATACGATTCGAATTGTCGCCGCTATCTTTAACCGGTATCTTCAAACATTCAAGGCCACCTTCAAAAATTCTGAAATTTCTGATTTAAATTGACTGTTAATCGAAATTTAAAAAACGTAACTTTTTCGTAGCCTAACTAGGCAATTAATACAAAATTCTAACAAAGGAATATCCAACTTTGCAACACTATAGGGACACAGTGTCGCAACGACATTCAATATATCATGTAAGAAATATCTCACTTTCAAATGTTTGTTCAGTGGAGCGCACTCTCCTCTGAAAATTGACCTCTGTCATTGGTAGGCTCTTCCTGCATCCAACAGTACAATCGTGTCGTCCATCCATGGAAAATTCAAAACGCGGCGGATGAATATCGATTGAAGCGGTGCAATCGCCCCCCGACAATCTCTCGCCCCCCCTCCCCCCGCCCCCTCCCCCCAAGGGGTGAGCGAGGAGCAGCAGTCGTTTTCAGATGAGGTGAGTCTTAATTGGAAAAGCACATGCAACTTCTCCGGGCAAATGCGACAGATTCCATCAACGCGAGAATCCTCGGGAAGGGAAGCTAATTACTAATTAGCAGGGCGAATGTAGAAACGCGGAATAATTAAGGAGAGTGGTGGGGAGGCGGGGCGAGGGGCAAGAGCGGTGCGAATTGTTAACTGCACGTCGCCCGGTTATAACCGGTTAAATTTCGAAGAAACACTCCGGCCTCCCGCTCTCGATTAACGTTTAAATACCGGTTTTAATTCCTTTGTTAATCATTGAAGCCATCCGTTCTCTAATCCAGCACGTTTCTGGACGTATCTGGGAAACAAGGACCGCGAGGGTGGAGAGTATAAACTCTAGTCTTCTGGATTCGAGTTCACCGAGCGGTGGGCGACGCAGTTTCTAAATGGACGAGCGATTTTTCAATGTTAATCTTTTAGTGTCACGATTTTTAAATGTTACTTTTCAAACGCAAGTGCTGAGCAAAAGATCAAGTTTGGCTGTGATTGTTAGACTTGTACGATTTTTTACATTTTTCAACAGACAGAGAAATAAGAATTGTGCCAAGGTAAAAAAGAAATTCCAGTTTTTCTTCTTTTCTTTTTAAATTTAATTACCACGCTCAGAGAATACGCGAATATTGAATGAAAAATGAAGCTTGACAGTGATTCTTTAAATCCGTGAATGCCAGTACGATTTTATGTTTCTCAGCTGGGCTGAGAAGTGAAAATTGTCAAAATGTAAATTTGGATTTAATTTTCCTAGCGTTGTTTCTGAAAGAGCGACACGTTTAAAAATCGTCGATTATTTAAATAAGCTTGGCCGTGAATGCTTGTGCAATGTTATATTTCTCAACAAATTGGGAATGTGTAAAATAAACTCTACAATAGTTTTCGAATTTAATACACGCAATTTTTACATACACGCGAACATATGAAAATGAAGCTTGGCAGTAATTGCTAGACTGCGAATGTTTGTGAAGTTTTGCGCTTTTTCAGCAAATTGAGGAACAGAAATTGCAAAAATATCAAATAAATTGTGTTTTCTGGATTTGTTAGAAAATTGACAGTGTTTGAGAAAGAAATCGGCCAGTCTTTAGACATTATACAAATATGAACCAAAGGATCAAATTTGAAATTAGTACGGAAGAATTTGGAAATGTTCGTAGGAGTTTCGAGATATTTATTATATACATTTGATTTAAAAAAATTAGCATACTTAGAATAGCCATTTTAAGCGTACAATGGCTTTAAATAAACAAATAAATTCAAAGAGAAATGTTAAAAATAGCTTCACTAAATATTAAGACTCGTTGAAATAACGATTGTTTAAATATTTTTATGATCCCTGTAAAACGTATCAAATAATTTGTAATTTCTATATATGTTCTGAATTTATGTATTAATTATTTAATTTCATATATATGCACATTCTTAAATTTCTTTCAAACTTAACCAATATAATCACGATACTGTTGCAGTGTCAATGGAATTTCAAAGTATTTTAAACAAAGCACACAAATTGTATTAATAAAATGTTCTTACAAATATTCGAGCGCAGACGAAGTTATTTATCGACTTATTTCTCTTGTTTCTCGTTTTTACACGAGCGCAGGGAAACGGCGAGAGGCAGAAATTGCCGATAGAACAAAAAGGAAATAAGGTAAGCTGCAACGTCAGGTTCGCGATTTAGAAAACGATTCACGTTGCGCATTGTATCTCGAATTTCCCCCTCGAACGGGCATTCCAGGCACAACTTCTGCGAAAACGAAGAGAGCTGATCGATGAGTGTGAAATCTTGCAATTTTCTACCAGCCACCCTTTAACAAAAATCAAAGGGAGCACGACGCGGAACTTGTTGGGATAAAGTCAAAGCCGAAAAGATGAGTTCGTTGCAGATCGTCTGAATATAAGAAGGAACGTCTCCCTGTAACATACTGTACATATATGTTTCAGCTTTTTAAACTTGAAACGATGTAATGCAATAAAAATGTAAATGCGTCGAGCTGTGCAAATGAAATGAAAATATACCAAAATAAATAAACAATGATACACTAGTGATTAAGAATACATAAAATTCAGTCATGGTAATATTTTGAATTTCCATTGTGACAGAAGACAGAAAATAAAAATGGAAAGTTAGTGCTTGTGATAATGTTTCAAATTTTTATTTAATATCTCAATTTCCTTTTTCTCCAAAACGATACACTTTCATTATCAGCTTTTTTTTAATCATAATATTGCATTATTGTGAGCAGTATTGCATATATTATTTCTTTGATATACAATATATATTGAAATAATTAATAATTCAGCGTATATAGCTAGTAAAATCATTATAATATAAAAACTTAATTATTTTTAAATGGAAATATTTTTATTTCAAACAGATGGATAGCCATTTTGAAATAAAATTTACATACTTGAAGCAACTAGATATTGCTGAAAATTTAAATAAATTTTAAAATAGTGCTGGAAGTTTATATCGAAACGTGTTTTCTCTTCTACTATTTCTAGAAATATGTAAACATCTTAATAACACGAAGATTAATAAAAATTAACTTCATTTCTGTTTTCTTCTTTTAGAATTTATAGAATATTTCAATTCGCAAATGAGCAAAATGGAATTTTATTTAGAGATAGAACAAAGATAGAACAATTCTATTTATCTTAGAGAATTTCACTTATTTATTTAGAAAACAGTACCTACACAATAAATTGCTCTGTTTCAATCGTGTCGACTGCCACAGTGGCGACCAATGTTCCTCTTCCTACGAATACATGAAAACAGTTGAAACGAGATGAATGTTATCGACGAAATTATGAAAGCACGTTTCTGTTATTGTCATTTGTTTCCACGTTGCGGGAAGTAATTAAACGTACGATTGCTTCTTTGATCCACTTACCAAGGATTCTCAAAATTCGCCCTAGAATCACGTTTATCGGCAGTCCTCCAAAAATTCGATCGAGAAATCCCTCTGCGTGCACGCGAGCGCGAAATTTCGGGTCACTCGGACGTTTCCCGAGCGATTGGCCCTTGGCCACCCCGTTCCCTTTAACCCGGTTCACCTATCCCTTAACTCACCTATCGCGAGTATTCTCCACCAGCCGGATCCTCTGTACCCCCATGAAACTATACCTTTCTCCTCTCTTTTGCTTTTATCGCGATCTATCCTCTCCCCCTTTCCGTATCATCGACTCTAACTATCTATATCCTCCCTCCCTCTCTCTTGTTCTCCATCATCCCCATACACAGATACTTACGCTGTTCTCCTTTTAACCAGCAGTTTGATCGCCCTCTCTCTCTCTCTCTCTCTTTCTCTGTCTCTGTGTCTCTCTGTCTCTCTGTCGTCAGGTGCCATTGAAAGCCCTGCAACACGTTATGTCTAAACGCCGGTGAATAAAAGCTCGAAGCCAACCAAGTGAGTATACGCTTCGTCACTTCTAATTTTAGCACAAAGGGTGCGCCCGCCTCGGCGTGTGTACACGTTTTCGCGCGTGAACGTGCGCGAGCACCATCGCCCGTTCCCGTTTCGTCGTAGAAGGCACACCGACGATCGGAGAGGGTTGCATTCGTCGAAGTTGCGCGCGATATCGGGAGGTGGGTTCGATATATCTAGCTACAGGGACTACGGGATCGGATCAAGCCCCGCAACGTGCACTTACCGTGTACGACCCAAGTTTCGTTCATTGGGCCTCGAATGTCGTTGCAGCGGGGACGTTCGAATCAATTGAGTTCAGAATGAATCGGACAATCGAACGATACGCGTCCCGCGTGAAAAATTAGGCTGGAAGATTTATTTGCGCGACAATAAGGGTGGAGGATTAATTAAATTTTTTATTCTGGTGGAAACGAGTTATCGAATGATCTTGCAGCTGATGTCAAAATGACAGGTTTATTGAACATTCTTGAATTTTCGTTGCTAATGTTCGAACCTGATGTTCAAAGTTCGATAAAATGGCGGAGAAAAGATCGTACATTAAACTTTAAATTCATTGTAGATTCACTCGAGATATAAAAGAAAAATTGTGAAACATTTAAAATATTAAATTGCAATAAATTTTAACAAATATTACACGGCAATAAATTTTAAAATATTCTTAAATATTATACAATTTGTAACATTTTCGACAAAGAAAGAGTCTTCACTTTCTCATTTGCCGCGATATGTAGAAACATCTTGGAACGAAATGAATGATGCCTCAAGCTTTAAAATGAACCCAGGTTCACAAGATTCTAACAGTTTAAATATCTATACGAATATTAATATGAACAACAGTATGTACAGCCAGAAATCGTGTTACACGAGACTGAAGACATCTTTTTATTTTGATCTCATCGCTAGGAATAATAATGACAATAATTTGCAAACTTGAGAAAATCTACGAAAAAGAATACATGATATCACAGCCGTCGAAATTAATTCATAAATTCAGAAACGAAAGAAAATAACGTTGGTAGTCTGCACGCCTGTCCAGGAAACTTACGCTTCTTTTTGTGGAAAAGGAGCATTCTCTTCCGTGAAGAAACAACGTATGTAGGTATTACTCAAGCACCAAACATCTTGAACTTCTTTTCTAGAAGTTGCAAATTATTCAGGACGGCAGATTTACTTTGACGATGCAACGGTTCATTTCGAAGCTCACTTTGCATTCCTGCCGAACGAGCCGAAGGTAAAGGGGTTGAATATATTCGTTTGTCGAAATAACCGTCTGCTCGATTCGACGTCCGTGACCCAGACACACTTTAGAAAGCTTATCAGCAGCAGGTAGTTTCCTTCTTTTTTTTTTCTTTTTTCTTTCCTTTTGACATAATTTCCTTTTCCCTCTCGAAAAGTGGAATTTTCATCAAATTGACCATCAACGTCTTTCGCGAGCGATCGATGCCTTGCGATGGTCAATGAAAATGAAATTTTTATTAAGCGGGCAGGAAAATTTTTACGAAGGGAAATTAAACTGTCAAGGACATTGTATTTTTGTCGTATCATATTGCTGTAATTAACTTTCGAAGATTGGTTCAAGGAAATTGCAGATTTTGTTGTAAAGAAAAGACTACAGGTTTGAAAAAAAACTTTTAAAATGTTGTGGAGAATGTATTGCGATTATCGTAAGAATCGTCTGATCTTGCGGTAACGATTTGAATTTGAAATACAGTAAACCAGAATTGAAAATAACAATTTGTTTTCTTGAAATAAATATGCAAAAGATGTCAGCTCTAAATTCACTCGCTTCATCGCAGAACTGTAATTCTTTTCTCAAAAATAACGTTTTTAGTGAGTTAATTAGAATATATTGATAAATAAATTTGATTATATGACAATTGAACTGATAATTTGATTTTTATGCAAATTCGTTTTTAGACAAATTAATATATAACTGTCAACAATTTTATATAATTTTACACAATTATGTATATAATTCTTATTAATTCATTTCTTTTTAAATAATCTTATTATGTTATATCACATTAATAAGAATGTTATTATTAAAATAATTGTATTTTTATAAATAAATTCCAGTTTCAGAAATTCTTCTAATTTATTTTAATTTTTTGCATGTTTCTCTCTATTAAAACTTTATCTTAAAATTAAGATAAAGTTTTAATTTTACTAATCTTAGAATATTGTCCTATATATATATATAGTATATTTTACGTATAAAAATCATTTTATTTTCATTGTGTCTACATTTTATTTTATGATGTTGTTAAAGTTATGTACAAAAGGGTTATAATATTTCGCGCACGTGTTGTTTTAGCTGATCATCAGTTAGTTTTAATTGTACCAGTTTCGAGTGACGTACGTATGTGTACATTTTCTGACAGAGAAAAATATTCTACTGATAGTCTCTCTCTCTCTCTCTCTCACACACACACACACGATCTGTTTCAATATAAATTTTCTCTGTACAAATAATTAAACGTTTACTCGTCTACTTCTGATCATCGAGATATACATAAACGAATGAGTCATCTTACTTTGCAGAAATACCAATATAATCATTTTGCATATTCACTGCGATTGATTTATTTAATTAATCATTTATTTCGTAATGCCGATGTATTTATTATTAATATTTGCTACAGTTGTTACATATCTCACGATCAATTCATATCTGTAAATATTTTCACCTATAATTTATAATTTATGAATTATCAGTTACAATTAAAATTCATTTATCAGTAATTAAAATTAATTGTTAATTACAATTATGTAAGAACGACTAAGTTATAAATAATGATAAATTAATCATTTTAATTGCAAATGTAATTTTATAAAATTTTTTAGTACTTTTTATGAAATATAGAATATAAAATATTTTGAAACCAACGAAAGGAAAATAATTATTTCCTATTCTAAAATCTATACGGAAAGTTTGTCTGAATCTTAAACTACACTCTATATTGATACATTCGTAGCCGCTGGCGTGAATTCACGTCGTTTCGAATTCAGTTTCTGGTTGCCGTTGACGTGAATTAATGTCACTTCGTAAGCTTTTCTTTGTCGGCGCTTTATCGTATTATACAGATTTTGAGCACATTGTTTGCTTGGAAAAGAATTTGCCAGACAAAAGGAGGGAAAAGAAATTCAGATAATTTTATGATCTTTATTTTAAGTGAATACAGCAGCGAATGTGTAAATGTGTCTATCAATTATAAATATACAGAAGTGGACGAAAGTATTTGCATGCTTGATGAAACATTGTCTATATTTTAAACTATTTCAACCTCATTAAAAACAACTCCAGTTTTGAAGTATAAAGCCTCCACTTTAACATTAGCATTTTTTCAAAAATGTTTTTACTTTACGTGTAGCAATTTGTTCTTGAAAATTGTACAAATTCAACTGCCTCTAAAGATGTTAAAAAATTAGTCCTTCAAAATTTGCTGCACCATTTTCTTTTCTTTTTTTTTTTTTTTTTTGTTTTTATTATTCTGTCGATTATTCTTCGAACGTTAGGGTTGAACGACGAAATTTTAGAATTTTGAAAAGCAACAAATAATTAAAATTGATTCTTATTTCTTTATTAACGTAGGAAGGAAATAGTTTAACGAGTGAGATAATTTCAATCGGTGACTTCTATAATAATATTTTAATCTTAGCAGTATTTTTCTATAATGAACTCACTGTTACTAATTTTTCACTTACGTCACTCGTCAATTGACAGAGTCATATGATCGATCGACAATCAATTGGTATAGTCTTTGGTGTAACCGCGTGTAACATGAGACACGCGAAAGACAAGCATGATTCGCGAGTGAATCAATTACTTAGAATTTAGCTCGAAAAACGAATTATGAAATCACTAAACAGGCAAAAGTAGGTGTTCCACGAATCGGAAAGGATTATACTGAATACTCGTAATTCTAAGAACAATTTATCGTCAAATCGCACGTCGATAAACACGAGCACACCTACACACATACACGCGATATTTATTGTTAGTTCATGCTTCTTTAAATATCCTACATATCAGTATTTCTGATGCAAAGACATTGTACCGCTATTGAACAATTCTCTCGGGATTTTATTTTTTGTTGAATACATTTCTAGATTTTTAGACAACTATTTTAGACGTCTTATTAGTAAAATTATAGAACTTTCTTTTGCTAATTTTTTATTCTTAAGTTGAAATGAGACGAATCTTAAAACAGAAAAGACAAGTGATATTATAGTAGTGATAAAAGTTTTAAAGAGCATTGAATTCATCGAACATCGAATTAACATCGTCAAATAAATCTATAATAGATTATCCGTCTTCGATGAATCTTTAATTCCGTTTTATTCAAGTGAAAAATTGAAATTCGTAGAAATTAGGTTCAGAGAAATTATATATATATATATATATATATATATATATACATATATATAAAATTATAATTATAATATTCATTTTTTTTTTTCCTCCTGTTTCGTTTTTAAAAATACTCTCTGTTATTGCGTTGTATAAGATGTTATAAGATCCTGTTTTTAAACCTCTCTAACATCATTTTAATTATTACGAAGCACACGAGATTAAAATTTTTTCTATTCACTTTTTCAACCTTGTGTAAATCAGTTTAAATGAAATAAACCAGAACAATTTATACTCTGAAATCACATCTTCCCCAGGTTTATCATTTTTTGATTACATATTTATCAATACTTGTCAAATCTTGTAAAGGCACGTTTTCAAATAAAATTTCTCTGTGTACACATATTTTAATAAATTCGAGAGAAGTCATAGTTATAACTTCATAACATTTTCTTTCACATATTTTGAAACAAAATTTATCTGTAAATATATTTCAATAAATTACAGAGAAATAAATTGTATATCAAATACGTATTTTATACGCATTTAAATTTGGAAAAGTATAACTCTGAAAGCATTTCGCCAATTTGAATAAAAAACAAACCTGAAAATTGTATATAAGCAATATTTAGAAATATGTAACAGACACGCCTAAACTTTAAGTAAAAAAAACAGAAACTGACCAAATAACATTACATTATCACGTCTGAATATTTACAAAAAAAAAATTCATTCAAGGAACAATTAAAAACAATAGGTCTTTCCAACTAGAAGCAACTGAACGTGATTGAGTAATTAATTTGACAGATTAAGAACCAAACACTAATTTATGACCATATTATAAATGCCTTTTATAAATTTCATAAGATCGTGTCTGAATGAAAAATACAACGATAAAAAAAAATAATATTAAGCAAATCCTCCCTGAATTTCCTTTCATAGCCTCAATGTTAAGAAAACAGAGTTTTTGTAAGTTGATGGAAAGAATTTTCAAATGAAATGTTAAACACGTGATTGCAAATCGTTCGCTGCGTAAAACAACAATTTATGGATTTTTTCAAACAGAATTACTAGTCTGACATCATGAACGGTCATAAAATTTTAGCACAATCATGGCCGCGTGCTCTTTTCCCCGATAATGTGAATCGAAAATGGTATCTCTCTGTTTTACGAGGACGATATTTACCCAGGCTATTCTTATAAGGAACTTCGTTTACCCTGTTATCGTTCCTCAAGTCAGTGGAAATATTTTTTTTTCTCTTTGTACGTTCTTACACAGAAGGAGCACTTCCTCCCTTCTTAGAAAAAATTACGTGTGATCTTCGGCATTGTGTTGTGTGTTTCTAGAAATAATAATTATACATTTATAATTATTAAACAATTAAAATATAATTAATACATTTATATTTCGATTATATAATTATACAATGTAATATTTTAATATATATTCAGTATTAATATATGATATTCAAAATTATATTTATTATCACTCGTTCATACTCTGTGTTATATGAAAAAAAATTATTTCACATATTACTCTCAATTTTTACGTTTACACGTATTTTGTCTTTTCATGCCACTTCCAATTGATAAAATTCGCGCAGGAACCTGTGGAAAACTTTGCATTTCCTTACAGTGGATCTCCAATTGTCTGAACTCGTCGAAAGACAAACAGTTTATACAACTGCAGTTCAAAGAACACGAGTTCAGTGAATCTTTCCACTAGCTATGACTTTTCCATCAAGTAACAAAAGTTTACACACACCCTCGCTCGTATTAAGGTAAGTGGTAAATTTGTTTCAAAAGTGTCGAGACTGCAGAGCCTGATAAAAGAATTAACAATAGTATCGTACCAAAAATTGTATAAATTTCATTATCTGCAGCAAACGTTGGACATTAAAAGTAAAAACTGTCCCAAGATATTTGTCTCTGCTTACGAAAGTGTATTAAAAACTCTTCTATTCCCGACATTAATGAAATTAGTGACATTTAAGTACTGAATGTGTACACTAGTAAATGTAAATAAATATATTACAATATATTATTAATCGATAATTTAAATTTATAGTCTGCTGTTTGAGTACCAAAATAAAGTGTATAACATATGTAATAAATGATAAAATATATTGTTTGACACTTGATCTTGCTGATGAAAATTTATAGAGAAACTTCTAACATTAATACAAGTAGTGATGTTTAAATACTAAATATGATAATATAATCGGTAATTTAAATTTATAATCTGTTAATTGTATAATATATTTATATTTATTATATAATATATTATTATATATTATATTTATTATGTAACAAATACAATATGTTGTATATACAATATATACAGTATACAAAATAAAACTGAAAATACCCTAAAAATCAACCTAACGCAAATACACGCAACATAAAATTTTCGTGGTCGCCTATGACTTACTAATTAAATCATCATCATATCAAACAATAGCAAAACTGAACTTTTCGTTGCGACAAATGAAGTTCAGGATAATAGAGTTCCATTATACGTATAACAGAATTCTACTCGTATTCCTAAACTATAAAACGAATATATATTCCCGGCATCATTCGTGTTATCTGTCACGGTTAATGGCTTCCGTTGTAGCAAAATTCGATTTGTCCGAAGAAACTTGAATCAACGACGAACTCAGTCTCCCTCCACGCGGCTAACTTTGTTTTAAGTTGGCAATTAATTTCAATTTGTCCCATGACGACGTCTCATCGCGAGCGTCGCGAATCAGCTGTTTTAAGAAAAACACACAGCCTCGAATCGAGCAGTCGACGACACGGGTCTAATAAATACTTAAACGCGGATGAATTGAATCGGCCAACATGTATGTACAGACAATCAATCGCTGAGACAGGTGTGCGAAATGTACACGTCCGGGGATGAAACGATCTGTTCATCTGGCCAAATCGGGTCGAATGAAAGAGAAATTCGACGCTAGAAAGCGGTCAAAATGAGCGATTTATAATTTTTGTTAGAAATTTTTCAAGCAGAATATTTTTAGAGATTTGAATATATATGTACAAATGGAAGCTTGTGCGATTTTATTGCGTTATAAAGCTTCCCCCCCCTTTTTTTTTTCTATCTCTGATGGAAATTTTATGCTTTGATCGTCAGCAGTTCTAGCATTAAACCCAAATCGTAGAATTTATTATTACAGGCGTAGCTTTGATCTGACGCACAAAACTCACAAAATAGCGCTTGTATCTTTGGAATAATTATATTAGTCTTCGAAATAAATTATTTGTTGTTCCAATTAAAAAGAATTTTGTCATTCAGTAACATTAGGCCCAATTATTAAAGAAACACGTACATTATTATTTGCTTCCTAGGATTTCTGATTGTGGTCACGCGTGAATCGTTTTATATTCAAGTTGATTGTTTGATAACATGCTATATATCAAAAATTCGTTTCCTTTCAGTCGTGCCACAAGAAAAAGAAATTCTGACTGGTGAAACTTGAATATATCCATTCTAAAGAAAAAAAAAAGAGAAGAGAAAGAGAGAAAGAAACAAGCTCGTGATTGTAACTCGTGATTCGTCTCGTGACGCGTCTCGTGACTCCGAGGTTCGTTAAAATCGGATTAATTCCATTTATAGATCCCCGCGCTGTTCATAAAGTCGCGGTTATTTAACTCTTACACGCGCACAGTTACATGTACACACGTTCATTTGCGTTTCCGCTGTACGATTATTGTTGAAGAGGTATGATAACAAGAACGAACCTTTTTTCAAGGAACAAAGCACCAAATGTACCCTGGTATATTTAATTTCTGCTCAATACGTTGCTTTATCTTTGTTACTTGAATTCAACCTGTGCAAGTTGAAGTTTCATCATTACAAGTGACAGTTCGAATTTCACTGTCTCTATAACTCGAAATAATAAATAAATAAATATATATATATATATATATAATGTATTTTATTGTATTTATTATATTTTATGATTTATATAATTTACTTTATATTCAACCTCAATTTTATAAATTTATATAATATTATTGTATCGACGAAACTTGTACGAAAAATTACGAACTGGTTTCGACCGCTTTGGCAGTTCACTAGCGTCGATATAAGCACAGTATAATACATGTGTCTTCTCAAAGTTACTTAGTGCAATCTATTGCTCTTTATCAAGTTCTCGAGCTTCTCTTCATCGTCGAGCTGATTCTCATAGTACTTACACAGGATGCACTTGCGTGACATTTCAAGCGCGCTCACGCACACCGAGGGTAAGATAAATATATTCACGCGAGAGCCAAGCGAGCTGGACTTACATCTTCAACACAAAGGACAGTTGACGCAAATCGATTCCTATCCCCATCGACCGCCCTTTCTTCTGTACGCTAGTCATATGGAAATATTTAGGATCTAGGAAGTACTCTTGGGCCTTCTTTTTCCTCTCTTTGTGAATTATACAGCGAGCCTTGAAAGATTAGGGCCCTCTGAACGCTGAAGGACCAAAAGGCTTCGCTGCTCTTCATTTCTGCGACAAATTGAAGTAAATTTTGAACAAACCGAAGCTTTCCTCTGCTTTCTGTGAATTAATATTTAGTGAATTTCAAATGTTTCGCGAATTTAACGAGCAAGTGCTCCCCCGTTATTTATGTATAAATAATAAAATGTTCCGAGTGTAATTGAACAAGAGCAAATGCATTGAAAAATGTAAACTAGAAATATAAATAAGCGAATGAATAAACAGGGATGAATGAACATTGGCAGTCACAAATGGACCATTAGTACTCAAGAGTTATAAAATCAAGATTTTTCTTTTTACATTAACATTTCATTAGCGAACCTATCATGACTGAGACTGAAATAGTTCCACGACCATTGATCTTCGATTCTTTCTTTATAACGATTGAAAAGAAAAGATAACAATTTCATGGAAAATTGTGAAGAAGAAGTGTCATTTGGAAAAAGAAAATTGATTAAGCCAGTTAAAATTACTGGTATATAAAATATCTAAGAGTGGAAAATGTAATCACAGGTAATAAAATTTTCAGCAAACCCGAGGAAAAAAAAGATTAATTTCCCGCGGAAATACTGGAGAATTGTTATAAAGGGGTGAAACTGGACTGCAATGGAAACTTTTAATGAGCTTTCGAAAGAAATTGGTTTCCCTACGAACGTAATTGCGTGATAAATAAGAAAAGGGAAAAGAGTTGAGTATCACTTGAGCACTTGCGAGAAAACAATCGTTGGTCTTACTAAATCGCCTCTCATTAGTAAAGCTATACCGTTGAACGTGACAAGAACAGGCATTACATCCCTGAAAAAAAAAAAAAAGAAAAGCACGCGCGTCAGTAGAGTAAATTAGAGCTGAAGATTAAACTTCGAAGAAGCCCCGGTTAAACGAGGTAATATTATATTTTTTCCAAAAGAGAAGAAATATCGTTATTCACCGTTGAAATTGCATTTTGTACGCGTCCCTCAAACAGAGAAAACGATCAAACATTGCGGCTTATAATTACGCGACAATGTTAACAAATAAATTAATTAGACTGTAATATAAATTTTTCTAATCAGTATGAAACTTTGTCATTTACTAAGTTAGGTAATAAGTTTGCTAGTGTCTTTTACACAATTGTAAATGTCAAATGTGATTCTGCATAAAATAAGGAATAATAAAGGAAATATCAAAAATAATAAATATATTACTTTGTTCTACATTTTCAGCCTGACTCTTCGTTTCCTAACTTCTTGTCTTTTTATATTATATTTTACACTATGTATATTGAAAATACGAATGTTTTTACTTTCTTTAAGTTGCCCAATGATTTCCCAGAAGAAAGTGTCCTGAACTTTGAGGAAAATAAAAATTATTCCATATAAATTTAATCTTAATCGGTCAGTTTTACTTTTTATAAACGTGAATATAATATGATACATAATATTTATATGTTACGGTGATGTCGAATAAAAATGAGAAATCCCTGAATGAACAAATTATTGAAAATCTTCCAATAAATTCACTTTTAAGCCTTAAATCGTTATCGTTGAATTATTATTGAGATTATTCCATTCTGCAATTTGAAGTTTCTACTTCGAAAACTTCGAGATGGAAGGCTCCTGAACAGATCTATTATTATAACGGAGAACGACAAGAAATTCGTTCTTTCCCAGCCAACAATTTAAAGCGTGTACGTATTCGGTGCAGAAAAATTCGCTGCCTCATCGAGGTACATACATACTTGGAGTTTATATTTTTGATGTTTAAATCCATTTAACTTTTATGACGCGCCGTAACTTTCTATTTCCTCCCACGTGGAACGCATAAACGTACCGAGATGTACTCGACCGATAGCATGAACTTGCCCCAACAGAGGCGTTGCATTTCCCTCAAATCGTGCTCTACAACTTTACGATCCTCTTCTTCTTCATCACTGAAGCACGATTGCGTGGCACACGATCGTAGTGGAAACAACAAGCGTCGCTGAAACAAAAGCAAATTTGATTTGTAGCTTGAAACGAAGAATTATCTTGATTCTTTTATTATTATTGTTATTTATTTGTTATTTGGCACTGAGTCTCATTTATTTACTTTACGCTTGAATGTTCTTAGTTCAAATATCCTAACCCGACCTAAAAAGAAGGAATCGAATCTCTCGAGTTAGAGAGATATCTCGTAAACAAGATAGTTTTCATTGTTATCCGTCTTATTTATTTTGTATTTCATATCTGAATACCAGATACTTGCAATTAGGACACAAAAGAGGACCGAGTGTTTCTCATTGAGATATCCTTCTAATAATTCAATCTTTGTGTCTATCAATGTTATTTACTTGTCGTTTCTTTATCTTATTATTACTGTCACCGATAACAACAATAGTTAATACTATGTAAAAATTTATTTATAAAAAAAAAGAATCACAAAATTTTTTGACATTCTAGACAGTCTTGCAGCAACTTTGCTACATCTTATACACATAAGAAACATTTCTCAAGTATTATAAACGGCTAGTTGGGCCGTTTGCGAGAAAAATTGTAACAATTTAAGATCAAATTGCTATTTTATTTTGGAATTTTCAGTTTTATTTCATTTCACTGCTAATGTTTGTTACGACGTAAAATAGAAATATCTTAATATCCCAACATAAATTGTTATAAATTATTAATCAATCCAACTAGATTATTGTAATTACGTAATTAACAAGTAGATTTGGATTTTTATGTACAATACAAATTACTACGCACTAATTAAATTATTACAATCTATGATCAGATTGCGAATTTTGATGGATTTTAGGAAAATTTGACGGTACAAAACACATATACATAAAATAATAGAAAATATTATTATACGTATTGTGCAATGTCACGTTACACATATAAAAATATATAAAGTACAACACAGTGTTTCGCTTTTGATTCAATTTAAATGAATTTGCATAAGAATCAACAATACCCAAGCTCGAAGCTTAAATATTTAAAAACGTTTCCCTCGAAAGTAACTATAGCCCTCGTTACACGGTGCAATTATCATCGAATTAAATTACGCGTTATCGAAAACTGAAACGAATAATCACTCGTCGTCGAGCAGACAAAACGCAGTCGCATAATTAACCAATTAGCCTGGCGCGTGGTTATTGCCGTGGATTAGATGGATCTCTCGTTCGTTGTGAAACTTTGAAATCGAATCTTCTCGCGTGTCGCGCGCAAACGAAACTGAAAATCACGAGGTTCGTTAAGCGTGGAACGAGGCAAGAATTCACTCCGCGATAACGGGCGCGATTTCATCGTAGATCGGGCGTTAATTAATATCGTAGTGAATAATTCAACGACTTGATTACAACTTCCCTCCGCTCGCTGATCATACGTGAGAAAAGAGTTTCTCGGTGTAAATTAATCGACGGAAGGAGGCATCGTTTTCGTTTTTTGAAGAAATGTCAGAAATTTCTCCGGACTGGCTAACTTTCCACGGTCACTGACACACGCGCGCGTAAATAAGCCACGATTGTCCATCGAATTTTAATTATCAACAGCGTTAATGCACGTAACAAGATTACAACGACGACATAGATTGAAACCGAAGCTGAATATTAAATCCGATAACGATCCGTACAGCGATATCCCTGCGTGTAAGCCGTTCAATCTATCGGCGAATGCCGATTGTAATTAAGCTCTATATTTTACTCGCGGCTTCAATTTAGACGCAGAAATAACGCAACGTATTAACGAACAGCGATCAAAATAAATGTACTACGATTGTTGCGCATGAAACGTCCAATTTCACGAGCGTGCAAAATTAATTTGGAATTTCGTTCTGGGAACCACGTTTCGTTCCAAGCTTCGAATGAAATGCACGTACGTACGCGCTTGTTTTTCTATTGAATTATTATTTTAGTTCGCCGCGGCTGTTTTTGATGTAAATGCCTCCAAGGGAAATAAATTGTGAAGTGATTAATCTGATCTGGAACTATCGTAGACAACAGCTTTGTACACGTAATTGATTGTTTCTCGAGAGACAGAAAAAATTCCATCATATTGCCGCAGAGTGTGGAATCAATCAATGGAGACTTTTATCGTTAATATTTATTATTAATTATAACGACGTATACTAGCGTTAGTGTATTTATATATGATTATTAATTTATTTTAAGTGCAGCAACAGATCACGAGCTTTGCAGTTATTCACACGGATAATTTAAATGTATAAATATTCTGTAAATATTCTGCTAAATATTTAAATATTCTGTAGAACGAAAAATTTTGTTCGTGACCGACTCTGCGATAGATTTGAAGATCGAAGCCTCTCTTTTAGAATGGTCCCCCGAAAACTTGATCTACAATTTTTTCTTCGCTGTTTCATTGAACTTTGAATTAGGTCGCTCGAACGACGAAAATTCGTAACATCTCTTCGTCGTGTCATATTTGTTACATCTCGCTTGATGCTTGAAGGAAAAGAAAAGATTAATATCTGGCGATTAATGTGCATTTCCTTCGAGTTCATTCTTCTCCGACAAACTGATTTATCGATACCACAAGCATGAAAAATCTCAGACGCCTTATCATCTATCATTTCGCTGTCCTAACGGATCTTCTAATATATGTGTAAGGCTCTCAACGTAAGGACGATGACTATGTTCGAACTTACCTCGTGAAATAACTTTGGAAATACGATATTCGATGTAGGTAATAATTTTCACTGATTATACGCAACTTTAGTTGACAACTATAGATATAGTAGATAATTTAAATTAATCATATTATGTATACTACTATCCCTAGCCGAAAGCTTTCGATCAAACGCAATTGTTCTGAATATATTCGGAGACGTTGAAATTTTTCAGACATAAACTGTGTAAATGTTTTTCGAAATAAACGAGAACAACTGAAATCAGTTTTTAAAAACTTTCGAATACCTACGTTTGATAAAAGCATTTTTTGTCAGGGTTAGATAAATTATTAAAGAAAAGAGTGTCCAAAAGATAAACGAAAGAAAAATATAGTAACAATGTTTATTTAGGTGACAATTATAAAAAAAAGAATAAGAATATTTTCAAGAGATTTTAAGTGACATCTACAGTTGCAAAATTTTATAAAATCAACAAAAATATAGAAGTGAATGATGGGCAGATTTGTTTCTATTTTAAAATGTTTTTAGATTATTAAAAATATATATCTGAAATATATTCAAATATAAATATTTGTATAGCTATACCACTTTTTATGAGTTCTTAAATTAATGAAACAACTTTCAAAATACTATATTTGCAGAAATAATGGCGATAATTCTATTTTTGAGAATTCTTAATTCTTATTGCAAAAGGGAATACTCGAAATACTCAAATTCAAGAGTTCTAAATTTATTAAAAAGTACATAATCTAGAATATATATGTCCATCTAAAATACAATATCCGATGAAAGAAGTGAAAATATAAAAATAACTTCGTTTAACTATATTCTATCTTTAAAAGTTCTTAAATTATTAAAAAAAAAGTTCCTAAAATACGGTACCCAACCGAAGAGACCAAAATATGAAAGTAGGCGATAATTTCAGTCTTTTGTGCTACTTCCATTTATTTGTGAGTAAATTAAATTATTAAAAAATAGACGAATATTTAAACTACGACGTTTGACAGAAAGGATAAAAACATAAAAATAGGTGATAATTTGATTTAGTTGTCCTATCTTTAAGACGGACTTAAATTACTAAAATTTGAAATACGATATTCGATAAAAGCGGTAAAAATATAGAATTAGGCGAGACAATTTCATTCAGTTATATCATTTCCAGTGTTTAAAGTTGTTAAAAAAAAATAAAGAAATAAGAAAAATGTCTGGTTAGAAGTTTGAAATAATATGTCGGGTAGATTTTTATATTTTTCATACTTTTCACTGAAAATTTTGTAATCTACTCTACCTCTATTCAATTTCTCTCACTTCTACATGGTAATAGCGATTAATCAATTCGAATGGCATTTTGCATCGAGTAAAGAAACGAGCGAATTGATTCGATTTGATTGATCAAAACCGTAAGCAATTAATTTGCGTGAATTACTTTTGCATGAGTCTGGATCAATATCATTGCAGTGAGTATTATTGCGAGCTTGTATGCATATATTGTTAAATATCATGCGTAATTGATTAATAGTAAATTAGTTGCCCGATAAACATAAAAACGTGCCTGATTGTCTTTAATTAATTACTAGACAATAGGCAATGAAAAATTACCGTGTTTACTGCAAAATCGTATACGTAATTATTGACTTATTTAAAAACATTCTTTTTGTTAATAATTTAGAAATTTTTCAAAATAGAAATAGAATAAATGAACAAAATTTTTACCTCTATACTTTTGCTATTTCACATATCTTTTTGTTCCTTTAATAATTGAAAACAGGGATATTTTCGAAGCTGAGTAGAATTAATGCCTATTTCTATACGTGTGTTTACTTTTCTTTTTATCCAATAAATTATATAAATACTATGAAACTAAAAACTACTAAATACTATATTTTAAGTGTAAATATTTAATTTTACATCGTGATCTTAATTTTATACACATTTTATAAGACAAACGTTGGCACAAAAGGAAACAGACGAAGGTTAATTAAGGAATAATTAAATATTAATTGAAGTTTTCTTGCAGAAAGTGCCGAACATCAAACTTTTCAAAAAGAAGAAAAACGTGACTGTTGATTTAACACGTTGACTGCTATGACGATCACTAATTAACAAAGAATTTTAAATAACATAAATAGTTAGATAATATTATAAAAATTCGCTGTACTTTACCATAATATAGTATCTCATAAAAATTCAATATTCAATCCCACAGACAAAACGTGTATTACATCTGTAAATACTGTACTAACCTTGTTTATTCCCAGATTAATCGACCAAAACGAGCAAAACTATGTACAAAGCAAAAATTAACAAATTATTTTTACTTTCGAGCAGAACGTAGCGACAACTGAAAATTTGATGTTTGACACTTACAAGTCAACTCTTTAGTCACGGACGCAGTGGTTTCGAAGCTGTTTTCCAAACTTTTTAACACACGACGTGGTGCGAAAATAAATCAAAGCACGAATATAAAATATAAAATTGCACGTCGTCGCGAATTGTCAAACTAGAAAATCGATCAATTAGAGCTCTCGTATCGAATGTATTGACGCATTCGAGGACGGTTTGCCGAGTGTGTACAAGCATACTGAACCATTCAAGTTCAACGAGGTTGCGGACCATTCTGACGATTCGCTCCTCTATATATATATATATATATATATATATATATATATATATATATATATATATATATATTGTTCCTCGAGGGAAGCGATCGAGGGAAAGGCACTTGTGCGTGGCGCGCGGGGCTGCGACTTTACAACCGGTATATACGAGGAATAGGGATAGCAGTGACACAGGACCAGGGGAGGTTTTGACGGTATTGATTTCCCAAGCCCCGGGACCTCGTACCATCTGCAACTCAAACTGCTCGGATACCTTCGCAAGCTCTAGACCGAAAATCGTCTGTTAAAGTCGCGCGCAAAGCAGACTGAACTCCGTACGATCTCTCCGTGCGTCTTCTTTTTTTTCTCTCGGTCAAGAAATATTCATTGGTACCATTCTGTTCGCGCGGTGACATCCACGATTTTATCGTAGCCGCGCCAAGGTGGGACGAGGCAATGAGGAAGGGCATCTGACAAAAGTTTCGAAGAGACGCGCGACGATGTACGCGCGAAAGGAAATTGGAAAATTGCACGACGGAAGTTGTTGAGGTTGGATGGAGTGCATGCTGCGGCGGAAGAAAAAGTGGCTATAAAAAGACACGATTGTTTTACGTTGGCAGCAGAACGCTCGTTAACCGAACTCTCTGTTATCCGAATATTCTGTGACAGCGGATAATAAAGATATTTTTTTTGTGATAGACAATGTTAGTGTATTGTGTTATAAGTTTGTAGTATATTATACATGATATATATTAGTATATTTATAGTATTATGGTGTATTAGTATATATATAGTATTATATTATAAGTTCCATAGATCATAAATTGTAAAAAGAAAGATGTTTCGTCAGATCCATTGCAAGATAAAAAATGATGTATCATTATATCATTTCGTATACGTGTAACACTTACTCTATGTGTATACTAACATTTTAAAATTTCATTTATCACAGTGATAAGAAATGACTGTACAGTATGATTATAATACTGGCAGAATAAAAGATGTTTTCAGAGTGAACATAACAAAGAAGTACACATGCATGAGCCTAACCCAAACCTTGAATATCTCTGTTGCTTTCGAAGATATGAAAAAACTTTGTCGACAGAAATTGTTTAGTAAAGAGGTGGCCATAAGTAATAATTTTCTTGCTGAAGGAATTTCGAAGAATTTCAAAGTCACTCTCACTTTTTTAAACGCAACCTTACATCCTTTTATGCATCAGTCGACGTAGCTTTTATCCTCTGTAAAAGTAAAGTATTGACACGTCTATGTCGAGAATTTAATGATTCAAGAAATACTGCAATCGCGAAGGTGATTTAACGATTTGAAGATATAAAGAACTTAATGATTTGGGAAATTATTTCATTCGTGAAAGACAGGAATACACACGAGGACACTGATTTGCAAAATTAACGTCGAACTATCTCCCAAATTAATGGTTTTCCGACTTACATAGAATGTCGAGCTGTAAAGAGTATATCGTTTCACTTGAAAAACTGGAGGAAACCTTGAAACAATCTTGAACCTCTCCACCTATAAAAAAGATATTAATAACTTAAATTAATACTTTCATATTACAATTGTCTCTGTGTTGAATAATTTTTGTTAACAAAGTTTTCTCACATCTTCAAAAACAACGAAGATACTCAGATGATCAAGTGTATATATGTACGTGTATGTGCAATACATAATCTTCGAATGTGCTTGTTGGGATAAACGCAAGGGAATTCATCCCTTGAATCTTCCAATATTGTTCAATATTCGGGTCAAGAAGCCGTAGAAATTTTCCGACTATTTCACGTGAATATCAATTCCCGAATAATTCGATGTCTCTTATACTTTCCAGTATCTTTCCCTTTTCGCGTTTAAGTTCGCCCAAAGGACCATTCTAAGCTAGGAAGAGTAAACGTCGTGCATGTAACATGTTACGAATTCATGATATTGCAGAGCAAATTTTCATGTGGGACATTTTTAGTATATGCACGAGTATTTTAATGGGAAGTAACACTTTTATTTGTATATAAATGTCAGAAGATTGTTTTATGTAATATATCATATCGACGTTCGTTGCAAATATTCATACATACGTATTGTAATATTCATTTATAAATATTTAGGTAATAAATTGTTGTGTGGACGATTGTAGGAATATTGTTAAAATCTTCAGAAATTATTATCTCGTTTTAGGTGTTAACATTAAATGCATATTTAATATTGCAATAATAATTAAATTGCACATGTTCGTGCAAAAATTGTTAAAATGATCAGAAAACTAAATGTTATACCATTCGTTTTTATGCTTCACTTTGAATATGAAAATATATGTAGCAGTACAAAATAAATATTTCAAATAGATATTAGTATATAATAAATATTAAAGATATTCATTCATTGAATATTAAAATTTATTGACACGATGGATTAGGTATTTCTCTCTAAATATTTTTTTATCTCTGTACTTACTACATGTTTCTAGATTTATTTTAAACTTGACGATATAATTATGGTAATTTCATATTTAATAATTTAATGTTGATGAAATATTATACGCGTTGAATATAAAACATAAAAATTGTAATACATTATATTCCGAAATATGGCCGAATACTTTTGTGATCAATTGCAATCAAATAGTTAATCAAAGTTTTCACAAAATGTTGATCAAAGGCTGTTTCCCACAGTGAATCCTCTAATGTCTTAATATCTAATATCTATGAACGTGAAAGGAACGTTGCAAGCGCAGAAAGTTAAAATTGCACAAGATGATAAAATGAAAAAGAGAGAAAGTAAATGAAATAGATGATGAAAGGAGCAGAACCTTAATAATAATAAATAATGATAAGAGAGAATAATAATACAAAGAACATAATCATAATAATAATAATAATAAAAAGAACATAACACAATAATGAAAAAGAAATTTTCAAGAAAAAATATTCTTTGCTTTTATTTTTTAATTCTGTCGGAATATAGACAACTATCATTGAGGTCTCTCTTTGAGGTGTTCTCTTTAAAATCTTATCACGTACTCTATGACTCTGTTTCTAAAGAACCGGAAAGCTGTTTCTCCAAAAGTTGAAGCCAGCCATGCGCGAGTTGTTCTTAATTAATACCGCAACCCCAATCAACAACAAGACTCGCTAATAAACTTACATACCACGGTACCGTAAATGATGAACAAGGTAATTTACAAAGTAAATTAACAGCTTCGAAGGAGAGAAGTCTGTAATCAGATTTGTATTGTTCCTATTATTAAATTTCTCTGAAGTAAATCTTGATTTCCTCTTATTGTTACATGCACTATACGTGTTATTATCTCTTAAACTATCGGCGGAATATCGTACGAAATTTTTGATTTAACGGAGAAGAGAATATTTAAATTTCTCAAAATTTCTGGGGGTACATATAGTAATAAAATAAAGTTTAATGAAATGAATAAGTATAACATCTGACAATAATAAAGAAGGTTTTCTAAATGTATAAAATAATTTGTATTATAATTTCTACATGTATAAATAACTTTTCACATATTATAAATAACGTATCATATTTTTATTATAGCTTTTCAATGAAACATTTGCTTCGAAATATTTTAGTCTCATTTTCAACTATAGAACACCTTTGATTTAAAAGACTCAATAATCAAAACGTTATGAATGTTACTTTGATCAAAAAATTTTTATTTTAGTACGAGGTTTATTTTCTTACGTTTATTTTAAAACGAAATTTATTACGCCAAAGCCAATATTTGGGCAAGTTTATATTTTTTTAAAAATTAAAGGATTGATTTTTTTTGAGAGAGAGAAAGTGAAAAATATTTTTTCATTCTATTTAAGAAAATCTTCAACTCGTAAATTTTATTTTAGTGAAAAATAAATAACTCGTCAGTTATTTTAATTAATAGTTTCTGTACAATTAATTGATAATTTTTCAATTACATTAATTCCAATAATAATTCTTACCTATCCGGAATACTGAAAGAAATAGTCGTCGAGAAGTGTAATGAAGCTACTTCGGTGAAATTCGGGACATTATTAAGAAAATTTTTATACTGAATTTTCTCAAAAACTTCTCCAAGTTCTCTACACAGTGTGTCCCAAACATAAACGATCGAACAGCGAGAACAAAGAGAAAAAAGAAGATGTTACTTAAAATTCAGTGAACGCTCCGTTACAGATTTGTAAACAAATATCATACACATTGACATTTTCCATTAAGCTACGTTTACACCGGGTAACTACTGTTCAAGCGATTAGATCGTTCAATCAAAAATAGACGAACGGGCTGCTTTTGGTCGAACGATCAGAAGTCATTTCAACTTGGTCGACATTGCGTTTATACAGGCGGCTGTGAACAACTTAACGTTGTCAATTGTCTGACCAAAAGTTGCCTAAATGTAAACGGTAACTTCACGGAACATAGAAGTTCACTGTATCATTGCGTACGTAGTTAATGCTAGAACTTATCGACGATTAAAACATAAAATTTCATTGAAATTCAGAGATGTTAGAAAACGTTAAAAACACGAGAGAACTTTATAATACGATACGGTACGAGAACTTTTAACTGTTTAACAATACAAGTGTTTTACATCGACAAAATATCCAGCAAAAATTACAAATGGACGAAGTGATCATTTTGACCAGTTTTCTATCATTCTAGTTATACTATGTATAATATTTTTTATATTAATAATCATAATACGATTGCCTAATATTTTTAATTCCTTACTTCAAAGTGTTGCTCTTACGTTCGGATACAGGCTTGTCATCGATAAACAATCGATTTAATAACACAATATGCGAGACGTATATTTCTACGTTAAAAGAAAATTATAATTTTTAATTCTTCACGTGAAGTTACTTTTATTGAATAATAAATAATAAATAGCGTGATATAAATATAATATAACGTGGTACAATTTATATGTTAATATTAACATTATTAGCAACATAGTTGGTTTGAAATCATGGGGATGCTGCAACTTTCGAAATATGCATACACACTGTAAACACAGTGGATTTTTATTATTTTTTTATACAAAATAAGAGAATTTTATAGGATTGTTAATAACTGAATGTTACAAATACATTAATGTTACAAATAAATTAATAAATATATTTATATTTAAGAGGAAATTAACAAATATATATTTATATTTATTGAGGCTGTGAGTGTTATATTTCATCGAATAATATAACACGTCGACGATTAAACGACAGAGATTCAAGATATCTCGACATTTCGTCATTTAATCCTAATGTTATTTAAAATTTAATTATAATTATACATTACGTTTAATCATAAAGTTTCAGTTCAATAAAACAGCGAAAGAAAAATCGTCGTACAGCAAGTTCTTAGAGATCGTCGTAAAGGGGAGGTTTCAATCTTCAGAATCACACGGTGGACTCACGTTAGCCATAGAGAAAAGAAATTTTAATATCTTCAGAGACATTTTGACTTTCCGACAACTTCGAAGAACAAAACTACCCCTGCTACGCTATACCTTGTAGAAACGTCGTTGACAGAAACCAACGTAGGACTTCGCTCTTCACACTTCAAAATGGGGCCAACTGTGTTGTCGTACGACTTTCCTTTCTACGAAGTTACAACAAGTTTCACGTGCAGACGATTTTTCATCTCGGATTTTCGTCCATATACATACATACGTACATACATACATATATATATATCCGTGGCGTTAAAGAAGCCTCCTACCTTTCTACTTTATTTCCGTACGTAATCAATAGGCGTTCGATCGGCTCGGTACATTTCCGAAGTGGCGTCTCAACGTTTCAGTGAGGAGCGCCTCACCCCCTTTATCGAGGCTATCGGCGCGAAAACCAGCGTGGAAAGGATACGTACGTACGTATAGAGAGCAAGAGAGTACACGGGGGCAAAGAGGGAAATTGGCAGAAGCGTGGCAGACCACTACATCTTCCTCAAGAATCACGCGTGCCGCGTATAAATAACCAGCCGCTTATTTATCGTGCCTCTGTCGAGAAAGAAACGCGAAAGAAGGGACGGGGGATGCAGAAAAGCTCCGTTTTTACACGGATCATAAAATGAGTGTGCTACGATACCCTGCTCAAAGAAACGCTATACTTGCACGTACAGCCTTTTTTTTTCTTTTTACGGGGTGTAATTTTCATTGGAAAATAGTCTGCAATGATTTTATTAGAAAACGCGACGAGGCGCGTTTCATTGAAAATTAATGTGCAGAGCAATGGAAGTCTATTTATTTGAACTTGCGCGTCGAGGGATGTAACCGAAGTTCGCATAAATGGAAACTGTTCGAGTTCTTTCGGCACTTGCATAACATTCTGTGAATAATTAATAGCGAATAATTTTATTTTCTATTATTACGAATATAATTCTGGAAATTATTTTAATATTTTGTTCGTTGCAACAAGTTTCTGAAGTAGTATCTAGTATCTTAAAGATAGTATTACATTTATCAGCGTAGAAATGTTGAGAATATTTAAGCTCCGTCCTAAAATATTTTATTTTAGTTCGAATGTTATGCATTTAATATCTTTTGATGAATGATATTTAAAATCCCTCTAAATTTCTGCCAGCTCTGCTTACGTTTAGAAATGAAAGAATTGGATTTAATATCAGCAATTGATATTAAATGTTAAATAATTGAAAAATATTTTTAAAACGAGATAATTACAATTAATTAATATTAAGTTAAATAGTTATTGATAGACTACAGATGTTTATGCAAATTTTGACAGAAATGAAAATGAAAATTGCTTCATTTACTAATTTTCTATCTTCTTCTTTCTATCTTTCTATCTTCTTCTATTGCTTCTAATCTAATTTCCACATTTTTTGTTTTCGACAAAGACACAATAACTTTCCAATAATTTGACAATAAATTTAACCAACAGCAATATTATCACAAAGAAATCCCTACGTCTACTTAAATCTGCGAACAAGCATATCTATATGTGTGCAAGGACACGTGGAAACATACATGTACCTGCCTATTCAAATGTAATAAAATGGAGATCATGTTTAACATCGAATAACAAACAAAGTTAACACTCCAATGATATAAAAGTCTCATGAATCCAAAAGAAACGTTATTTCTAGATCCATGTTCATTACAAAGCTTTCACTTTGCTCGTACACATACGTATGATACTCTATTGTACGTTCCTACAGTTTCACCCCCGTTTTATTCCAAACGTTCTGCGTTTTCGAGAGGGACAGTCTGCCTCGTTGGAAACTTCGCGTTTCGATATTGGTAAGTTTCGAAGTTCGTTTGAAAGAAAAAGTGGATGGTATCCGCAGCGAGACCGTATATAGGATAACCGGACGTTCCTTGAAGAAATTGACCAAGTTTATTGGAGTAGGCGCGAGTCGTGATGTTTCTCGAAAACAGCTTTTACGTGTGAAATGTAACGCGTTCGTGTGGAATAAATTTTAAAGACATTGAGATCGTTTCTGACTCTGTCTCTCCCGCTCTCTCTCTCTCTTTCTCTCTCTCTCTATCTATCTATCTATCTCTCTCTATCTCCCTCTGCTCAGTCTACCTTCTATTAATAATGTTTTCTATAATCGATGTAAAAGATATTTACTCTGGCAAAAGGTGGCGAGCAAGCTTTATAAATAGCTATTCACTTATTTATCGAGCACTTCTGATAAAGCCAAGAATATTAGTGATGTATTTGCGTGCTGTATGTCCCCAGACAATTATACTGAACTCTTCAATTCAAAAGAATCATAATAATTTACAGCAGATGGAGGCTAATAATTACATTATAAATAGAACATTATTTTTATGATTAAGGACATTGTATTTAAATATATAATTTGAAGTTTTATAATTATTATTTACATATTATATATCCATACCACATATGTGTATATGTGTATATATATATATATATATATACGTTCTAATAATACAAATATAACATATATAAAATACGTTATATATATGTATGATTATTTATCATAATTATACTATTGGATCCCAAGTTTTTACAATTATTTAATTGAAATATTATATTACAATAAGAATATTATTACAATTATATAATTTAAATGTTATACATATTTTGCAATTATTTGTACATGAATTATAACTAATTATAATAACCTATATATAGTATATTACAATTCTCTATTGTAATTATATTACCTAGTTTATAATCTTTAGACAGTATATAACTATCAAAATTATTATACTTAAAGTATCATTGTACTATTATGGTTAAAAAATTAACATATAAATTAATCATTGTTGCATATATAAATTACATATAAATGTTCATGAACATATTGTACGCTACATAAATTATTCATTTAGTAAAGATATTTATCAATTTATCAAGCGAATGATATTTAATACTTAATACTTTCTCGAATTTAACAGACATAGTATGCGCTTCCACAATTATTTCGTTCGAAATATTACCATACGATTGACATTCTTCGTGCACACTTCGTACACGTAACTTTACCAAAAATTCTTGGTGCATGTCTCTAAATCATTCCAACATTTCGTACTCGACGTTCCTCCAAGAGTACATGCATATGATAAACGAAAGAAAAAAAAGAAAGGAGGGGACGATGGGTCCGCGAAATGAATGTGAAAGTTCGAGGTTCTATTTACTTCATACCAAGTTTCGCGGAGGAACATACGTTTATTAATAATACAACGCATTTTCCTTGAGAAACGCAGCCATCGTTTATAAATAACCGGCTTATTTGTCGTTGCGTCCAAGGAAAAAGACAGGATCGTTATCGTGGTGTATTTAAAAAGAAAAAAAAAAAAAAAGGAAAAAGAAAAAAGACCGGCACACAAGGAGGAGAATAGAAGCAGCTTTTTGCAAAACGTCAGAAGCTACGGGCGATTTAACATCGCTGTGACAACCGAACAAAACCCACGAACCGAATCATGTTTTTTTTTCCGTTATTTTATCCGTCAAACGACACAGGCGAATCAATCGCGAATCAACCATAGAAAAAAAAAAAAAAAATAACTATAACACGGGAATCTCGTGTTTGAAAGTTGAATTTCAGAACAGAGATGTAACTCATTGCCTCAGAAGCCAATCAGTTACTTTCTGTTAACACACTGATGGTACAAAATAAAAGGAAATGAAATAATATTGAAAATGAAAATTTTGAGATTGTTAAAGAATAAAACATACGAGGCATTTCTTGTCAAAATTTTAAGTTTAGTTCTGATTACATTGTAATGAATAGACTGCGGATTTTTATGCGTAAAATTTTGAAGTATGAAGTTGCACACGATGCGCGCGATATGAAGAAATATATGAAATAGACATGTATAACGTAAAAATGTAAAAATGTCTCTATGAAGCGCGATTTTTGAGGAATATTCGACACGCAAAACAACTTTCTGCCGAGTTTGTATTTTCTTTCCATTGCACTCTTGAAAATATGAATTTCCATAAAATAAGTATCAGCAAGTCTAATAATGTAAAAATTGTCCCATCGACATCGGCGATTTTAATAATAAACTGACATTTGCATGGCACAAATCTACTTTCCTGTCAAATTCATCAACGAGTTCCAGAAAGTCATTCCGAAGATTTATAAATAATTGGAACGCACATTTGCAAAATTCATTATTTATCGCAATCAGAGGCTGAACGTAATCATTACTCTTCATTTGCCTGAGGACTTCATTAAAACTCACGTCATCAAGCGCAGAAACGTCGAAAATGTTATATTAAGCGACGAGTACTCTCCTCTTGTGCTTGGAGATTAACATTTGACAAGGCGAGTGGAGGTTTAATAGACATCGGTCAGCTCAATTTTTGTTAATAACGCTCTTTCGTGTTTCATTGTCAAAGTAACACATTACGTTTCCTTTTTGATTCAAAAAACATAACCATTGTATAATACGTGTTAATTATAACGAAATTGGATTATTCCTTGGCACTATGATTTTCTTACTTTTACCCACAGGAATTTCTATCGTGTTACACTTCGTCAGAAGGGTGAGAAAAAAATTTCTAGCGTAAGAATCTTTTTAAATAAACGCAACAATTATTATATTCACAATGCGAAAAGATTAACTGCAGTGCAAAAGTAAAGGTTTTTTTTTATTGGGAATTAATCTCTAGGTAAAACATATTTTAATTGAAATAAACTCATGACTGCTACTTCCCTATGCTAATCCTTGAACAATTTCTCCATTTGAAATTTTATCATTCCTCTTACGACGTTATATTAAATATATCGTACAACACCGTACCTAAGTTCGTTATAATCATTAGCAATTAAAGAATTTCTGCAACGTTAGCTAAATTTAAGTCGAGCGACTCTCTCAGTAATTTGCCCTGGTCAGAATGGCGTTAAAAGCGGTCTCCTCGTCATTATTGATCAACGCGATTCAAATATTTATAAAATCGCGAGGGGAGGGGGGGGGAGGGGGCTGGCGATCGACCTTTCGTAAACGAGATCATCACCGTCCGCGTCTCGTGATAAATTCTAAGATCTGAAATAAACGTACGCGTGCACGTGACATAACGTGACGTGGCCCCATAAAATTCCTCGTCCGTGGGGATTCAGCCTATCAGTGTTTGAACATCTCTCTCTTTCTCTCGAAACGATTGTAACACGATTGCACGACGACGAGAGACAAGCGGTAGTAACACGTGCGAAACGCGGAAGTTGAAGCTTCTAAAGAAGCGGACGGAACGAAGGGAGAAAGGGGAAATTAAAAGAGGGTGGATCCGGATGAATCTGTGTCCCGGCTGAGATTACGAGGCTCTATTACGAGGCTCGAATCGCTCCCCTCCCTCCCCCCCCACGCTTTTAACCCTTTTAACAGCGAGGATACATCGATACGTTCGGCACTACGGCATTAGTTGCCAGAGATACTAAAGAAAGGAAAGAGAACTGAAAGAACAATTTAACTCTCACGTCCGTCCGTAGTGTCAATTCTCCTCGCGAGATTTTTCGTCATAAAATGTCACGTTGCGCAGGCATGCAATCATTTTTCTCGCGAAACGTCGTATTAGACAGGCATGTAACAAGTCTTTTCCCTACAAAATGTACTACACATGAATGTTCGATATTTTTTTCTTCGATATATGTACAATAATAATAATAATAATAATTATTATTATATATATATATATATAATACAACGTAAAATTAATATTGATTTCGGTTTAGACATAAAGGTGATTGTATAAATTTATTATTTATTTCAATCATTATGGTGCATATGTAGAATATTTTGATACGTATTAAAGGACGGTTGTCCTGGTGTCAGATACTGTAAATATTTCTTTGCAAAACTAATAATATTTTTTTTCTCACAAATATTATCAAAATCAGAGATATTATACATATACCTACATGTCATTCTACATCAAACTGTGCTATATTATGTTGTTCATAGAGTTTAAAAAATTTAAGAAACAGCCACTTTTATGATTTCGAACAAACACTGTTAATATAATTTTTGAACAAATAAATACTCTAGTGATGAATTTATTCTTTCCTTGCCCCTTTAAATTTCGTAATTTAAATTCTTATCATTTTTCTCTCAAACCTTATCAAACTACATTGCAATTTCAATTAGTTAATTTAATTTAATTTTAATCAATTAATTAATTAAATAAATACTGCTACTCTATCTAATCAACTGAGAGTCTCTTTCTCCTTTAAATTTAAATATTTGTATGTAAATAGAAATTTGTATGAATTTAATACAGGTATACAAATTTTCGCGATTATTTATACGTTATATTTATACCAGAAGAAGAAATTTCTGATAAACATTAGACTAGAAGTTAATACCAACCAAAACTAACATAAGATAAATTTCAAATTATAATTTTCAATAAAAATTAACTTTCACAATCATGAAGAATTTCAGTCGTTCTAATCCCGACTAAAGGAAATTCAATCATTTTATCTGTTCAATTTTAGATTAAAATTTTTTACGTAGGTATCCTCCTCCCACGCATAATTGATAATCTCATACAGGAGAATCGCGTACTTTTTCAGAAAGTTTTTCGTAATTCTAAATATATACCGGTATTTCATATTTTCTGACGTAGTTCGTCTACATTATTGTTTATTGAAGCAATAAGTCCTCAAAAAAAGGGTAAAAATGTCGGGAGATTTAAACTAGGAGATCAAAGAGGCTTCGACTGAAACGGTGTGTTTAGTTACAATATCGAAGATATTAATTTTTCAACCAATATTTATTGATATTGCATACTCTCTCTTCCAATTTAGTTTATTCAACATTTCTGAATGAAACTGAAGTATAATATTTCGATAAAATCGAGGAATTTTTTCGACTCGTGAATATTTCAGACTTACAGTTAATTAATAATAATTGAATATCGCGAGATATTGTCCCATTGTCATAATAAAAAGTTACATTCATACTTGATTCAATTCAATGAAAAAAAATCAAATTGTCTTTAATCATGGACGAATGATTTATTATGAAATCTTAATTTCCTCTACATTCAACAATAGTTACAGATTTTATAATATTTATGACGAAGATAGTAAAAAATAATAAAGTGTTTTGTAATATTTAAAGCTCCATCTAGTGCTATGTTAGAAAAAAGAATAGATAATAATAAATTACTAAAGAGAGAGGTGTCGCAAGCACTATGCGCCTCCAAAATCTGTTAAACGGTTAATTGGTATTTTAAGCGCAGAGGAAACAGAGGAGAGGAGTTAAAAATCGAGATTGAATAGGTGATTGGATAGTAAATTGAAGTTTGTGCAGGGAGAATATGAATGTTTAAAAGCAGCCTAGATGAAAACGTGGTGAGGCTGTTTGAGAAACCTAGAAAAACTGGGAACGATGGTTGTAACAATAAATTGAGGGTAGCTGGCCAATTTATTAGAACGACTGTTTCAGTTCGTAAGGGTTTTGCAGAAATTTCAGAGTTTGGATTGTTCGATGATTTTACGACGAGAGACGGGGAGAGACTAGACACACACTCTCAGCTTAACTGGGCAAAAATCGTTTCTTACTTCTCGAGACTTTGCGGACAACTCCGATGCGCTTGAAAAGTTTTAGAGGTCTTTTGATCACCTTGAGAGATCCAAGGGGATGGCGGTTTTATTTTTATTGTCGTCGCTTTTCTAAATTACGGAGAGCGGGGAATAATTATACACAAAGAAAATCCATGCTCGAATAAGGGTAACATTTAGTAAGAATAAACAAAAAATTATTACTTTACTTAAGAATCTTGCGTTCGCGAGAAAGAATATTAAAGAACGCCGCGAAAATTCAAATTTCAATTGTTCTTCTGTCAATTGAATTTAGACTGATTTGTAACATTTCACCGAATAATCGAAAAATTGTCGTTCTATAGAAAAAATTTTATATTCATATATATATATATATATATATATATATATATATATATATATATTATATTTTATATTAATCTTAGGAAATGTCACGAAAATTCGAATTTCACTCAAGTGCAATTTATAAAATTAATTTAGTTACGACAGAAGCATCTATTAAACCAATAGTATCTCGTGATACATAAATTAACACTTTTTTTTTTTATAGAGAACTGCATGGATCAATGGGTCAAAAAATACATCGTTCTATTTAAAAAAGGAAAGCTGAAGGTGACCTACGTGACTCGATAAGAAAGCAAAATGGCAAGAAAACGATTGCGTTACATTTTACAGAATTACGATGTTATTAAAATATCTCTTAAACTAACACCACAAAAATGTATAGCGAACGATGCTTTTTTATTAACAGAATGTCAAGCATCGGTTAACCAATGAAAAACGGATATATCGCTTCGTTTGGAAAAAAAAGTGGAGATGACTTCTCGCAAAAATATCTTACACAAAAATTATTGCCACATTGTGGCTGAATAACTTAAAAATAAAATCTTTTCACGCGTCTGAAAACAAGGGAGATATTCAAGGTGGAAGTTATTGATATACTGTATTAAAAATATATTAATGTGTGTGTGTGTGTGTGTGTGTGTGTATTTTAAACGTACGACAGGGATCTCTGTACACGTGTATTCGCGTGATTCCCTCCACTCTAAACTGCTTTCTATATTTATGTCGTCGTCGATCGACGATCTCGCTTGTTTCTAGCGGAGACGAGACCTGAACAACTTGGCGAACTAGGTCTCGGGTGCTAGGACTAGGGCAAGACACATTTTGCGGTCCTTGTACCGAGCTGTTGGACCGAATTTAGTTTCCTGTACGGATAAATATATTTGCCGCGCAGCTAAATAGCACCAGCAGCTGGGAATGAAGAGAGGGCGAGCGTCTCTCTGACTTTGATTAACACTAGAGCCACCAAAGTGGTCGAAATGGCCAATTTATAATTTCCTATGGGCACTTTATACATTTCTAACAGTATATTTTTAGATTCTCGAGTGATTTTTTTAATTAAATATATTGATGGAAGCGTTCCGTGTTCTTTACTGTATTATTATCTTTTTCTTGTACCTTGCACTTTAATTTCTTTAATATTATACTTTGGTTCTGGTGATAATTCGAATTACAAACATGTGAATTCGATGTTCTCTTCTTTTTTTTTTTTTTTAATATTTCCAAGAGGAAACGAAACTTTGCTCTAAAAACTGGAATACATAACGTCATGTAGATGAGTATTAGAGTTTCAGATGAAAGTTGCTATATATCGATTAATTGTTGATTTAGTATCACCAAATATTGGGAGAATTATAATAATTCAGATTTATATTACTGTATATTATATACACTGTACTAATATACAGTAATTTATAGTATAAATTACCACACATGTATTAGTACTACATTACTAGTTGTTTGTGATTCAAGAGTATAAAATATACTTGGAGTTTGGAATTTTTCATTTCAAATCAAATATTGCGTTGGGAATTATGTGTACACTGTGCTCAGAATAAAATCACTGCCATGTTTCGATCAAGGTCAACTACCACCCCTAAACGTAAGTTTTATTTTATTAAATATTGAAATGAACTGACAATTTTCTTAATCTCCGCCTAAATAATACACGCTATTTAATATAAAAAAAAAGTGATTGTTCTATTGTCAGAAAATTCCATTAACTTTTGCCTCCATATTAGTAGTCGGATATTAGAAGTTGTTCACGCCAACGTTGACTTTATTAATGAAAACGTGCATTTTCATTTACTCGACTTGCCAGAAAGTATTTAACGCGGTGAAAACACGTTTTAATTAATTATTTACGCACAAATATTATTTACAAATATGCGTCGCGAGTAGGTAACGTTTACACGTTCGAAATTACCAAGGATCACTCTGTCATTACTGATCAAATATGCCCTTTAATTTATCGTTTTAATGAATACGACGTCGAGACGCGATTCTGCGTTAAAAACGGAAATTAACACCAAAGCTACCGTAATAATTTTACTACGTGATTGATAGTTGTATAACATATTTTAACAGTAAATCACAAATAAATGGATGGAAATTGTTGTTAATTCTTGACTATCGTTTGAAATAAATATCGTTACATTATTTAATTATTTTAAAATAAAATAAATATTATTATTACAATATAAAAATTTAATTATTTTAAAATAAATAAATATTGTTACATTACTTAATCATCGTAAAATAAATATTTAATTATTTAATTATTATGAAAATGAATAGAACGTAAAATAACAGGTAGATATAATAACTCACAGGTAAATTGATAAATTTAAATGTACAACAAATTAACTAATATTGTACTTCTCTATCAGAATGTCTTTACATTTTTAATGTTGTCAGTACACAGACCCAAGTACGCACATAAATCGAAAGTTAGATATAAAGTAGATAATTTTTAATGATTGATCGTCTCTACGTAGGATTTCTTTCAGGCATTGTAATTTATCAGAAAGTTTGTCGTAGCTTTGGAAAAACCAAGACGAATATCCCCTCGTTGACGACTAATTCCAGTGCAACGTGAGAATAAAATGAAGAACCGTTCTATTAAAGAAAAACTAATTTTTAATTCTATGAATGAACTTTCTAATTATAGTCGCTTCCTATTTATCACGTAAATCGAAAAGTAACCAAAAAATTCGATCCTGCACTTGTACATTTAACAAACAAAAAAAAAAAAAAAAAAAACAGAAAAAAGGCAATGTAATAAAACAATTTCACAAAAATGCTTGACAATCACGTTTGACAAAGCATTTCAGACTGTCACAGTCATGCGAACGCGAAAGTTACGAAGTTAATCAACACCGGGGGAGCGAGCATCCGGTGCACGAAAATAAGGAAAGGAAAAAAAGGGGAAAAACGGGAAAAAGGAAAAGATTATTCGCCGAATCGTGATGAGAATAGTTTCATTTCTCACCGATGGCTCGTCGAAAAGTTTGGCCAAACTTTTTCAATGAATTTCAAACGAACGTGTTAATCTACGTGATCTAAATCGGTTTTCGAGACGTCGGCCATTGAAAAATGACGAGCAAAAACATAACAATACGCCGATCGTATCGCGACTGTGTGTATCGTATGTTCGATTCACACACAGAGACAGTTGAATCCATCAGAATACTTATCGAGACGTGACAGGCCATGCGAAACGCACGTCATGTGAATACGTTTGCGGTCTGCCGGATATTCGCGGCTATCGATGATATCCGGCGGCATCCTTGGCCTGATAAACTTGTTTATCCGAATAACCGCCGCTTTATATTTCGGTTAGACGAAATCTCGCGTAACAAAGAGCTTTTACACTCATTATTGTCGTTGTTAGTCTTACAAATTAAAATCCATTCTTGAAAATTCGAATCCTTGTTTCAAACCCAAATTCAAATCCTCTGATTCTTAAGCAGTACAGTGGGACTTTCACGTGGGAAATTCACATTTTTTGTGAAGGTGATTCTATTGATTAATATATAATCTCTGTTTCATAAACGGCAGTTCGTAAATTACTTTCCAAAATAATATTATTAAAATATTATCAAATAATGTTAAAATATTGCAGTATATTAAAATTCGAAATTCTTGTTTTATCGTATTTAAATTCTTTGTTTCGTCGCGTATGGAAATAAATTTCAATTTTCAGGGAATTCGAGTTGTAGAAATAAAATGTACGTACATACATGTATAGTTAAGCTCTCCATAATATTCCAACTAATAGAGAGATAAAAATGTTCAGTTAATGGAATTTTCGAATAATACGGAATATGTTTCCGATATTAAATTGCAAATATTCAAATGGAGATTTAAAGAAACTGTCGGCTTATTTTGTTACACGGCTACTGAATTACTTAAACCATTTAAACGATTGTGTGAATATTTAGAAATGTACGAAAATATATGAAATATTTAAAGTAAAGTTACAATATATATACACACACACACACACACACACACATATTTATTAAGTAAAACAATTTAAGATCCACTTCTTTAATTACGCCCACAAAAATATAAATTTACATAAACATTTTCATTTGCCGTTTCAATCTGTGTCTACGATATCTTTATTATTCAAAAGTAGATTGCAGATTTTTATTTCAGTAGAACATTTATTATAATGTTTCAAAGACGAAAGAAACTGTTGTCCCATTTCTTTACATTTCTATGTTCTTTATGTTCATGAAAATATTTAAAAATTCTGCAATCATATTCACAATCGGAACGTTGATTTATCACGGAATTAAAAATAATCTCTCGCACGTTTCGTCGCCATTGTTTCTTCAATCAAATCTTGTATCCTTTATTTCCATACGGTTCTTTTTATTACGTATGTATGTACGTATTTCGTAGTACGTATGTATATTTTAGTAAATTCTTTCTGAATAATATGAGACATACCAACGCAGTACAAAGTACATAATTTGTCGTAACTACAAGTAAAAGACCAAACCTACAAGAAGGAGGATTCACCAAATTTGACTGAATTTTAAACGACTCGGATTAAAGAACGAGATCAGATCGTTAATTTTCTTTCTTCTCGAAATCGTAACAGATGTTCGCCGCTATATAAATGAAAATCAGTTCCGAAGGAGAAGAAGAAGAACTGTGCGCGCTCTCCCCTTCGATTTCGCCAGGCGAATTTTCCCTTCTCCCCCGTTTTTTCGTCCGTCGCTGCGCTCATTCCCAGGGAGAGCAAAATGGGAATGATCGCGTTTTCTTGCTGCTCGGCTGGCGCGAGGTGAAAATAAAGCAACGCTGCCAAGGGACGGCGAGTGGGAAAAGGGAATGAAAGGGACACAGAAAAATTGAAAAAGCACCAGAAAGCTCTTTGGACTCGCTCGCAAACCGAGAGCAACAGGGTGGCGCTTCGTATATTTGGAGTACGAGCCACGAATAGCTCTCGCGATGTCGGCTACAATACGCGAAATAGATAGACGAAATCTTGCATCGAATGGCTGTCGTACGTTTTATGGTTAATTAGTAGATGTGTGCGAGAAATATCGGGTCGAGTCGGGAACACGAAATTTTTTCGAGATCGGGACGAGTAGCGGAAAATTTCGAGATTCTCGAAAGAATCGGGATTGCCGAAAGAGTTGGGATTTGGGAGAGGATTGGGAACAAGCTTAAATAATTCGTTAAAGCCCACGCGTTCGAAACTGTATCGAAAGGTCGCAGGTCTAAAACCATCATTCGAGCAATTTCTTCTGTTATATCATTTGATTTAACCTTTCGCGTGTCATTTTGTACATGCGACAAATTTTATATCGATTCAGTTTCTTTTCTAGTACATGTACTTATGTTTGAATGCATATGCTTCGAGTGGGGTAATAAACCAGTAGTATTTGCATACTTAGTTTTAAATTCATGGTGACAACGCGTGCACTCCGCCTTTCTGTCATCCTTCTCTTGAAAATGTTCCCAAACAGAGCTTCTTTTCACCTTCTTCCTTTGCACGATATCTTCTGCACTACTTCCTGCCACCACAACTTTACTCTCACTATCACTCGACATTTTCTTTTAAAGATTTTTAATCTTCATGAAATTCACACGGATTTTGAAATACACGTCTGAGCTTCCCAAATTTCTCAGCGATACTGCTCAACAGCGTACACAATGTCCAAGTGCTAAGCACGCAGTCACACGTTCGTATACATCAGGTCACACGATTCTTAGAATCCGTGTTTCCAATAACTTCACTAAGGCAGAAGAAATTGAACTGTGTACTTACAGACTTTGTAGGCTGATATACAGCATTGTAGAGTAGCTCGAGAAACGGTAGCCGAGTTCTCGAAATTTTCGAGAATCTCGACTTTGTCGGGAAACCCGATTCCTTCGGGAACCCGACCTCTTCCCGACTCATCCCGATATTTTCGAGTTCTCGCACACCCCTAGTAATTGGGGATTTAACTTCTTCAGGGGCGAATTTTTTATTTCAGCTGTAACAAAGAAATTTCATTTCATTTTTTCACTCGCGTCACGACAATTGAGATTTATTTTCTGGCCAGCAAATTCAGCGAAGATTGCACATTTATGTTTGTAACGGTTTCGCGAATGGAAGTAGCTTGTTTTACAGGGACCAAATCAACTGTCCACGTTTATTAATATCTCTGAGCAACCAGCCGCGACATCCGCCGTGAAACTGTTAAACAAATTTATTTTAGATACAGTGAAGAGTCAAAATTGAAGAAACTTCAAAAGTTTTAGAGATTTGGAAAAATTTCGTGAATTGCGAATCATTTGCTACTGTTGCACACGTTACACGTTCAATCCCTCCGGTTAATGAATGGATGCGATGCCTCGCGTCGCATGATCGTTCGTGAGGTGTTGTCTCTACGAGACATCTCGTCCATAACAGCGAAGAGATTAAAATTTTATTAATAAACGCCGTTTATTACGAATTTTCTCTTTGGAAGAGATATTATCGAGTTCTTCTACAGCCGAAAGATATGCGAATTTTATCCATAGCACACCATAAACGTCGTTGTTCATAACATCTCATGAACGATTTTACTGCGCGAGATATCTTGTTCACAACACTTCATAAAGGACATTGTACGACGAGATATCTCGTCTGCAGCATCTCATAAACGAAATTGCGACACGAGGCATTTCGTCCATAACAACGAAGGGGTTAAAGTCCTCCTATAGATGTTCTAACATGCTGCGATGCATGTATCAACTCCTATTCGTGACGAGATCTGTGTTGCAACGTCTGCAATTCAGCATCGAAATGGACAATTGAAACATGATTCTTGTTTATATATATATATATATATATATATATAAATCTGTAATCGTGGGAAATGTAGAAGAATCTGACGAGTTCTTTTTAAATAACGAGAAAGAAAAACAGGGACACGTAATATTGGATCGATTGGGACGTCAACGTGCGATAATAGATAGTTGTTGATTGCACGTTGAACAATAAAATGATTTCAACGATTTTTTTCCCAAGAGAATGATCGAGAGACTTTTTTTCCTCGTTGTACGAACAGTGAATAGAATACAATGCAATGGGAAAAAAATTTGACGTTGAGAATCAATTTTGCGGCCCACTTTTAAAACAAATTCTCCACCGATTCAAAAGTGATTGACAAATTTTTTTCACATCATCTACAAATATCGTGGATGCCTGTACATCTTAAGTGAATCTCGCATAAAGTTTAAAATGCTTAATGTAAAAGGGAAAACTCTATTCGTAGAATTTATTACAAATTTCTTTCTTTTGTAAAAAATAACGTTAGTAATGCTTTCTTGCCGTTCTTAGTATTATTAATATAATTTTTATGTGATTACATAGAATGGTTACGTTCAATGTAAGAAATTCATGGAATATTCGTGCAATTTCTTACAAATTACTGTCCTTTATATCACGAAAAATACTTTCGTATCGTTGTTAGCATTATTAATGTAATTCTTGCGCTATTACATGGTCGATCTTAAATTATCTGGAATTGAATAACGATGTGGTTAGACCCTGTAATCTAATAAAAATCTACGTAGCAGGAAATGAAAATTTATATCTACTTCTCTTTCCCTTTTAGCGAAATATGTTGTATTCTTGGAATATATTTATTTATTTATTTAAAATACATTATTATTATTATAGTCTATTATATCGCCTACAATATTGTTAGCTTCCGTCAAATGGAAAAGAATTCGATCTAAAACAAAATTTTCCCTATTCCTCGCACACTGATTCCACTGACGCAAGTTTTGCACTTTAGTCGTCGGTAGTTTTAGTATTAAATTCTTCGTAACGTATTGGCATAACTTGCTATAATTTTCTTACAATCTATCAGTATTTATCACAGACTGACACGCCTAACAGTGGTGAGATACTTGAAAGAAGAAAAAAAGCAAAAAAAAAAACAGATTTTCGTCAACAAAACCGGCGAAGCCTGGCGGAAAGTGCCGCCTTTGCCAAGAACAGAAAGAGAGAGAGAGAGAGAGAGAGAGAGAGAGAGAGAGAGAGAGAGACGTTCGCTGACATTTTCGAAAAAATGGCGGCGATGAAAGGCCGTGAGAGCGGCGGGCAGTCTTTCTAATTTTCATCAAGGCGAGCTTTCACAACGGGTGAGGAGAGCGCGCAGGTAAAAAGGCTCGCCGAGGCGATCGCGAGCGTAATAATGAGGCAAACATTAAGCGCAAGAACGCCCCGAGTTGCGCCAAAGGTCCCCCCTTAACACACTTAATAAATACGTTTATCGCTTCAGTGGCTTCCGTCTATCGGCTGAGCGGGTCCAGTGACGTCACTGACGCTACACTCTCCCAACATGTCGCGATAAAACAAAACCCCGGGGTCGCGGCAAAATAATTGGCCACGGCCAGATCGGGCAGCCACGTTGCCACTTTGCCACTCGGCCGACAATGTATTCCCAATTCTATTTACGCTCGGCTTCGCGGCTATTTTTGAACGAGAAAAAGAAAAAAAAAAAAAAAAAAAAAGAAAGACACCGAACAAAGTCGGCGAGCAAATCGACGGCGAAACCGCCTGCCCGATGGGCTTCTCCGACGAGTCGAGCCGAGTGCCAAGTCTGCCGGATCTGAATGGAGGATCCACTACACACTACCCCCGTTCTATGAGCGGCAGGCACTTCTCGTTTACACGAACTCCGTTTGTTTGAGAGACACGATTCCAGTCAATACTCGATTACATGAACTTCGACTGGTTAAACCTGAACTTCGATTAAATCTATATTCGGTGTATTTTACAATGCAAATACTGTTTGCACCCTGACGTTCTTCTGGTTTCTTATACTACCAATCCATGTACAACTTTTGTATCGTTTTATATTATTGCACGGATAGAAACATTATATGTATAATTTTATATTAATCTGTAGAATTGTAAACTGTATAATTTTGTATTCAGTCCGCGGATAGAAATTTTATGCTTATCGAAACGTCTGATGTCGTTGATCGTACGAAGGGCTCAAAAACAGATCGGTGCAAGTTTTCAATAGTCTATCGTTTTGTTGTTAAAATTGAGAGTAGAAATTTAGCTATTAGAATACAATTATGATAGTGTGACTATATTGAGGGTTTTGATGGGAAAAATATGTTTATGTGGCGCAAGTTACTTTTAATGGGAAATAACTTACACTGATTGGCTTCTGAGCCCTTCGTTTAATTTGTTGGTAAATATTATCCTTCGTCCTCGCTTAAAGAATGCATTCATCTTTAAACATATACCTTTTGATACATTTATTCAATATATTATTCTCCTTGAAGCTCTAACAAGTAAACCGATAATTTTATTATTGATTACAAGATTATCTGTACGGTACTCTAATGCAGACTAGATACGTAAAGGGTTAATATTAAAATTCTTGTATAGATTCTTCTTCTGCAAGAAAAAGAATCTACGTGTTATACCTAAATCACAATATTGTAATTGTTCTCTTGGAACAAATTGTAAAGATTATTAAGAGGTAAAAAGAGCATTGTATAATTGTTTTTTAAGTAAATATATCTGTATCGATTATATTATATTATGAATTGTAATACATAGATAAATAATATAATATATTGTATTATATGTCACATTATATTATGTAATATATTATACGTTACATAGTAAATAAATAATGTAAAATAGAGTAAATAATGTTAATAAATAACATTTTAAATAGTATATGCCCAATTTCTTGTTTTGTTAATACGCGTTTAAAACTCCCTCTTATCTAAGAAATTATTTTTAAAGAATTTGTAAACTAAGAGAATCTATGAATAAGTACATATGCACTTATTATAGTACCATGTAACAACATAAGAAAGATATCCAAAGATTCATTTTTATGTTACGTGTCGAATACTTTCTAAAAATATACTTGTTATCATTATGGAATCACGATCGTAGACACAAGACTTTTGCATAGTATATGTACATATATATAGGAGATCAAGCCAATGACCGGTTATGGAGCTCATATTCTCAGTTTTGTAAATAAATTTTCGTTCAACATCCTCTTTTCTGATTTTCCTATACATATATATATCTATGCATATATATATATATATATACATGTATATATAGTACATAATATACGTTACGATTTATTGATTTCACACAGTATATTCACAGGCAAAACTATAAATAGAAAAAAAAAAAGAAAAAACGTTATATGCACATAGCTTGTTTGAAGTTTTATTAAAAAGTTATTTAATAAAAAAAAAAAAATACAAAATACAAAATAGGAAAAGAATAACACTTTTTTTAGTCTTTAAGATTGCCTGATCTCTGCTAAGAAAAACTTTCATCTGTAAAAGGACTTTGAAGTACGATATTTCAAAGAATTTTTATCGTGAACGAAGATTCATGGACAAAGTGAATTAATGAACTAACATAAACAAATTAATGATTCATTGATCGAAATGAAGCAAAATCAATCAATGAACTATCAGCTACGCTGTTAGTCTCGTGATGACAGAAATGATGTACATGCATATTGAACCAGAGTATTTAATATTTAAACATGATAATATCGATTATCAACTTATTTCTGTCTTCTATCATAATAATCGCAAAGCCTGCGCTGTTCCCTTCGTATTTTATATTTCTACTGCAACTTTTTAATAAAACTTAGTAAATACATATAAAAATTCTTCTAATTACGTGTTAAAAATAATTTTCATAGAGTATATATTTAGAAAAAACTGGAATTTCGTATATGCACACGTTTAGAAATATTATATATTTTAGGAAACATGATTTTCAGTGCAAGTGTGATAATAAAATTAAATTGATGTTACTTTAAATAAATACAATTAAATTATATAACAATCGAATATAACTACCGTCAAGTGTATAAAAATTAAATTCATATTTTTTAGACACAAAAATGAAATTCCTATTAAAGAAGGAAATGTGATTATAAAGGGATTACTTCGTATTAGAATTGAAGCGTTTATTCTTGTTCAGTACTTTAACGAAGAAAAAAGATATATAATATCTATTTATACTTGTAGATGTGACAAGCTAGATTCAGAACGAAAAATTCTAGGAAAATCGATAGTTAAAAAATAACCACATGTAAATAGACACTGTGTCGCTTTATCCAAGCAGATCCTTTTTTCAAGTATTACATATATTTTGTGTAAAATACTAAATAATAACATATTTTGCATCTGCATGAAAACGTCTTTATCCACGTAATTTTTTTTTTTAATCCTGTCATAAAATAATCTAGACACAGATGAAATATTATTACAATTTATAAAATTTGAAGAAACACTTTTCAGAAGTATTTTGACATCTCGAATTTACAAAAATTATCTTTCGAATTAAAAAAAAAAGCTAAATTTTTATTGATGAAGATTTAAACACTTTTCAGACATTTCATTTAACATTTTTGCAAATTCAAAATGTTAAAATGAGAAAAGTACTTCTTTAAATTTTGTAAAATATATTATAGTTAATAATTCTAATATGTTCTACACATACTATTATGTATTACTGTATATTATAATATTACATCCAATGTTAATGCATCACCATATTTTTAATTTATTTCATAAATTATAAGAACATTATTAAATCCACTATGTAAAAAGTACAACAAAAGTTAATAATAAAACGATAAAATGAGGCACTAGGTACAGCCAAGTATAATTTTATAGTAAATTACTCGCACAAGATTAAATTTGCTCACCTACGCACTCTTGATAATGTGCTTTCTTCTATTAGAAAGTATAAATAACTTTCCTTAGATGCATGTATATTAAAACGTTTTATATTAAAATTCCAAGATGAGAAATTTAGCAGAAATTATTAAAGATTAATTATTTGTACATGCGTTTAATTTCTCTTCTTTTGAAATATTTAATTTGTAATATCTGTCTAATTATAATAATAAATTCAATGATATAATTTTAAACCGAATGGTTCGATAAAGAAAAAATTGTGTGATTTTTTAAGATTATTTAAAATATTTTTGTCATTTTAAAACAGAAGATGTTGTCTTAATTTTGATACCTTCTCTACAATGATTTCACATAAATTAAGCAATATTTTAATCAAACTCAACAAATAATTAAATTCGTTATAAATTTAAATGGAACTTTCGCTAATTTACCATACGAGAGTAAAATATATTCCCATATTTCGCTAACTAATTAAATTATTAATTAATTAAATTGATGTTATTTTTAAATGTATAAAAAACACATACATATGTGGATGCAGTGCAATCATCGTGTATTTTTAGCGCGAACTCTTACTATTACCGGCAAAAATGATGAAATATAAAGCATACTACGCTTCTCGAATGCACTAAAATGTTTTTTAACAGATGTTAATATGTCTCTTGTTCCCTGTGAAAAGCATTTTAACCATGTTTTCTTAAACGTCACGTCACAGTAAAATCTATATACATATAATATCTGCTAACGTACTAACACTTCATAAAGAGCGAAAACGTGCGTCGTATTTAGTGCTGCTGTTATATCTGAGTAACTGGCACCTCGAGATGTCACGAGTACATTTTAGATCGTGACATTTTAGAACGAGCCAAACTGACGACTAATCATTAATCATCACTCATATTTTTAAAATCTAAAACCTAGCTCGCGTTACAATATCACGACGTTATATAATACATTTCATTTTCCGCGTCGTGACATTTTAGAACGAGAAAAATTCATTCATATTTGTAGAGTGTAAAAATCTCACGTTACAGTGAACAAATAAAATTCATAAATAATCATTCGTATCATATCACAGCTTTTCTTCTCCAATATTGTAACATTACGTAGTATTATAAATTTACAATGAGATCTTGTAAAGAATAAAATTGACAATTAATCATTAATCGCCATTTGTATTTTTAATATCAATTAAATATCTAAATATCTGTCAATTCATCTATTAATTTAGCTTATCTCACAATATTCCGACGTTATTTCTAATTTTCTACATCATAACATTTTAAAACAAAAAAAAATTTACGTAACTAATCGTAACTCATATTTTTAATATCTAAAAATCAGTTTATGCAACAATATCGCAACTTCTCCTCCTCAACGTTACAACACTATATAATACATTACTATCAATTTTCTGCACAGTGACATTTTAAAACAAGCAAACTTGACAATCAATCATTCATCATCGCTCACATTTTTAATGTTTAAACTTAATACGTCTCCTGCAATATTATGACATCAAACAGTACTTTGAAGTTCTCGTAGAATCGACAATTAGTCGTTGAGCTATGAATTTTTCTGCCAATTCACATTGTACGTAACGAACAAAGCAAAACCTGCATAGGAATTTGTTTAATCTTGTAGTATATTATATCGAGTACTATACTTTGAATATTTTATATATTTGTACATTACGTGCAATTCTTTGTATTCTTTTATCGTCCAATTTTCCACAAACGTAGAAACATTTGCAATTTTAACAATATTAACAATAATTTATTAGTATTGTTCATACAATAATAGTTAATAATATCTGGAAATTATCTCACATCACAGTAGCATTCAAATACAAAGATGAAAGGAGACAGAAATAAAATATTGTTTAGACTACATAGGCTTAATTCTAATTACTTCGATATTTACTCTACACTAGTTATAATAATTCAAAGTGTCTATATCTGACGACTGAACATAATATAAATTATATTCATCTGATGTATGTTGCAACGCTTCCCAAAATATTAACAATTCCAAATATCTTTCCCGATCTCGATTACTCTCGAACAACGAACGATATTTATGCAAAGGGAAGGAATAAAATTTGTGCGAAACGTATTTACAAAGAAAAGAAAGAATAGAAACAATTTAGCGGGGAACGGTCGAGCCCCCTTGAAACGTTAAGCGATAGCCAACCGTAAAATGGAGAAAAAAGAAATCGAGTAGAGAGCTTGCGGGGTCATCGAAGTGCTCGTCGCCGCCATTGTATCCACGTATTTCGGAAACAATCGGTCGGTATCAACAATTAATAGTTGCAACTCGATTTGCGATCACGTTCCACGAGCTATGGATAGAGTTTCCGTAATGAAGACACTGTTACAGGCTCCTGGTCGTTCAATTAGAGGTCCACCCGAAATTTTCAACGTTACATTAATTTTTTTCTAGTTTACAGAATTTACTAAAACGAAATTTAACTAACAAGAAAAGACAGTGTAACACGTGTATGTTAAAGACTTGTATGTTACTTTTAGTACTTCAAGAAATAATATTAATGTTATACTGATATTATTGTTATTGTGCATTTATTATGAAAGCGATAGAATTGTCATGGATGAACAGCTGAATAGATGAATATCGAGTTGATGATTATGCTCTGCTAGAGCATCAGTTATAAGAGGTAATCGAGTGAAAGCCTGCTTCATTTGGATTCCTATCAATCTTATTAATCATTTGGATTTCCATTAATTTTGATACTCGTATTGCATAAAGAAAAATTTGTGAAAGGAAAAGGCAGACATGATGGAACAATAAGTACATGTGAAGTTCCAGGAGGTACCATTGAAATGAAAATAAAAGGAGACACGCACACACTGTGTACTCTAATATATAATATAACACCTATAATATATAGATATATTCAATATATATCCTAATGCTTAATAAAATTTAATTAAATTTATTATAAATATATATATATATACATATATATAATATGTTACACAATCTAATACTAAAAACATAGAAGGTGTTGGAAATTTGGAACTTCGAAAGACAGTGGTAAATACCAATTTAATGGCCAAGGGTTGCCTTTCGATTCCAATCGTTTTTCCTTCCCGTCTCCTTCATCAGCCCTTCTTTGTTTATTAAAAAAAAAAAAAAGGTGTCCGTCACTCAAGAGAGTATCCATCTTCTCTGGAGCAACGTGTCTATTTCTGACACGTGGCTCATACATCAAACTCTTATTCTCTACATACTGACCCACATATGTTACAACCAACGTCCCGTATAAAATCCCATACACTGATAAAATGACGAATATAAGCTCTACTCCTATCCGACGGCGTTTTGTCATTTTATCACGAAACGTATCACCCATCGTCGTGTGAATATTTCACAACAAATAACGCATATTCTTTGTATGAGGAACGTGGAAGGAAAAATGCATTGTATCACAGTGTGACTCGGCGTCGACTGAATATTTTATTATTGCGTTGTTACGTGGCAATTTAACAATTGTTGTTGCACTAGTCTGGTAAGGACGTACCGATGGACGTCGTTATAATGATTTGTAGCGACAAAAGCGTCAATTATAATACTAATATTGGCTTTTCCATCGACTGTTATAACACGTCTAATGTCTTTCTAACAGAGTACAAATTTCAAGAATTTCTCAGAGGAACTCGATTATAATATTTAAAACTGTTAAGTACTTAAAATTTTTGTATTTAGAATTCAATTGTTAGAAGGATTCGATTATAATATTTAAAATTTAAGATGTGTAAAACTTTGTAGCACGTAGACTGTTAATTAATATAGAATTAATTATTAATACTAGTAATGTAGTAGTCTATATACATATATGGAGACAAAGACAGTTACATATAATATACAGATTAGAACATTCTAGATTTGATTCGTGAAATACTTTTGTTAAATTAATATATGTAGATAATATAACATATGTACATAAGTACACATTAATATATGTATATATGTATAATATATATCTATATATGTATTATATGTAATTACATATATATTTCTATCGGGAGCAGACAGTTCAAACTGTCCTTATCTCTCGCGCATAGATTTTAAAAAATTAAAGTTAAAATATCTTTTAAATTAACAATTTGTCGCAATACATAAATTAGTACTCTTTTGCAGAGAATGGATAAAAAAAATTGTGTCATATTAAAAAACTACCATTTAAACCATTTAAAAAACTAAAGGTGACCTTCATATCTCTGGCATGGATTTTTCCATCGGGATAGCGATGTCCAATTTATAGACCGTTTAGTAAATTGTAACTTTTCTTTGACCGGATATGACAGACTAGTTGTTCCGCTTCGGAACATTTTCTATTATCCAAAAATTCTATTAACCCAACACATTTGTCTTCCCTATTCAGATATGAAAAGAAGCTCTAGTGTTCTACAGTTTTGTCACGTACCGCTGTTAAGATAGTAAAATTAATCATTTAAAAAATTTTGAAAAAATGGCAAAAAATTTTTAATCTAATTTAACAATAATTATATTATATCAACATTAATTATATAATTATATAAACATATAATTATATTAACATTGTAATTTAACACTAACAATAGATAGAATAATGATTTCTCAATCATTTAACATTAACGGACACGTGAGTTCTAACAGCGACTTTATGATTCTGGAGACGTGAAAGTAATATTTATATTTCGAACAACGTTAACAGTTAGTTTTATCATTTGATTATCTAGAGTCACACTGATGCTACAACCACGACAAGTCAAATGTTAATGACACCTAATACAAAAATTACGTAAAACAGACATCTACGCGTCCAGAACCATAAAGTCGCTGTTAGCACTCACGCGTCTGCAATGTTAAATGATTAAGAAACATTTCTGCCATCTTTCAAAAGAACTGTTAGATTGTGACTTATAAAAGAGGAAGAAGAGAAAAATTTTGACCTTGAAATTTATCAAATCGAAGGTGTAGAATTCGTCTGTGATAGCCACGGACAAACTTTCCTTTCCACCCTGTACATATGATAACAATTACGTGCTTACTTACCTACGTCCATAATTTATCTAGCGTGTTCAGTCGGTAAAGAGGACCGGGGTGATCGATGGATCGGGTCAAATCAAATTTCTGAAACCCCACTTTGACCTTCGATCGACATCTTACACCTGTGTGAATCTCAAGATTAGCTTGGATTTGGACGTTACGCAAGAACGACGATGCGGATCAAGGATGAACGCGTTAAACCGGTTCAATAACGTTCACAGGGTTCGGAAGCGACGACACGTTCTATTTATTCCTAACCAATACTTCCATCAAACCGAATTTATATCGTATGCCGCGACACGATGTGAAAATTTCCTCTTGCGTGTACCCCGCTATTGGAAACAGTAATTCCTTTTTCATAGAATAGACGGGGGGCTATCTTTCGTAACAAAGGCAAGAAGATGATACGTGTTTAATAACTTCGAACGTGCAGCTTGGGATCTTGTTTTATCGCGCGGAAATGGAGTGAAGTGAAATTCAAGGGATGGTCTGCAATCATTTTATACGTTTTATTGACAGCAGCTTCGTAAATTTTTACGAATTGTTAGAATGATCAATATTAAAGGAGAGATGGATTACAATTGACTAATAAATTGAATCGACAGAAACGTAATTTTTAATATTAATTTTAACGATCATTCTGATACAACGATTCATTCTGATGCAACAATGTACTCATAAGAAAGTTATGATACCTTTTTTTAATTTATTGATTAAGAATGAAATGGAATAAAGTCCAGAAAATGATATAGAATTGTTTAATTTGATTGAATTCTATTAAAAAACCCTGTAATATGAAATGATCAAAATTGAAAAGAAGATGGATTACGACTGATTTATAAATTCAGTGGATAAAATGACAGACAGAGATATAATTTTAATAACAATGTTAACATCGTGCTAATATTATAATTAATACATTATACTTATTTATGATAGGTATCATAAATATCACGTATCATGTTTTTGTTTGTCCATTAAAAATAAAATGAAATAAAATAAAATTCAAGAGATGATATGAAATTGTTCAATTTGTTTAAATTCCATTAAACCTGACAGTATATGTGAAATAATTTAAATTGAAAAAGAGACAAATTGGTTTGCAAATTAAATGGATAAAACGACCAACAGAAATATAATTTTAATAGCAATTTTAAAATCGTTTCGACATTACAGTAATATAATATAATATATATTATACTATGCTTATTCGACATCACAGTAATATAATATAACATATGTTATACTATGCTTTTTTTTTTACGATTAATCTTTGTATTATATTTTCCAAAATTGTTTCAATCGAAATATATTCATTAAGCGCAAAAATAAATATTTGCATAAATACATAATTACGTTCTCAAGTGGAAACAGAAATTAAAAGTTAAATCTCTAAGTAATAACTTAAACTTCTGCGTTTCAAATACTAGATCACCTACTATCGATGACAACGAAATATTTTACTCAGACCAACAAAATTAACAATGTAATTTTCCTTTCAAAGAAAATATTTCTCACACGTACTTGTAAATAATCCAATCTTATCAAAGGCACTGAACCATCGAATGAAGAACGAAGAACTGAACCATCTAATTATATTATATAAACGACATTAACATCACAAATCGTGCAATGGTTTCAGTCGTCGAATAAAAATATATAGATGTAAAATATACATGTATAAAAATATAAAATAAATAAAAAAATATAAATGAAAGAAAGAAGAAATGAAATGTGAGTTCAACAAATGATAGTTACATGTACCGTGTATGTAGCTTCAGCGTGTCAGTAACCTCGTCCTTGAACAGCTTACGCATTCTAATCGAGCCAAATAAGTGGTTGTGCGTCCAAGCAAAAATTGACATTAGTTCATTACACCATACCTTCGACAAGGTTAATACCCGTTTAAGCGGCTCATTGTCATTGCCCCCTCACTGTCGTCATCTCGATTCGTTACTTCGGCTACGGATGTCTCCCAAGTTCACTGAACGTCCTCGTGATCAAAGGCAAATCATTCCTCAAATTATAAACGATTCGAATATGTTTTCGATCCCCATAGTTTCCTAAATTTCACTTTTGTGCGATAAAATAAATTTGCATGCAAAAGATTATCTATGTACATATTATGTATACAGTATGCATAGATTATTTATACACATATTATTATTATTGTTACACAATTATGCATGCTACAACATATACAATATGGTGTGAATAATTCTCGTATAGACGAATTCATAAGGATCGCACGAAGAATCATCTTCACGATATATATTTTTCGATCCATTGATCGGTCCAGCTCATTATTAAGCTATTTACGTTCATCAAGAAATCATCAGTTCAGAAGATATTTAAATCATACTATATTAAATACCAGTACACATAAAATGTCAGAATTGAATTGGCAAATGCGTAAATTTCACGTTAGGCAGTCAACTCTCGAGAACAAACTGCCGAGATATTTGGAAAAATATTTCGACAGCAGTATCTTCGAACAAAGGTAAAGGGGAGAACACGCTAACACTCGGCCCCGAAACTTCCTTGTTTATACCTGACAAGGCCGGATACAATGGGAAATATCCGCGTTTCACGTGACGCAAACTTTATTCATTTATTCTGTGCCGTCCAACCGGCTTTGCGATAGAAATGCAAACACGGGGGTGGAGGGAGAGGCGCGCACTTCATTCATCGATCCCGGCTTTTAAATTTACTGAAACCACGTAACAACAACAGCCACACTGCCGGCCGCAGTCGTTTTCCGAGGCGTTACGCAACGCGCGGTTAAAAATGATGCGACCTACAATACGATCAAGCCTCCCCATCGATCGCGATGGGGTCTCGAGACACACTTCGAATCGATTCCAATATTTTCTACAAGCCCGTTCGCATCGACTCGACCGCGGGCAAGTAAGTTCGTGTAACTGGTATTCGTATGGGAGCACTCTGTCAATTTCACTTTCCAAACTTCTTAGGTGTGAGCCGAAAATTAATGATCACAAATGTGAGGTATTGAAACGCGGTTTGTACTTTCGAATTGTCAAATTGGAGAATTCAAATTGTCGAATTCGAATTAATGGTGGCATTATGTGATTTTTTTTTTTTTTGTTCTCTTTCTTTTCTCTCAAACTAAAACCATAATTTTACAGGCAAGAGGTGAATGATTTCTTGTTCGATGTAACAGAAATTTGGGTTCAAGCGAGGATTCGTTTCATGGGGTATTTCATTATTTTAACAGATATTTTTATTCAATTTGTATTTTACTCGATATTAGTATCATTGATGTTGTATAAATATTCGTAATTGATGTAAAAATATTGATATAATTGGATAAAAGTATGTCTATTAAAGTAATACAATTATTGTGTCGTGAGAGTTTTATAGTGACAGTTTTAATATAACGGATTGAAATAGTACTGGCATACTATTTTTTCATACGTGATATTGATTGACCGAAAATATTGATATAAATAAATAAAAATTTATTAATATCAAATAATAAAATTGTAAATTAATAAAATCATAAAACCATATATTTACATAATAAAATGTTAATTCAGATATGAACGATAATTATGATATTATAATATTTTTACGATACAAGTAATTTTTAATAGAAAAATGATTAGTTTAGGAGCTGTACTTCCGTAGGTATTCATCACAAAATGCAATAATGTATTCAAACAATTTTACAACCACAATCGCCAGGAATAAATTATTCGAATTCAAAACCGAGAAAGAGAAATATATGAAGGAGAAAAATTATTAAAATACTTCTCTAAATATTATAAAGTAATCAATAAAATCAACGACGAATCAATTACGAGCAATAATTAAGCACAAAATATTAAACATTACGTTTGTACGTAAATAAAAAGTAACGATGTGTTTTCTAATTAAATTACAAACGTTAAATTTTCATTCTTTTTCGCAACTTCTTTACATTATATATCATCAAGCATTCTATATAAAAGAATACATAATATGTGTTTATTAGGGACAATAAAAGATGTACGTAATACTAGTGAAGCACTTTAAATAGATTGTAAAGATATTTCACATGATATTAAGCACTTTTTGACTGTTAAATCGTCATTTTTCTTTCATAATTTTTCATAATTGTTCCACACTGTATCCTATATCGAGTGTTCTAAAAAAAGGCACAACATATGCATGTTAAAAGACACTAAAAGATATATATACTAATACATCGCTTTATACATATATACAAAGTTATTTAAAAAATAAAGATGCCTCGATAAAGATATTTCAAGAATGCTTCTACGCTAAATCTTCAAAATCTTCTAAAATCTTCCAAAAAGAGAAAAAAAGGAAGAAAAAGAACATACACGACAGGTGTATTTTTCATCAGAAGACTAAACTACGTCACTGCTACCAGAACTAGACACTGTCATCACTTCTTCAGTACTAACCATAAACAAAACGCGATCCCCTAGTGCAATTTCCATATATGATGAATGACATTCTTTACACTCGATCGTCGTCACACGGGAATAACGTGCTCGCGAACGACACGAGATTCTATGTCTCGGGATATCCTATCCGTGAAATTGTCTTCAAGAATCTTCTCTTTAAGAATCGGCGACCTCGAAAAGTCGCGAATCCCCAAGTATGTATGTACGTACGTGTGTATTTTCACGGATCAGAGTCGCCGGTGGTCTACGAACGATTCCAATCGATCGCAGTCGCCCGGATGGACACGAGGAAGTCGACTGGTACAGGGGCCGACCAAGCGTCTTACGACCAGGCGTCTTCTGCACGAGCGCAGACATCGATCCGACTTTGGCCTTTGGAATGCACCGGTGCCATTACATAATTACGTCGAACGTAATGTTACATCGTTACGCAAGCAAAGACCCGGTGGCCACGCCGCACTGGCAAAGAGGCGACCGGTTCGTCGAGCGGCGCGCTCTAAAATTAAAATTCGACATGTTGACTCGCTTGTTGCTCGACCCGAAAATCCGCGGATTTCCAAACGACTCGACGTGGACACGCTCATTTTCGCGTTATCCTCTTCTTTTCTCTGGTTTCCTCTGGTTTGTTTTTATTAGAAAGTGTGCTAGGTGTAATTAAATATGAAGCTCGACTTTGTATTTTGCCTTTTCCGTTCTTCTTACCAGAAAGACTTTGATTCGACAGCGACGAATTGAGATTTATTATTAATCGTTCTCTTTGGTCTGTATGTATGTATCTGGGTTGACTCGGATAAGAAATTGAAATTGAATCAACTGTCACTTAAACAGCACTTAAAATGGTTTAAAAATTTAACATCAAATTGTACGAATTCAATGCGCATTCATCTTCAAATGTGTAACTTTTGATATATTTATTCGGCATATGGTGCGATACGTTACGCTCTAATAAGTAAACCAATTATATTTTAAGCATGTTCCCGATATTTCATGTATGAACTGAATACACAGAGGGTTAAAGAAATAACAAATTTTTGCGAAACTCTGTAAAAAATTCTATCTGCTACGTTAAAGATCTAAAAACGATTTTATTTCTTTGTTTCAGCGTGACGTAAACAATTGCAGCATAAATCGATAGGGTGCAAATTAAAGAAGATGAAGTAACGACAGAAATTGCGAAAAATAATGACAGAGATAAAAGTGAAGAGCAATTGTTATTAAATATTATATAACCAATATATAATAACTTTATTATATAGTTCTATATAGTTATATAGTTTATTCATAGAATAAATTATAATTATTTTATTATTAAAGAATTAATTTTAAAAGATATATAAAAATTATTCCTTTTTAATTGCTAAAAGGAATGATCTTTCTTAAATCATTAGCTCTCAAAGTATTATATATATATATATATTTGTTTTTTCTTTTATTTAAAATTTATGGATTAAAAGTTGCTTGACGATTATCGCCCGTCGTTTACGTATAACAAAGCGTTTAGTTTCGTAACAAAACATTTTTCCCACAAAGGTTGGTGTTGCATAACTGACATCCCGGATGATGGAGGTAATACACCGACAACAAGGTTACTGAATATTTATTTAAGCTTTTATGCAACGATAAAAAGACAGATAACTGTAATTTATTGCGACAAATTCATTTCGTGGAGTAGGTTGAAACGACAAATTTATAAAATTTAATTAATCATTTTCGAACAACAAAGAATGGATTATCGCATTCACTGCGCTTCAAAATTTGCAATACTGATTCTTTCAATATTATTCATATTGCAACTGAAATTTGTATGTTGAAATATAAAGTCATAGTTTTCATTCGTAGCAATTAAGATTTAACTTACACCTTTTTCTTTTATATTAAAATATAAAATTACGGTTTCTCGTAATCTTAAACTTGACCCACACGTTGGGACAAAATTATAGATTTTCATACTCAAGATTTGACGATACAATTTCACAAGCAACCGTTCGCTGTCCACTTGAAATTCGCTAGATCTATGTAAAAATAGATTCTGGTGGTTTAATGCCAAAGAATATCGAAATGTTTAGTATGTTTAATATGTACGAGAATGTAGTCTGAAATTCTTTCTGAGAAATCAGTAAATAATCTCGACGAATAATTCATAATTTTTATATGTGGCAACTACGTACTGACGATCTATTTCGTCAGTCGATACATCGATTCGGATCTCCTTCGTTTGATTTACGGATTTATATCTGATTGCAGTGCACGACACACACGCAGTTCCATGGGAAATCGACGGGAAACATGTTCGTCGACGAGCTCAACGTCGACGTACGACCGGTTCGTGATGGTCGATGCAGCAATTAATGGTCTCCGCGGTCTCGACGAAGGAACTGGCTTAATTGAAGAATTAGTTTAGGTAGGAGTTCGTCTCTCGTTCGCGTTTAAGACGATCGTGAGTGCTCGCGTTAACATCTTCCGATTCCGTGGCGCAGTTCATCCGAAATAGGTTAAACATTGGTTTAGAGCGGTGAATTCGTCCGAATGATTCGAAACGTAAGTTTATTTGAATGAAAAATTCTGCTGCAGAATGAATAACAGTTGCACGACAATTATCAGATTTATTAAGAACGATATGTTCGAATGATTATTATATCGTTGAAAATGAATAGGTTTCCCGACAGTTGCGTAAATAATTATTGGATTTATTCAGAACGATGTATTCGTTTGAGCGTTATATTATAGGAAATAAGTAACAAGCGAGTAACAAATATTGGATCTATTGAAAATGAAGTATTTAATCTTACGATTTTCTTTTCAATCTTCCTAACTAAACATTAATTACCGTCACCTGTTCTATCGTGTTGAAACGTGCACAATGAAATTACGTACATTGTGTACAAATAAAATTTAATTCGATGAATTTTGACGTTTAATTTAAAAAGTTGAAGTTGAAAGTTCGAATTTAAAGAATTGAAATTAAAAATTCGACTTTGAATTACACAGGACTCTACAACTTACACTCGAACGAGTTAATCTTTTATACTTTACGATTCTAATTTTTAAGATCGCGACAAACAAATAAAATTGTTTTGATGACACGTATTTATCTATATACACACGAAGTCATTCACTTATTGAACTCGTTTACATTGCCGAATATCTTTTCGTATTATTTTTATATTTCTCTGTACTATTATCGACAATTGTTACTGTGCACTTTGAACTATTTACTGAGAAAGACATTTTCACGAAAATGTTGCGAGAGAACCAGGGAGTGTGCCAATGTCTTCTTCGTTGTATGCGTGTGTCACGGACGCAGCGCGTCTAATTGTCCGCGAGGATGGATATATAATAGAATTATTAGGCTCGCGCTTTACTCCATTTCCCCCGTTAATACATCTATAAGTCCACGTTAAAACCGCATCGACCGACCCGTGCACACGCGGGGCAAAGTGAAACGTTACGTTTCAACGATGGATGCACTCCTTTGTGTGCGGACTAAATCGAGTTGGTGCTCAATTTCAAGCGAACTTCGATTCACAGCCCGAACTGAAACTCGGGTAAGCATACATTTAAACAATAATTGCGCCATTCAGAACGCGCGACATCGTTCGATATCGTTATTCAACTTAGGGTAGACTGGCCGATGAACTGCTCGGGATACGTTCTCCAGTTCTTCAAGAATGGAGGCTTCTCCCAGGTACATGATTCGTTGGACGGGTAATCCGTGACTTTTCATTTAACCTAATCGTTGATTTTCTCGTACTCAAAAGAGATATGTACATAGAAAGATATGTGTGTCACTGTTGCGAAGAAGTATTTGGACAGTTCTAAACAAAATATAACTCGAGTGAATTAAATTCAACATCAGTATATATACAGTTGACGGACATCGATGAAAAGAGCAGCTTATAATAATAATGAAAGAACGATATTATAATAATTACGTGGTTGATACTTCAGAGTGACTTTTGAAAGTGCAGTGCCATATCGGAATGAAATGAACGTTTGATATTTCATTTCTCTAAATGAATATACTTTTTGTATTTTTTAAAAAATGGTATTTTTACCAATGTACTAAATATATCAATCCCGTCTTACTGTAATTTGAAACTGTAGTTGAAGAATATTGACATGCTAAAAAAAAGAAAAAAAGAAAGAAACAACGATACATAAATCGAATTTTAAGTAATGAAAAAGGCACTTCCATTTAGAGCGATTGAAAATATGAAATAAAATTTCTTTCTACCTATCTCAGTGAGTTTCTCGTAAGTCAGTATTTTCCAGTGAAGAAATTGCGAAAGCAAATATACAAACTTACGAGAAAATTGGAAACAGTTTTTTTTATTTTTCTCTCTTTCTACGTTCACTATTAATTACGCGTACAAAATATTTCTTTAAAACAATTTATTTTGAATTCACGCCAAGATGAAAAAAAAAAATTTGTATCTCGTTCTCCGTAACGCAGTAATCTAGCACTGAGCAAATTCGACCTTCGATATCCGTAACCGCAGCAATGAAATGAAACGACTAAGACGATTATATTACGCAACGGGAAATTATCGTACTTCATTCGCGTATTGTTCATCTAATCGTCCCGTTTTGACAACGAAGGAAATCTAATTAATCCGTTTAAGACTCGAGCGAGCTAAAAGCAATTCCAAGGGATAAACAAGTTACCGGGACGCGAAACTCTTATCTTGGCTACCCAACTGCTCGAATATAAAACGAGGCTGAACTCTGCTTTTTGGTATTTATTAACGACGATACTGAGTGTTGAGATTTAAGTCGAAAATAAGAGCTAGGCAAATGGACAAATGTTTAGAGCGAACAAATGTCACTGACGTTGGACGTGCTTGTTTGATGAATATGTATATTAGAAAAATTGGCTAACTGGTGTGCTTATGATGAAAACAATCTTTGTCAAATTTTTAGATGATTATGGGATCCGTCTAACGTATGTGATTTTATTGTAATTTAATTAGATGTTTGTTTTTTATCGTATACATATATGTATGTATATATGTATATTTGAACATGGAACGATATTCATATGTAATATCACGAACAGATTACGGATTTTTATACCTTGTCAAAGGAATTATTATTAAATAGAATTCGTTTCATTCGCTGTAAATAAATTATACTGCAAACGTTGTTTACTTTTCTGCTTGAAAAAAAAAAAGAAAGAATTGGACAGAAAAATTGAATCCCCATTTTGATTAGATGAACAGTGTAATTTTTCGTGCGACTTACCTGATTCGATCGACGATTAAATCGGTAAACACGGGATTCTGGAAACAACAGCATTGTTGCGTCGCAAGTTGGTAAGAAGAAGGCAGGTTTAATTAACTATTTAATTAATTTATTTGTATTTATCGTATAATCACTCGTAAGTACCGGGGGATACGTAAACAATCAGCTCAAATTAGTTTAAATACAAATAGCCTAAAACACATCATTTTTTTTTTTTGTTTTGTTTACATACTTGATATTATTATAATATTCACAGACAGACTTAGCCACGTTTCGGTTCTCATGATTTTCTTTTTCTTTTTTTTTTCCCCTCAATAATATTATCTATATATTTATACATATACAATTGACCCGTATTGTCTCGGATCATAGACGTCAAAGAGGCCGAATTGCAGCGAACCTCAGGTAATTCGGCGACTTCGATCCGCACTTAGATTCTTTATTATTTTTTTTCTCATTATATTTATATATATATATTTATTTATTTATTCATATTTATATTTATATATTTATATATTTATCGATATACAAATATGTATATATACACATATGTACGCATATATGTATATTCATTTGTTATATTCGTAGGTACATCCTTACGGGCGATCGTGGCTGCGAATCGAAAAGAAACGGCGAAATGTGTCGTGGAAACGATACGATTACAGGTCAAGACAGTTCGTCCCTTGCCGCTTAATTATTGCTTTGAAAACTAGCTTAATATTTATTGTATATTCGCTAAAGGCTAGTTCAACGATCCTTCGTCGACATGCGTGCAATACAAGGTACTGTATCCTTCCAAGGTTCACGTTCGTGGTTGGCACGCGTATATCCGATAAAAACTGACCGACGATCGGGAAAGCTGACGCGAGACATTCGAGTTCGATCGAGCTTCGTCCCGAGTGTTTGTGACATCGACTTGCCCACCGCCGCCCTCTTTCTCTCATTTTGTTCACCGATTTTTTTTTTTTTTTTTTTTTTTCTTTCTAATTGCGATGCTCGGTGACGAGGCAAGCCGGCTTCGTACAAAAGCGTCATTTCGTCATTTCGTGGTTTCTTTTCGGTTCCCCCTTTCTGCGTCGGTTTTCCACGGGCGACACAACAGCAACAGCAACAGCAACGGTGTATAAAGTATGCCCATAAAAAGGTACCTTTGCGTTACACGTTGACACTTAAAACGATAGCTTTCACGATAAACGGTTCGAACGATTTCAGGAGTACACTAAAACGGGTACAGCATTCATTCTTTTTTTTTCTTTCCTTTTTTTTTACGTTTTTTTCTCCATTTTTTTTTTTTTTTTTTTTTTTTTTGGTTTTTTCTTTTCGTTTTTAAATAGTCTTGAAAGATCGCGTGAGATGTCGTTTTCGTGCATTCGAGACATTCTGCCTACTGCGCTCGTTGGACGATCTACTTAAAGACGAAGTGACTATCTAACCAACGGTTACGTTAATACAGATCTCCCTCTTTGTTTGAGAGTTACACAACGACGATACACATCGCTCGCCCCTTAGTCCAAACACTCCAGAAAAATATATATTACCGTGTGTCCACTTTTGGTTCCATCGAGTCGAGGCTTTCGCCACTTTTTCTCTACTATATACGCGTTACACACGCCGCAATCGCCGAACGAATGGGACAGTGTGTTTCTTGATCATTTTCGATTGCCACGGACCACTTTCGAATAATTTTGTTGCTTATTACTGCGGACTAGAGTGTTGAAAAGCAATACAACAGGATGAACTAAATGATACGAATTCAGGACGAATTAGATAATACGCTGTGTACATCAATGTGGATTATTTAACTGTATTGATCTAAATTTACCTACGAAGTAATTAATTTTGAAATCTGCGCGAGAAATCACTTGGTCGTCACTTTCTTCGGCGGTATCTAAAATTCTGAAGACGTGAAGACGCAAAGGATCGTATTAGAACATGTAACGTATTTAATGCGGTTGACAGCGTTCAGAGTGTTGCTCTAAAGAATATCTCGGTGAGATTATTAATTCTCCAGCTCGTGTTAATAGATTTCTACTCGTATTGGCACTCAGTGCCCTTTCAAATCGAAAGATCAAACATTACACGTTACAATACGAAACTTCATACTTTCGCGAAGCATCGTATACTCGTTTATACATTTTTGTACAAATAGTTTGCACATTAAACTTAGGCAACACAGCTAAATAATTTATCCCGTGCATTATGCATACGATACACGTGTATTATTTATACATTGCACAAACTAAATACAAATATATAAATAACACAGTTTAATGTATCATCTAATGTATCCTGAATATATTTCATTTCGATACATCACCTTACCAATGGTAAGTTTGAAACGATTATCAGTTTTTATTTTTTATTTCATTCCAAATAAACTCTAGTCTAGCCTCTCTCGATCGTTAACACGTGTGTTCGAAGATCATAGATCAAGAAACCCATCCCCAACGGTTCCGTTTGCGTTCCGTTGCTAAGAGAAAACCCTGTGACGTGAGGATAAAAATCGTAAAGGTAACTAGGTACGTGTCTGTTGGCAAACCTGCACTCTCAGTCGGATGCCCTCGAAAGATCGTTTCGCGGGAGTTACTGCTCGAGTCGATTTAACCCTGATGCCTGCGCATCCAAACGTTCGTTCGTCCATCGTCTATGAAAACGTGTCCACTCCCCCGTGGAAAATCCTCCTGCCGATTTCCAAACGACAAACCGACTAAATCGAGAGATGTTTGAACGGAGAGAGACGATTAAACCGAGTCAAGCTGAAACTCAAAGTGGAAAATGTCCGATGGCTGGATGGTGGATGGAAGTTAAGCTCGATAACGACTCGGAACGGTACAACAGGCAACCCTGGCGACTAATTATTTCGTACTGGTATATTGGCAATCCATGGAAAGACAACGAGAGCCACGTCTACGGCCAGGTTTAACGCTGGAACTAGCAAACTGGTCGAAACGGCCAGTTTATAATTGTTTAGAGTAATTTTGCAACGTTGCATCCTTCAGAGAGATTCGAATGACTTTGTAAAACATACGAATAAAATGTTTCGTGTTCTCGTTATCGCTTTTCCTGTCTCCTTGCGTTCTAATTCCATCGACACGATTTTTACACTTTAGTTCTAGCGTTGACAGCCTGCTGCTGGTTCAAACGAGCTTTACGAACAACGATCGGCAACAGCCAACAATTGGCAGGTCACGCATACTCATTCTATCCAGACGAATGCCTAAAGCGTTCGAATCGCCTTCCTTTTGTCGTTACGTGCGCTGTCTACGCGTGTTCTTGCCCTCTCTTTCTCTCTCGACGATGGGAAACCGATTCGGCTGAACGTACACCAAAAAATCGCCTCCCGGCTATCCTACGGGTAGGACAAGTCTCGGAGAGAGAGAGAGAGAGAGAGAGAGCGAGAGAGAGAGAGAGAGAAACGGCTTTTCGAATTCTGCTGGCGATGAAAATCAACGATGCAACGACGTCCGATCGTGCACGCGGATCAGATGCGACAGCGCCGAGTAAAAAATGGCGAATTCGAAAGAATGAAAAATAGAAGTATTTACAGAGATTCTTCTTTTCCTTCGTCATAAAAGGGTGTTACATTGGTTGATGCTGATCGCGTCGCGATTGATTGAAGTGCCATTTGATTCTGCAAATACATCTATCGCGTGTTTGAATTGTATGTTCCTTTTTTTCTTTTCCTTCAGGATGAAGTTGAAGCATGGAATTTACAAGCGTACTCGCGAGTGTACAGGTATGTTCATTGTGCACTTCAATTATGTGTCTTTCAGTGTGAACTCGAAATACGGAGATTACAAATTGGAATATACAAGTATATTCACTGTGCAATTATAATTGTATTTATAAATATAATTAATTATAATTATAAATAATTGAATTGTAATTATATTTACAAATATAATTGAGTATAATTATAATTATAAATTATTAAATTGTTAATTGTTATTTATAAATACAATTAATTATAATTACAATAAATATAATTATATATATCCGCTGTATGTTATTCAATTATATGCACAATTATATTTCTTCAGGATGAGCTTGAAATATAAAATTTACAAGTATATTCATTATATAATTCACTTATGAGGTTGAAATAATTATTCGAAATATATTATACACGCAATGAGGCATTGAATGGAATTTTTGGAACATTTGAGAAATATATTCTCTTTCGTCTGAAGCAGTAATCGCGAGAAATAATATCTATGCAAATGACTATCTCAAATGACTATTCTCGACATTTTTAAACAACCAAATGAGTATTTTCAACTTTTTAAACAACTTCTATTAATAATTCTCGTTTGTATGTTTCAAGCTGATGTTCCAATGTACACGTCGCTGTCAAACGAAATAAATTTGAAATACCGTCTCATTTCAATAAAAGTATTTCAATGATTATCTCTAATATTTTTCATAAAAATGAAATGTACGACTGACGATTAACAAACAACACGGAAGCTGAATTTTAACGCGTATACTGTGTGTACTTTTATATCTCTGCTGGATTACAAAATAGAAATATCCACGTAGGATATAATTGGAAAATAATACACTGGTTAAGAATGATTATCAAGACACAGAGAACGTTCCCACTTTCTTCCCACTTCTATTATTTTTGATTAGTGTAAGATTACGTCAGCGGTAATAAAATGTCATACATAACAGGCGAGCGTGGAACACGTATCTAGTAAGCATTAATAAAATAGACTGGATATTTCTTGTTTTAATAATAGTTGACGTTTCTTATTTTTGTTCCATGTTATTCTGCCAGTTTTCAAACGAACGAGGATCGAAAGTAGTGGGGGATTATTATTTCGAGTATAATTAAATTTGTTGAATTTTAATTTTTCACCGACGGACTAAAATGTCTGAAGCAAAATTCCTTTCGTTTAACAAAATTGCTTTGCAATACTTCCTCCTTTGGCCCTAAGTATCAAAATGATAAATGACCTAACGATAAATTTCTCACTACACAATTTGATAGATTTGTAACGATGCATTTTCAGACGAATAATTTTTCATCGAATATTTAAATAAATATTTAATTTCTCTCATGCAAGTTTTCATACTTCAGTCGTCGATAATTCTAGCGTTTAAGCGTTGGAAAAAGAATGAATTAAAATTTCACTCGATACTTCATTTACTTACAAAAAACGATGAGAGTAATAATTACGTATTTCGTACTTTTTCTTACGTAATTAGTAAACTGCTGACATTTATACAAATTTTTAATAATTAAAAAAGTGAAATTATTACAGATAACTGTTTCATTATACTTTTACATATTTTTATATATTGTGTATATTCTGTGGATCTTTGCATTTTCAAATTTCCCGTAGATGCATAAAGTATATCTAATAACTTTATTTACTTATACTTATACTACACTATTTTATCTAGTTAAAATTAGAAAAATTTATCTTGACAAATTGTGTTTGACGTTATTCTCTAGCATTCAATTTTGAATCACATAAAATATAGAATATTCACAAGCTTTTGAAACAAGCTGTATCAATAAATACTTTAGCACATTTCTTAATTAAAATATGAAACTTACATATCACTTACATTCACGTACAACATTTATTATTATATTTTATACTAGTCTTCCATTTCCATAATCGATATAAAACCAGAAAATATTGTTCACTTTTTGGAAACGTTCTATCCATAAAACAGTTCATGTTTTAATATACTTTTGATCCCTCCGATTCGCTACAAAATCTGCTCGTCTTTTTATCGAAAAAAACATTAATAAAATCAACTATACATATATAAATATATATTACGTCCCAACATTATTAAATTATTTGTAATAACCTGAATAGATTTCGATAATTTTGTCAAATAACGATCGAGCAACCCTTCAAACATTCAAATTTTTGAAACTTTGAAACATTTTCTAGCTTGAAAATTTTGAAGTTTTTACATTCCGCCGGGGTCAACGTGTTTTATGCAAAAATTCTCACAAAATTCAGAATTCTTTATGAAACTCGTGTTTGAACTAAAATTCGAAAGCAAACTGGAAACTTGTGACAACGCCGCGAAATGACAATCGATCCAGGAAGGAGGTGATGTTCAACAGACTAAGGGCAATAGAATGTAGAAAGCTCATGCTTGTAAGCAAATGTCAAATTTTCCAAGCAGAGAGATTTGAAAAAAAAAAACATTTGAAAGCGTTCGCCAGTGTTGCATCGGGGCTTTGACCACCCTGAATAGTATAACGTGAGGTAAAGGTACCATTTTTCCAACAAATCACCCAAGACACATTTGTCTCCCACATCTTCCAATCACACTTATCTCTCGTAATAAGCTTTATATTGGGATTGTTCGGAATACTCGTAACGAAATTTCAGAAAAATTCGATAGCAATATAGAATGTTTCTAGACGTTTACTTCTTCCTTTTAATACGCGAGGCACTTGTTCTTCTCGTTTAAAACGAAGGTGACACGTTCTTTCTTTCATTTGCGTTCCCCGCTCTCCTTTTGTTTAGAATATATTTCTGTATGATACTTACGTTCGACTAACAAAAACTCACGGTTTCGTTACATTTGACACAAGTATGAAAATAGACTGTGGATTTCTACGCATAGAAAATAGAAAATTTAAGTAAAAACGTTGAACAGGATACGTGTAATGTGAGAAAGACATTGAAATTTCGAAATATATTGTGTATACGAGATGGATAAATTTTGGAAAAATATTGAAATTTTCCTTCTACAGTGTTCATGATCAATTTTCTACCGAGGTTTCATTTTCTCGTTTATACTTTCAAAAATACGAATTTTCATTAAAAAATCCATAGTCTAGTAACATGTTATTACATTTGAGTCGTGTCAAATATGCATAGAATTCAACTCTTTTTCTACTCGTAAGAAAGTATCGTCTTTAATTTTCTAGAAAGGCGAATATTTACGCAAACGAATGTACGTTCTATCGAATGTACAATTCATTCTTATTCTCATTTATACGAAGTATTGCTAACAAAAATTATTTCCAACTATTCTATCAAAAGCATCCTCGTCTGTTTTTCAATTTCAAGAACATCGGACACAGGAGGGAACAACGTTGATTGTCAAACATGCTACGAATTTCTCGAACAACCCAATACAGAAACTTAAAGCAACGTGTACAAATTACTTCTATCTCAATTCTGACTTTGTTACTCTACAAGTCTCGAAGACGAATGTACAATTCGTCGCTATTAATCAACCATTCACATTTTTTCACATCGTCGAAGGACAAGCATATTCCAGGGATATGATCGGAATTATTCACTTAATTAATCCCTAATTAGCATCATTCGACACTGAGAAACATAGTAATTTAGGTTTTCGTATCATTGAATTTTAAGATTTTCGAATTTGACAACATTTCGTAGAACTATCAAAATGATCAATTTATAAATTTCATTGGAAACGTGTTTTCAGAGATCTAAGTGATTGTTCGTAAAACGTGGAGAAGATTTTCTATTTTCTTTGAGATACGAGATAAATACCTGAAATTTCGGTATCTAATTCAACATAAATTACTACAGTCAATTATAGCCAGCGCTGAGAAATTTAATCAACAATTAGTGCACAAATCTCTTGGTATTAACGATAGTATTTTAATCGTGTGCTGGATAACTATTGAAATACTTTTTTGCAATGAAATTGTAACGTAAACACACATATTGGAAACGAACATGTTCCTGATGAAACAGATTTCTGACAAAGTTGAATAAAGCAGTAAATACGGTCGAAAATGATTTTAAACAGAACTTTAATTTAAATGACATTTTAATCAAGTTCCACTTGAAGACCAACAATTGATATTTGATACAATTCCGTTCGTAATTCTTTCCAATCAATGGGTATTATCAAATCCTATTTCCTTTAATGTTCGAGAGTATAAAAAGATTCTCCGTCACTGCGATTTGTATTTGGATTCTACGAAATTTAAACGAACCCGAATGTTTATAATATTACGATAAATCAGGCTGTTTATGAAGGAAATCCATTTCTTGATGAAAACGAAAAATTCACGTGCACTTAAACGTGACAGTTTTCACTTGCGAGCAATTTATAATTTAAATCTTCCAACACTCGTGTGCTTTGATCAATTGAAATTTCGTTGCATTTCAGTATTGTCGAAACAAACAAACAAAAAAAAAAAGTAGAGTTCTAGCAATTTCAAACTAAATAAATTACTACCTGACCTAATTAATCAACGACTATTAATTCCATTAATCGATTAAATGAACTGGCCATTGATTCTTAATTTCTCATTGATTTATTAATTACCATTATCAAAATAATTCATTAATTAACGTCCCATTAATTCATTCTTTCAATCGCAAGCGTTACCCAATCGATCCAAGAACATTTTAATCAAACTCCACCAAACGATACTGTTCGAGGATTGAACATCTTTCGACGAGTTGGCACAGCACGCGATGCTACTGCATGCTAGACAAGCACCGAGGACATTCGCCAGTTTCTCGCAAGAAATCGTGAAAATATATACCCGCTAGCTTATTATTTTATTTGAACGCTTATGGTACTACAGCTAATGCATGGTAAGGAGCCACTTCGCGTTCTGGAAATAGAAGCTTCCGCGAACGGGACACGCTAAAAATAATGACAAGTACTAACTTGGTGCACGTGAACAGTGGGAACAGAGTCCGCGCCTCCGGCTGTCTGAAACGCGAATGCTGCCGACGTACGAAAATTTTCACGTCGATCGTTAGCGAGACGGAGCTTTTAACACGTCGTTGACAGGAGACGTGAATCTTTCGTTGAAGACGCTGAGGGCGTTCTTCATCTCCCAAAACGAAAAATTGACGGTGAGGAGCTGAACCGCGATTGCGTGAGTAATAATCGTTAAACTGACGTGTGATTTTGTGTTCAATTCGGTGCATCAATCGGAGAAATATTTTTGAAGTATATTGTTCGCAGATGCGTTAGACGATGTTGAGTGTGTTTCAGATAAATACACATTATAGGGGACACGTTCGTTTGGCTTTTGTCCAACCAGGCCCAATAAACGTACAAACGCGTGCCTGGGCGGTATCGTTAGGCCCATAAAGTAATTGCGAAAATTGCTTTATGGGACTGACCTTTGCCCGACGAAACACATTTCAGTCGAAAATGATCTACCCTCTTGAATCACGTGATAGGAAAGAACGCAAATAATAATCGGTCTCGATTATTATTTCCAATATTCTGCACTACCGTCGAATGAGATAAATTTTCAAATAAAAGTATCTCAATTATTATTCCCAGCACTTTGCACTACTGTCAAGTAAAATACAATTTTAATAAAATAATTCAAATATAACTTTCAAACACTATCTCACGTCAATGAAAGTACCTCGATCACTATCTCCAATATTTTGCACTACTGTCGAATGAAATAAATTTTCAAACACTATCTCGCGTCAATGAGAGTACCTCGATTGTTATCTCCAATAGTTTTGATTTGAAACGTACCCAAGATCGAAACGATACTGAAACGAATTACTGAATCATGATTACACGCATCAGCAAAATTCATCCCCTTTGTAACCAAGTGGAGGAATCGATCCAACAATCGCTGCAACATTGCGTACCGTGACCCGGAGGAACCCTTCCTGTATTTTCAGGATTCTTCAGTTAAGAGTTCCTCTTTGTTACGAACAGTATACGCATACGCATAAACATGAATCGTTGAAGGTTAGCTGCAGCGAAATTCGTCTTAACATTTGTGCTGCAAACGGGGAACGAACTCCCTTCTTTCGTTAAATCAAACGTGGACGAAACTATAGGATTCTTCGATGGATCTCATTGTCCTTTTTCACTTTCCGATTAAAGAGCGATTAAGTGTTATTTAATGGGTAACAAACGTTGTCGTTTGAAACGTTAACCCCGTTTATTTCCCCACGCGCGTTCCAGCGTTATTATCGAGGAGAACGTCAATAAAACTATCGAGGGGGAGGATGTTTCGCAAAGAAGAAGAAACGATTTAGCAGTCCCGAACGTCTCTGCCTGATAAATATTTTCCATCGGACGTTCCTCTTCTTCGACGAGGTGAGAAACGATTCTATCTGACTTCTCTGTTCGACTCGAAATAAAGCCTGTCTCGAGAATATTATCCAATTGACTCTGCTGCGAGAAAGAAGAAATTGATGGTAGAATCGTCGAGAAACACGTGTTTCGCTTGCACTGTGCCCAGATCTGCGATAGCATTCGCTGATGCCAAGTGAGTCGAAACAGCGGCAAACATGAACGATAAAATTTATTCGTTGGCTTGATAATTTTTCTTCTGTCGACGGTCGCCAGTTGTTGCATGTAAATTTCGAAAAGTTACATATTTTAAGGGAAAGAAAGTGAAAAAATGAGAAAACGCACGACAATGGCGAGAACTTTCGGTCTATCGATCGTCAGAACATCCCTTAACGTTCCCTAAAATACTCGCGTGTCTCGTCGCTCCGACGAAAATTATCTTCGAAATCAGCGTTGAATCATCGTGCAAATATAATAAGACCCCGCGAGTACGCATACATTCGTGATAAAACGAGGCGCGGTTGTGACATCTGTGAACCGGGAAGACCCCCTCCCCCCCAACGGCGCAGATAATAACCGCGGAAGGCGGAACTCCTAACTTCGACTTCGGGCGCGCGTCAGCCGGTTTCCGTCGATTTCGTCGACACCCCGCTGTTGGATTCGACGTAGCGTTGCTTGTTATTAGCCGAGTCAACAGACGTGAATACACGTCCCCGCGGCGAATGATACACACACACACACACACACACACACACGCACACGTGTCGCAATAAATTATTAGCTAGACGAGCGGTTTGCGCGACTCGAACCACCTACCTGACTTCGCAGCGTGCACACAACATCGCGTTTCTCGCGTGGAAACGCGATACCGGCGACCACGTTTTATGACAGAGCTCGGCGCAACGACGCGTTTCTAATAGACGGTGAAAATGTCGAGCTTCGCGTTATTTGTTTAAATGCAGGGTAATTGGATCGCTTCGGTTCGGACCGAGGAGAGAAACGTGGCGATATCCGTACAAAGGCAACGATAAATCTGTTATTACTTTCGCGTGTAACGATACAGAGGTCAAATACACGCAACGATACACACGGTTAGTTTGGAAAATAAAATCGTTAGCGTGTTACGATCGTACGATCGAGAGGATCCTGCTGGAATTACAGGACAGTTAGCAAATTCACATTGGGCAGAGGATTTTTATCGAAACGTAAAATATCAGTGACACTTCTCGATTGTAATACACTTTCGTATTACTTCAGTGTTAATTATATCGGTTACGATAACAGCTATGTTGACGTTTATGTTTATGTATCAAAATCATACCAACATCTATGACGGTAGCGATTAAAAATATTTATTTTACGTTACGAGAGAAATTTCTGTTTGTGATCGGACAACGTTAGACACAGTGGCTCAGAAACGTATTCGATCAGTAACAACTTTGTACGTATACAAAGTGAGCGATATGAACATTAACACTCTACTGACTGCGAGACTGTTATGATTATGACGTGTTGATAAAATTTAAAATCATTCCGAGAGCGTATATATATATATATATAGTTTACAAAATGTTTATCGCGAATGTGAAAGTAACTTTTAGATAATGGGTGAGTCATTTAACTGTACCTTGTAAACTGTCCAATTCTTACGTAAATGACTCACTTTGTTGTACAAAACATTTTGAAACATCACCGACACTCTATTCAGACACGACTGACTGTATTGGCAAAATTCAGAATTATTCTAGAAATGTATACAGGAGTTACAAAATATTTATTGTAAACGTATATTTATTGTTAGTACTGGCACATGGTATGAATAATCATCTTAGGTGCACGATAAGTGTCAAAGATGGTCCCAATGAATATTGTGGCTTGCTAACGTTAATGATTTGTTGTGGCTGCTGAAATACTTTTGTGATATTTACGAGATACATATATGTATTAAACGTCTTGTATTTAATTATCAATACAATGGTAACAGTCGTGTCTAATTACAGCGTTAATGAGATGTCGAAATGTTTTATATATTCATAAAAAGTTTCTATAAATGTTTGGATACTTTTCTGAGCAACTATAATAAACAATATTTTACCGTGCTGTATAGTAACTATCATTTATAATATTTTTATATTCATTTCATTCGAAACATTTACTCCATATTATAACATTATTAACTCATTTCTCATTTTTGAGAGTAGTACAAGATTTAGCAAATCAGCGACGATTGATATGTTCACTAATATTATTAAAAAAACTAAAGAGTATTATTAGAGAAATAGAAAGATGTTCTGAGCGTGACAAGCGTTAAATTATTAAATAAATTCAGTGAAATCACCATTACGTAAACGCAATGTCATTAACAAGATAAATTACATATTGTTTTGTTACACGCGATACAAGTAGTGTCATATTTTGTAGAAACAAAATTTTTATGATTCGAAGATATGTTTTCATGATTCGACGAGAAATAAATCAGTGCATTACAGAACTTAGGTAAAATAAACGTAACGAGAAACGTAAAACGAAATTTTCAAGGGAAAAATGAAAAATTACAGACGCCAGATGAAGTAACTACAAAAAAGAACGAGAAAGGAAAGGGAAAATAATGGAAAAATAAATTCGATGATGTAAACTGTTTGAAAAATAATTCCAAATGGAACGTTGCAGTTAATTACTTTGATACAAACTTCGTTAAGACACAGATTATAAAAAGTGCTGTTTGAACATGGCGCGCGTGTTCGTTCAATATTTTCCAACAATTTCTGATACGCGTTTCGCCTCGGATAAAATATTCTTGCCACGATTGAGGATCTACATATGTATATTCGATGCGCAACGTGCTCGAACATATTAATTGTCTGTAAGTATTACATCGCAACATATGAAATGTCCTTTCGAATATATTCGATTTCTTGTTCGGGTGATATATTATATATATCATTTACGTTTGTAATTGAACATTTATTTACGCTCTTTCATATTCTTTCTTTACTTCCTGTAAATATCTTACTCTGAAGATAATATCGAACGTTTATTATTAATATTTTCAAATTTGCACAGTTACAAGTTCGAGCGAACAACAATATCAATGAACATACTAATTGAAGTGTTTGCAAAAAGGAGACAATTCCACTGTTGTGTAACATTTTTTGTTATAGTTACGTCCTGTTTTATTTAAAACAAAAAGTGTGATCTTTCATTTGATGCAAAAAGGAGTGAATTCTAAAGTGATGATTATGGTGATTTTGCAAGAAACATTGTGAATTTATAGCGTGTTTGTTAATTGGTTAAAATCGCCAGAAATGGAGTACTTATTGTTCCTTTAATTTCTACTTGTTCCTTAAATCTTCTTCTACCAGTTTTAAAAATAAGAGAAACAGAACAAAGTCATAAACTCACTAGAGAAATAAGAAAATGAAAATTTAAAGGTCTTCGTTCGAAGGAAATCCACAGTTGTAATTTCGCTCGATCAAATCGATCATCAAACTCGTTGCAATAAAGAGCAAGAATAGATATATATGAACAAAAGTCAAAAATGTTGTAGGATAAAGCTCTGTCGCATTGTTCCAAAGAAAGCTCGTCTTCATATCTAATACTTTTTCTATTCTAGGCTTCCGGAAAACGTAAAAAAATTTCGCGTCCTTTCATGAAATCTGCACTGTATTCTACAATCAATTTTGGGGTAAAATCTTTGAAAGTTTCTTCAGATGGAAAATAAAAATTTCCTTCGAACAATTTACTGCGAGTTTTGGATTGCCTCTTTGAAGAGTATTTGCACACATTGATACTCGTCCGGAGAAAATCATCCCATTACTGGTCTTGTATCCAAATAATATAAATCAACGACACTTGCCAATGAATCACACTCGCAAAGAAAATCTCGACTGAAAATCAGCTTAGTCGCTTAGTGAAGAATCAACGTACAAGCAGACGAGAGGGATAAAAATAATTACTCGAGAACGAGGTGGACATAGATATATAAATAACTGAAGAGAGTGTCTGTCGAAAGCATTAAAAAAATTTGCTTCCACCTATTTTTTTTTTTTTTTCTTTTATTGTACGTGTCGTTTAAATGGGATTTTTTCTTTCACAAATCAGTATCGATTCAAGCACCGGTAATATTGTTCTCTCTCCCGAGATACATGTATTCGACTTTTTGGCAGTTACGATATCTTCTAGAAATACTCGTCCATACTATTTCGAGCTTTTCCTCTCGTCTAACGAACGATCGAAGATCAGATGTTGATTGTTACATGTGGAGCGAACGAGTAAACGCGAGCACGACGCAAGAATGATTTCGTGACGCGAGAACAAAAGAGCCACTTGTCCGAAAGACGTATTCTGGACGTTCTTTGTGCTTCGCGTAGGAGCATCGCGTCAGTGGACGATGTATCGGTTTTGCGGTAACATTATGATTGTTTCCGTGCACACACCGCGGAGGAGTGGTACGAATTTAGACGCAGCAACAATCTATAGATGAGCCAAGGTCGTGCCGCTGGCTTTTTCACTGCGAGCCACTCCTCGTCGTCCGCCATTCTATTTCGAGGATTTTCTAAAATTTATCGCCCGACACCGGCAGCGCAGTCATCGTTATACCGCTTTAATACACTGGCGCCATCAGTTTGAGCACTATGGCGAAGCGCTATGTTCTCACGGTATTGCTCCACCCGTGGTACACTTGCCGTGTAAGTATTTGAACGATTTGTCGAGTACAAAGTGAAGATTTATCATTCAATTTTACTCCTCAAATTTACTTCGTGTTGAAAATCGCTCGCGTTACTGCGAGTATCTTTACACTTTCAGTGTGGATGGAAATCTTCAGTCAATGAAAAGAGTTTGATCGTTATGACTCAACGACCGTAATATCATAACTAAATTGTTCCGTTGATTCGAATTTTTCGAATTTTTCGACAACGAAAGAACGTTTGATCCATTTTCTTCCTTTTTTTCGGACTGGTTTTTGAGTTCTTTCTATGTTACGTAGTATTGATGTTGATGACTTAGACTTTTTGATAATGTTCGAAAGTTGAAATTGTATTAATAATAACAACTAAATGACAATTTTATAGATAGACTTAATGATATAATGATAGACTTAATAGCCAACAGAATTTTTATAGCTTTAAATAAGAAGAAACGTCTACATCTGTTGGTTTTGTTTATTGTTGCTGATAATTTTATGAAATTTTAGGTAGAAATCGTACAGACGTTTCTGGAGATTAGTCAGTAATGATATTAATAATTAATTAGTAAAGTAATAATTAGAATTGTATGGAAATTGATTCTGAAGAGAAATTGAACTAAACGACTTAAATCTGTCGAGGACCAAGCAATACTTTATCAGAAAATATTATAAATACTTCGCTTTCATTAAATTTTATGAAATTAAAGAACCTACGTGGAAAATGTAACGACAAAGAAATATCAAGCGAATCTTTGATACTTTCTTTCATTTAATGCTGATATTAAGCATGCTTTAGCTTATGTTTAATTCACATTGAACTGATAAGTAGAAATAAATTTTGGAAACATTGGAGATATAACGAGATGACATAGAATGCGATCTTCGACTAATATCGCAGAATATGGCAGAATGTAAATTTGTCTACCGAGCAATTTATAATTGTGCGAGCTGATGCTAATAATAGCCTACAACGAACGTACATTACACAATTCATCCTATCAATATTTACAAGTCTTTCAGGAAGGAAATTTCTTTTGTAACTTGAATGAAAACGTTTAAAGATATTTCGTAATTAAACAAGTTCGTTAATGTTTCGTTAGAAAATTTTTTATTCGTCACGAAATAGCAACCAACCAGCTAAATTTTTGCGACAGACCATCGCTGTATTTCATTTTCGTTATCCTCATTTAAACGTCACAGACGTGAGAGATGTGAATGGTGACATTGAAAATTGTCTGGCAGAAGATCGTCTATTATTTATTGTAATAAAAAAAAAAAAAAAACAATTGAACAATTCGTTTCAATATCTCAAATAAAAATCTCAAAATATCGCCAAAAGTTCTCCCATTTTCCTGTCACAACGTGTAACTCGGTCAAAATAATTTCACTGGCAATCACGCGACGGTAAATCAATACAGATCCATTGGAACTAAAAGAGATTCCTTTGTACAAAATTCTATCAAATTATGTAACCTGACTCTTGCGTAATCAACGTACGTACACTGTTCTCTTCAGGCGCGCCTCTAAAACGAGGTACTCAAAATTTCATGCGAAACCTCGACCACGTAGCTACCCACGACCCAACTCATACCCACCCTGCTTGTAATTTATATTTTTCCTAACCACGTTTGTGTTTGGAAAGAATGTCCCGACAGTTTTCAGCAGCATTGCGGACAGCTTTATCACGAAGCGTTCAGGACCAATGCCAGAGTTTTCGGGATTCGTTGAAAACAACCGCAATGCCGTCGAGACGTATAAAAAATTCGAAATGAACATGACCCACAACGAGAACTCGATTCAACACGGCTCTACCAAATACACCGGCCGTCGATCTAAACTTCCGTCCAGGATACTGGATGAGTCCCGCACTTGGGAACCACTGGGTTTATTCAATCGCACGTATCCTGTTCAATCGCGCGATACCAATATAGACCACGGAAAGCCAAGACCCCGCGGAGCATCCGATATCAATGATAACCGCAACCTACTGATATTAGTACGATTGTTATTGATCGTTCGTAAATCACGCGAGTGGATATTCGTAGGTAACAGCGATCGCGATGTCGACGCTTCATTCAAATTCATCGTTCCCGCGGTTAACGTGTTGTCCCTATATAAACAGTGGATAAAAAAAAATTTGGAAACTCTTTGGAACATTTTTACGTAATATTGTTAAACAATAAATAATATTATTGAATATTATATAATATTCTTATATATAATTTTATATAATATTTAATTTTTATATATTTTATATTTTTATATAATTTTTACGTAATAGTGATACTCTTGCGATTTTTTTTCTCTTTTTAGGTATCGTCTAGAACTGCAAAACGTTGTCGTAGAAACGGAACTTTTCAGTAGAAATAGTTTGCAAAAATAAGGTGATAAGAGAAACTGAAACACGTTTGATACTCAAATTTTTATCGAAGTATCGAAAATCATGCAACATGATATATCGGCTCTCGTGTACGAAGTTTAAAATTCCGAGAAATTTTAGAGAAGTTCAACACTTTAACTGAGAATTAAAATCTCTTGCTTCTTTTTACTGAAATTTCAAATTTTCGTTTTCTACTCACGAGAGGTAGCTTTGCTCAAAATTTAACCACAATTATTCGGAATCGTGCACGCAGTGTCGATTCTGATTATCTTGAAATGTCCAACCAGAAATATCGTTTTGTACGTATCGATTCCTCTACAGAAACGTTATCGTCTCTTGGCTTTGGTTTTCGAAATTGTTTTCACTCTCAAAAAATTTCATTGCTTCCTTGGTAAAAGATCAAGCTTCATTAGCTCTTTTCAAGTGTACGAGATCTTCCATCTTCCGTGAAGTAATAATTATTAAACGTTTGTTTGAAATATCAGAAACAAAATGGTAACAAGAATGAAGCGATGACTTCGTTTGTGGGTTACGTAAAATCACGTTTCTATATGTGGAACATTGTGTTATCTTGACAGAGACCGTGAATTACTCATATTTGTAATACACATATTTTACTTTTACGACAGATTTTTCTCCAAACCAGCTTATTTCTCTTTCAAATTGTGTTTTTCTTCCAAACATACAGATCCCCGCAGTAGTTAAAGGCTATTACGAGTGAAATTTCTTCTAATGAAACGATTGTTTATAATTACTATAAACAATAATAAACAGTAATTACTATAAACGATAATTTTTTTCTATTCTTCGTTTAGCATCGGGTAATAGTCAAACATTCACTACGTCTTTAATTTAAAAGAAAGATTTTCGTACATTTGTGAGAAATTCAGAGACGCAAGAATGCATGCAATAATTAGATTTTTATAATTAGACGACGGATTTTTTTACGTTTCAAGGAACGCACGCGGTATAAAAAAATATATATAAAATATTGAAGCTATTTTGAAATGATACTATCATAAAATATTATGGTGTATAATATTTATAATATTTGATATCTGAAACAACTTCCTATCGAGATTCTATGTTTCTTAATTACATTCTAAAAAGAAATACGAAATTTCACAAAGATCCACGGTCTAGTTATAATATTTAGTAAAAGGAGGAGCAAATTTCTTCAACCTCTTGCCGACTCACTGAATGTTCAAGACTTGCGTCAAAAAGAAACATTTTTTTATCTCGTCTACTTTCTACTGTAGTTTTTTTTTTATTTCATTATTTTATAAATTTGCAGGATAAAAGAATTCTATTTGTTTTATATGAGAAATTTCTCTTTGCATATGAGAAATTGATATTAATTAAATTTAATTAATCAATTATGTATGTTATAATAAATTTTTTAATTATCTATTTTTCCATTATATAAATTGAATTAAAATTATGTACGATATGTAATAACATATGTGTAAAATTTACTACTAATATATCAAACAAATTTAATTATATTATTATACAAGGATGGAAATATAAAATTGCATAAAGAGTCTAACTATCGTGAATTTTTCACTCGTAACAGCCTTTATGAACTAAGGAAAAAGAATGTATTAAACACCAATCTTTTGGGAACATGAAAAAGAAGATTTTAAAATTCATTCGTTTGTTGGCAGTTAACGATAGCCTACTACTCTAGTATAGTATAGTATAGTAGTTGCAGTTATCGAAGATAGCGATAGATATTACGTAACACAATGCATTTGTTCCTCTTTTGTAAGTATACACGTAACTCTTAACATTGAACCGAAGGAAACATGCGATAAAACATAATGATTTGAAACGCTTGCGACGTTTGATAGACGTAGAAATTATGCTCAACACATGTGATAATGTCATTATCCCGGTGTTTTTTCATTGGCCTCGTTCAAATTTCATTTCACTCAAAGGAAAGAGGATCGTGAAAAAAAAGAGAACAGTTTCTAGTGTTAAAATAACTTAAAATCAAGAGGGAGATGTTACCTCTTTTCTAAACGGCGAAGAAAAATAATATATTGGAAGAAAAGAAACAAGCAAAAGATAAGTATATTGTTTCGACTTACATTTCGAAACTTTTTATTCCTTTTCTAATAAATATGTCACATTTCGTTTATACAGTGTAACGCAGAAATTAACAAAAGAAAAAGAAACAGAAAAAGAAAAAACAAAAAGAAAAACAAAGGAGAAAAAAAGACCAATTCTATTGGACTAATTTTAATCGAAATACAGAAAACTTGTAAACTGTTAACAAAAAGAATACTACAGCTAATACTCTCGAATATAATACACTCTTGCCGCAAATAGTTCTTCTTCACGTTGTCAAATATCACATTTATAAGACACTAATATTAATCACATATGTAAATATGTAAATATGTATATGTCATTTGTGTCGGATGAGAAAATTAATTTGTCGTTTTAACCGATCTTTCAATGCAGGATGTGCTTTCTTTCTTTTTTTTTTCTTCTTCTTCTTCTTCTTCTTGCGTGTGTATTTTCATGATAATTCCACGAAAATTTCCCAAGACGTATAACGCATCATTATCATCATGCTTCTCGAAGCAGCAGTAACAATTTTATTCGAATGCATTCGTCGATTACAGAATCGCAAACGTTGGTGCCTAATGGAAACACAAAAGGATCCTAAATGTTACACGCAGTTTTTCACGTTTCCCTTCCGTGGAGGTAAAAGTTGCGCTTAAAACTAGAAAAAAAGGAAGGAAAGGCGTCACGTGAGACTTCAACCCCTTGGCGACCAGCCTGGTGTACTAGGTATTGACTGCGCTTAGAAACTGTGCCAACATTCCGACAATTTAACAATTGAAAGATTCGAAAAAGAAAAGCTTGAAACTTTGCGCAAGCGCAGCAAGACTGGGCATTTTGTCGAACTGAAGTATTATCCAAATCAAATTTTTATTTCGTTCGCCATCTACTATTTTTCATCTTGTGACGATGATGTTAGTTAAGTACTGATACATTTGAAAAATAAATTATTTCATTATTTGCAATTTTATTATGGAAAGGAGGTATTTATTTTCTGTTAAATTTAACTTGCATCGTGATACGCAACTTGAACTCTAACGCACATATTTACACATTTTCTGTTATTTGAGATTATCATTTGGAAATAATTTATTCTTCAAACGATATTGGAATTTATATTTATAAGCTTGTTCCTCATCTTGGGCTTATCCTTCTCGTCTATTATTTTTATCTCAAATAAAACAAGGCCCAAACCTGAAATAGTTCACGTAAGCAAGATAATATTTCGTCTTAGTGATAAACGCGATTGATGTGCAAACATTCCCCAAGAAAAGAAATCTTGGCTCTTTGCATTCATTCGTCGTCCTCCGTATGTACGAGATGGAAATTTTTCGACGAAAAGGAAAAAAGAAAATTTTGCCAGCAAAACGCAGTTTTCGTCGGTCGTCGAGGGGTTTAATCAGAACAACGCGAAACCGTGAGAATTTTCCTGTGCTCGGCTCTCGACGAATCAGCATTTCGCCTCGCAAACGAATATTCGTCTTTCTCGCACGGAAAGCGCGTCCGTCGCTATTTACAAAAGAGAAATACATACGTATGTACAGCGAACAGGAATTGCGACTTTTCCTTTTCTTTCCCTTTCAATTAATAACGCGCGCGCGTAAGAAACGAACGGAAGAGAAAACGGGGGGGGGGAGGGAATAAAAAGAGGATTTTTCTCGGTGCAGCATCGATGAGGAGCGAGGGTGAAAAAAAAAGAGAAAACCGGCGTGAAGGCGAAACGATCGAGAAGAAACATCTTGAGAGAAACACGGTAAAAAAAACGGTAACGACGGTTTAAATTGCACAATATCTTTGAAATAAGATTTATTTTGTCTCTCTTCTTCTGCTTCTTCTTTTTTCTTTTTTCTTTTTTTTTTTTTTCTTTAAATTAATATTTACAAAAAAATGAGATTAGCACGTTTCGTCAACGAGGTGACCTCGTGCAACTCGCTCGTCGAGTGCCAAGACGAAATAATGCAAGTCTCTCTCTCCCACCGAGAGCTTCACCTTCGAAGTTAACCCTAGAGCACATGTACATCGTGTATTATAGGAATCGTAAGTCGGCTATAACGTATAAACATGAACGATCACAAGGCGAGGAACATTCCTCGTTTTACAATACGCCTGATGCGAAATAGTGATGATATAAGTTTCTTTCCTCCCTCTCTCCCTCTTGCCCCTACGTCCATTCCTGTCCGGTCCAACCCCTTTCGTTCTGTTTCTCGAAATTCGAGGATTTCACGTATACACAAATCTCTCTCTCTCTCTCTCTCTCTCTCTCTCTTTCTCTCTATCGTGTCGTCTATCACACGGTACAGATTCATTGTTACTTCGCACGTTTCGTCATTTTGGCGCAACAAAATTCATCAACAAACGAGTTGATTACCCATCGATCTCTCTATCTCTAATAATATCTTTCAACGCAAGAACACGTATATGTACATATATAACAATGGTCACGTTCCATTTCACGCAACGCGGACAAAATCTTGCAAACGTGTGGCCATCGATACGTAGAAGGAGAGTGCTCGCGTAAATCTCGAAAGCGAAACTTATCACAAGAAAGAGGTACTCGTCGATTCGAGACGATCACCGCGAAAATGACAATAATTTTTCTGGCGTAGAAAACCTGGTTTTCACGCGATTCGCACTCGACAAGGAACGACTACACGTCGACATAAATTAACTGGTCGTCAGTTAGCGAAAAAGCAACTCGTAAAAGTACGTAACAGCAAGTAGAAACGTTTCCTCCTTTAACACATTTCAAGTCGATTAACATTAGAAACTAAACAAATTTTGTAACAGAAAAATTAAAGTTAAGAAGAATGGAGAAAAATTGACAACGTAGTAAAGAGCACAAGCTTCTGTCTGTATGGTTAAAAATCATTCGAGTCCCTAAACATGCGCTGTTACAAATATATAAAATTACAAATTGGTCGTTTTTATCAATTTGGTAATTCTAGTTGGAAGATTTTTTTTTTCTTTATTTCATATTAAACGCGTTCTGAAACTTATAACATTGGTACTAAGAACATAGTAACGTGAACGTAGACTACGGATTCTTATGCATTTATGGGGAAATTTTGAAGTGCAAAATTGCAAACTAATACGTAAACTCTTCTATCGAAGTTTGGATTTCGTCAATTATATTCTCAAAAATGCGAATTTGCACAAGAATTCGCAGCCCGGTAATGTAAAAAGAAATTTCTTTCTACTGTGAGATTGGAAGGTTGAATGGAGCTCGTTACGTATGTGTTAATGTATGCAAAATATAGTTATAACAGTTGTATCATCAGTTATTGTAGACTGCGAATTTTTCTGCATTTATGAAAAACTTGACAATGCAGAAATACATAAAGTGAATTTGAAATATAATGATCCATAAAGTACTTCGTAGGTAAATTAATTTTTTCTTTATTTGTCTTTATTTGTCTCCATAAGAATATAAAATTGCATAAACGTTCGCAGTCTAATAATTTATTAAATACAAAGAGGGGGGAAAGGCATCACCGTTTTAATGTGCACAATTGTTTAAAAAAAAGGAGAGAGAAAATTAAAACAGAATATTTCATAAAACACTGTGAAAGTTAACGAACAATGAAAAGAGAAGCTGTTCTTTTTCCATATTTTAGAAGAAATTCGCACAAATGCGCACCGAATGAAAATGTTCCACACTCGACGAAATTATTCTTCACGAAAAAGTTGGATAGCCGGATCGATGTCGATACAATACGTACAAATATATTTAAATACGCTAACCATTTTGGTTGCGAGCAATAATATATTATCGTCGGCCGCACTTGTGAAAAATACCGAGAACGATATATATATATATCGTTGTGCCCAAGTCAGTATGCTTGAAAATAGCAAGTTTCCTCTGGTCGGATAATGAGTAATCTAGAATTATTATTTATCTCCAAAAAATTTTCTGACTCTTTATTTCTCAATATATTCCTTTCCTAATAATTTTGTAATTAACATTCAAACCAAATGTTTATCATTTGCTTCCCAAACTTCGTCAAAATTTGGCTTGTGCAATCTAGAATTATTATTTATCTCTCAAACTTCTCTGCCTCTTTATTTCTCAACATATTCCTTTCCTAATAATTTTGTAATTAACATTCAAACCAAGTATTTCGTATTTGCCTCTCAAACTTCGTCAAACTTCGTCAATGTTTAGCTTGTGCAATCTATTAATCTAAATTATTATTTATCTCTCAAACCTCTCTGACTCTTCATTTCTCAACATAGTCCTTTCCTAATAATTTTGTAATTAACATTCAAAGCAAGTGTTTGGTATTTGCCTCTCAAACTTCGTCAAGCTTCGTCAAAGTTTGGCTTGTGCAATCTATTAATCTAAATTATTATTTATCTCTAAAACTTCTCTGCCTCTTCATTTCTCAACATAATCCCTTCCTAATAATTTTGTAATTAACATTCAAACCAAGTATTTCGTATTTGCCTCTCAAACTTCGTCAAACTTCGTCAATGTTTAGCTTGTGCAATCTATTAATCTAAATTATTATTTATCTCTCAAACCTCTCTGACTCTTCATTTCTCAACATAATCCTTTCCTAATAATTTTGTAATTAACATTCAAACCAAGTGTTTGGTATTTGCCTCTCAAACTTCGTCAAACTTCGTCAATGTTTAGCTTGTGCAATCTATTAATCTTAATTATTATTTATCTCTCAAACCTCTCTGACTCTTCATTTCTCAACATAGTCCTTTCCTAATAATTTTGTAATTAACATTCAAACCAAGTATTTGGCATTTGCTTCTCAAACTTCGTCAAAGTTTCACTGGGCATTTCTCGCTCGGAATCGCTGTTTGGAACGGTTGAAGTATATTTACCAACGCTCAAAAGACACGTTCCATGTGTGCGCGAGTAACAAAGATCCACCGTAAAGCATTCTTCTCGATGTTTTGCGTGCCGCATGAACGGGAGGTGTACAAACACGCCGCGCGAGACTCTCGCGAGGGCAACAACGCTTCTGTTGTCGTCGTTGACAATCAATGTGACGCGATTCGCTGGATTACCGGTCGACACGTGTCGGATCTCTCGGAAAATCACCATGTACTCACTAAAATTGTCCGCGCAACGTCTAGAGATTCGCCAATCACAATAAATTTCCAAATTATCGATAACGTATCAACGGCCCCTCGGAATTTCCCAGACAAGGAGAATGAACGACGCTCTCCCGCCCCGCGACTGCGGAAAATCAATACCAGCAACCTGCTGTCGCGTTTTACACCGGTCGGATTTAGCAATCTGTTCACGCAATTCCTGACTTTCGTAACTGAAATTACGTGCCTCGATTTTCCCTCTCTTTATGTTCTTTCGTTTCTTTTTTTCTTTTTTTTTCAACACTAGAAATGACAAACTTTTCATGGAACTATCGTATATTTGTAACAGCGTGTTTTCAGAGACTCGAATGATTTTTAGTGCTTGCGCTTCGTCATTGTGTTGCAAACTTTTCCCTGTTCCTTTCGTTTCCATTTCTCTGCTACAAATTTTATACTTCGATCGCCGGTAGATCAAATGTTAATTTATCTCGTCAAACGGTCGACGAAACATCTCGCGTTTCACCTTGCCAGACTTGGCAAGATTGTCTCGTGTTTGATGTATGCAAGCAAATGCCTGGCTACTGAGAAAAATCGGCGAGAAAACGTCTGGCCCGCAACGTGTTGAAGCTTTTATTGCCGGACGACGATTCTCGTGAAAAATATCATTGTGCGTGTGTCGCGTTGAGTTGAAAATGACGGATCTTTGTTTGCTGGATGCTGTGCATCGTCGATTATTTATTTATTTATTTATTTTACGAGCCGTCATTAATTTTGTTATTTCTTTGCGCTCCTTAGTGGCTCCTTCTCTCTAAACGCGTTTCTCTTTCAATTTTGCAACTATCGTTTGAAACTAAATTTTCGTCATACCTCTCGGATCTTGTTTGAACTACATCAGTTCGAATCGATACACTTTTCGCTCATTGCATTTTCTATTATTCCTTCGTCGACAGCTCTAATAATAGAATCGAAAGATCAGGAGGAGAGCAATCATTACGAGTGACTTTCCTGTTATTCACGATACATATGTATTTAGATAAATTGCCTGTTCAACCTTTAGAGGATCGGTGAAGCTCTTTCTGGAGCTTCACCTTTGGAACTCAAATCTTGAGATTCTACGTAACATATATTGTGTGAAGAAATTAATTCGATGTCTTTTTTAAATAAATTTGCCATTTGTTTGCATTTTTAACAATTATTTAACAATCATTTAATATTTGTTCAAGTTCTTCAAATTTTTATCTCGAGATAATGAGACTATTAAATGTTTAATTAAATTATTGCTGTTAATCTCTTGAGTGCTTCAAATTACCAGAAATCTAAAAATTCAACACTAAATGAATAGCGTATATATAAATTATATTCAAATTTTTATTTATTATTTCAATTGATATTTAATGTATTTATTTCTCCTTGAATTACTATTGATCATAAGATTATCTGCACAATATTCGGACTGAACATTTAAAGGGTTAAATCTGATTCTAGGGTTAACACTAGAACAGATCAATATGACGGATTTCACATTTCCTTTTCTTAGAATTACTGGAACGATACTTTTTTATCAAAACGAATATCAATTTCTAGACGAAAACACGATCATATTAATTGCCATCATTTAAATTACAACGGCGAACTTTAAATAATTATTAAATAGCATGTTTCATAAGTCTGGCGAATATACTTTCAAATTCAACGCAAAGACACCTAATGTAAATTTCTGCACCGAGAATGTTTGTATATAAATAAATACAAATTATAATAATTTACATACAAAAATGGATGAGCCTCTGTTCACGAGAAAATACCGATCCTTCAGAGATTAATAGACGAGCCCTACCAAGAGAGAGAAAACGCGGTGCCCTAGCCTTGACATGTCACCAGCAACGACCCACAAAGTCTGAGCAGCCTCCTACGATACGTCGAACGTGCTCCATGTTCTCGAACTTCTGGATTATTCTTTCCAACCACGTATATACATATATATCCCATCGATGACAGAACGTATTATACACAACGAACTAGAAACGCAGCCGGTGCGTGCAAGAGCGAGTAAACGCCCGATGTTGCGTGTAACGACACAACCAGATGATGCTCCAGATACGAGATCCCCCGAGTTAATTAATTTTCGTCGAACGTTGCCAATTAATTTTCGGGGAAACAGTTGATTAACCAGGGGCTACATAATCGAGCCATGTTCCCTGGATTCGAGGACGTAAATCTGGAATCCTTCTAAACGACGAAAGCCTCTCTCTCTCTCTCTCTCTCTCTCTCTTTTCGTCTCTTCTTTGTTTCAACAATACTCAAAACAAAAATATTGATTTTGAATCCTTTGGAAAATATCATCGATCGTCAACTCTCGTGCATCCCTTTTATTTTTACAAGTTCGACTGTTCGATGTACACATCGACGAGGGAATTGAAGAACGAACGAGGGTTAATCGAGCGACTAACCATTCTCGAAATATCTTTCCGTTTCGTAAAACTTCGTCGTTGGATAAAATTGTCGGAAAGATCTTATCTCCCGATGTTACGTCGTCGTGTGTTTGTTAACGATCGAATCGCGCATCCGGTGCACATTGTCGAGAGAGAGAGAGAGAGAGAGAGAGAGAGAGAGAGAGAGAGAGAAAGAGAAAAAGCCAGGAGTGACAAATAATTACGACCAGAGAATGGAGCCGGTTATCTTCCGGTCCGTGTACTCGTGTTTTTCGTTCATGTACATACGTTTCGTGCGACATGCGCGAATGTGATCATCACCGCTCGGCACTGATCCACGAAATTCGATTGTCCACGACGCTCGACGAAAGTATACTCTCATTCGTGTCTGTCACTCTCGTTATCGCGTGCGTACAAACACCTCCGAACAGAAAACTGATGTTTAATCAAATTCAAACAGATAATATCAATCGGTTGCCAATTTACGAAACCAGACGATTGACGATTCACTCGTCCTTGTGGTTCTTATGAATTTTTTAAGTCAGAGCCGGCTAACTGGCGGCCCGCGTGGAAACATCGATGCAGTGGAGGGGGTAGCGCTAGGGCAAAGTGGGGACGAAGGGCCGCCAGTCAGCCGACGCTGTTTTTAAAGTAGTGTTAATTTCGCCGTCATTACCAAATTGGAACAAATGAAATGTAATTGCGTTCCTTCGGAAGAAAAAAGAAAACACGATTTCTGGGACACGTAACGAAAATCTATTATCTCGTGCTTATGCAGGTGTTCAGCGTGTTTTATTTCTCTCTCTCTCTCTCTCTCTCTCTCTCTTCTTTCCCATCCGCTGCATTAATTTCGCCCCGTATTAATTCAGTTTTGCACAAGGCGTTGGACGGTGTAATCCTCCCCCGAGGTACGTAATTTCCTATTAAATGTACGCGTTACATATATTCGAGGTTCAGAAGGTTCGCTTCGATCCTTAATATCCCGTCACGACTAGAAATAAGGGGCAATATAACAGAATTTTCCCTCTCGTTTTAGTGGTACGTACATATATTTATAAGTATAGTATATATATATGTGTGTATACACGTACAAGAGCATAGAAAATTAAATCAGATGAATATACGGGATCGTGTTGTCCCTGTCCTGGCGCCTGAGATTCTCAACTCTCAATGATAACATGAGATTTTTGTTACAAGCAGGAGCTCACTGATATTACGATTCGTCTAAATCGATCGCACGAACGACTTCTTCTCTTCCTTCCTTTTTCTTCTTCTTATCAAATTGTAATTACACGCGAAACACTATGAAAAATTCGACACTTCAATGTTACGAATATTCCCTTAGCAAGAATCTAGTTTCCTAACCGCAAGTATTGATCAATAATTGCGGATTAAAACGAAGGTGATCGAAGAGTGCAGACGAAGAAATGGCTTCGAATATTGTACATACGTACATACGTGTCAACTCTCATCCGTCTCCTCCGTTAATTTAACACATTCTTTTATTTCCTTAAGTATTATATTATATTGCGCATTGTTGCTTCCTTAGTTAAATAAACGAAGTACTATGCCATCCCTCAGTAATGGATGAAATTGTATACAATAGTTTGCTGTGAAACTAGAGTCTTCAATGTTTGAAAAACATTAGAAAAATTTGGATTTACGCTACTATGATTCTGAAACCTTCATTTATTCCGATATTTACTTCAGTATTTAAAAATAGTTATATATATATATTTTTTTTATCCATAAACGAGTACGTTCCGCATAAAACTCGTTTCACTTTGTGGAAAAATTATGTCTTCAATATTTTCGTCACTTATAAACGAAACATTGATTGTACATAATCTTACGTACTATTGATATTGTCTTTTCAGAAAATATTCTTTTTCTAGCTATGAAAAACATATCAAACATATAATAATATATATGTTTTTCAAAATAATAAAATGATTCAGTAAAAAAAAAATATCTATTACTAATATTCTGTTAGAATGAAATAGAATGGATATTAGAGTATTAGAGAAAATAGAGATGGAAACCTTTACTGTGTATTTTTGAACAACAGTTCATATCTAAAATAATGAGAAATAAACACGATTCAATTTAAGAAACCAATAATTGGTAATTGTTTAGGTTTCGCAGATTGGATCGTTAATGCCAGTCTGATAATATTTTTCAGGCATCTATAATTTTAAATATAGCTGTAAGGAATAAAAATCGAGAATAATTGATCATAACGTTGAAGATAAAATCAGCGTGAAATTAAACACCTATATGTGTCTTACGCACGATTGAATTTGGTCTGTTTGTTGTTGATAAAAGGATCGATAAATTCAATTATTTATCTCCTCGTTGTATTAGTTTTTTTTTTTTTATCATTGCGTCAATTCGACACCAAGAGACAAATTCGCTTGGAAAAATGAGAGACGGATGAGAATTAAAGCGAAAGCATCTATCAAGATCGTCTAAATAAAGGAGAAATCCAGAAGAAAATCGAGATAAAAAATCACGACACTGATTACCTCTCCATTTCGACAGGCTACATTATATCTACATTCTAGTCGAGAGTCTTCGTGACATACGTGACGTATCATTTTCAAAAAAAAAAAAAAAAAAGAAAAGAGATGTGTCTTAAATGATATCTTAATCAAAGGATAGTGAATGAAAACATCAAAAGTGAGCGAACTACGACACGATAAAGAAGAACTCGGAGACTGAAGATTCTTAAAAGTCTTGGCTAGCAGATACGAAACATTCGAGGAACTTGAACGTGAAGATATAAAAAAGAATCTACATGTTTGATGAATTTAGTAAATTCATTAACGGGGTGGTTTCATCAAACAGCGAGGGGAATATCGATCGATACTCTTGTCTCTTGTTTACTAAAATAATAATTAATGTGAGCACACGCGTGCATGCACGCACTTAATCGAGTAACCACCCAACGAACTATGACAAAACTCCCCACACATTCAGGCAAACTCACTTTTCTCTCGCGATATAATGTCACTACATAATGAAACGATCGCTGTTATATCGCTTGGCTTATTCAAACACCGTGGATATTTTGTGCAATTATGAGAGATTTAGGGATACACGCGACACATAAGAATTTATAAACGTTACGACGTTTAGTAATAAAGCCAAATTTTTATATTATAATTATAGCATTGAAGATCAATTTCTTCAATTCTTAATTCGATACAAAATTGCACAAAGATCCGTAGTTTGTTTATTAGCGATACGAAAATAGGTCGAAAAGGCAGATCAACAAATCACGCACACATTCCAATGTCATAAAATTAAATCAAAATTATTCTAATCGTCACAATGTAACAAGAACTGCCGACCGACGAGCTTTACAATTAATCATTTAATTGATATTTAATTGATATTGCCAAGAATCAATTAATCTTTGTCCTCAAGTGAAGAGAAACGTGTTTCCATTATCCGCAAAATTAATCACTCTGACTCTTCACTATGTGAAAACATTGCTTGACGAGATCAAGACTCAATTGTATCACATCGAAGTGTGATAAAGCTTTGACATTTGCAAGTGCGAAAACTCGTCCATGGAGTCGTCTCAAACGATGCGAATGGATGTGAAGATAAAAATCAGATCTGTCGTGGTTGATCGAAGTTCTTTTCCTAAATTGAATCATTAAGCTCCCTGTAGATAAAAATCCCCTTACGGATGCTTGTAATGAACACTCAGAAAAATTGAAAAACTGACTAAACTAGGAAAATCTGTACACATGACATCGAGAAGTTGGAATAGTTTGTCTTAGAATCAGAACGTAGGTCAGATGAACGATTAACCTGTTAACCGGGTTTAATTACGAAGATAACTTGTCGAGTATGAAATTAAAAATTAAATCGGCGTTGGCAAATGTTTCTTCAATTTTAGCGAATTTAAATGTGATATAAAATATGATATAATTATTACAAAGCATTCACCATAATTACCATATTTAAATTATATTAATAACTATATTGGATAATAATTTGCCATATGATACAATTCAAATATCACATTTAAATTGTATAATTGTGTTATACATATATGTATGTATGTATGTGTGTATAAAACAATTATTAATATAATTACCATACATAAATTATATCATATATCGATCATAAATCATATATTAATATATTAATATTTAAATTATATCAATAATTTGAAACCACATTAAAACATGATACAATTCAAATATCAATATTTAAACTGCACTATTGTTATATATATCATGATTATAATCTACATATAGGCATAAAGTAATTATTAATATAACTGCCGTATCTCGATTATATTAACAATTACATTATGCATCTACAATTTGCCATATTTAAATTACACCATAAAATATGACGCAGTCTACGCGTAACAGAAATGAAACAACACTCGAAAGATGAACAAATGATTGAAATACTTCAACTACGCGTTAACTCGTGTCCCCCAATTAACAGATTAATTACACACAATCCGAGTCGATGAATACGAGCCAACGAAATGGAACAGCGAACAAAATCGTCGCGGTGCATACTTGTACATACGTATTTTTAACATGAATTCTAAATACGCGCGTCACAGTGAAGTACAACAAATTCGAGGCAGGCCTCGATTAATCATTTCCGTGCGCATTGAGCAAACGCTCTCGGAAAGTCGAAGCATTTAAGTACATCGTACGTTCATCGAACTAATGGCCACCGTATTTACGTGTGTTACCGGTCGCTTCGTTCGCTAAACCGATCACCAATCGAAATTTTCAACCGTTACAGTTGTTTCATGACCTGCGAAAGTCTCTACGTGCCTCGCGAACGAAATTCGCGTTCGAACCCACTGAGACCCTCGGAGACTCGAGTCGTTTTCATGTTCCATCCAAAAAGGGTTCGATCCAACTGGAAATTGCGCTGAGGATCAATCGTGTGTGACTGTTTTTACAATGTTAAAAAATTTCGACTCGTTGCGAGTCAACGAGCTGACTCTTCAATTTGTATTATTGAATTTCTATTTTTCAACATACGACGTACTAAAGGGAAATACTTTCGGCTTAATATCTTTATGTCGCCATCTGCTTTCTAGAATTTGATCAAGTTTGAAGAAATTTTAGGAATTTCGAACGTTGCTTTCAGCTTCATCGACAGAATCTGATTAACGTTGTAACATTTCTCCTTTCTTTTTTTAACAATTTCATTCGCAATTTCACAGCTTTAGCGTTGTCAATGCGGAAAGAAGTCTGAGCGTCCGAACTGTTTTCAATAAAAATTCAACATACTTAACATAATATGTAACAATTACTCTAGTTACTTCAATGGAAATTATGTCATCATCAACGAGGAGGGGCGTAAGAAACGAACGATCCGAAGATGTCGAATAGACGTTGGACAAGAGACGATCAATTGGAAAATTGTTTAACGTTGTACGCTTGACGTATATACGTAATTGACTTATCGTTAAATGATTCCAGAAACTTTGTTGAAGCACTTTGCACTTGAAGTGTCGATGGATCGATCGAGACTAAAACCAATATCGAATAATTACAATGGCCATTATTCGATACAGGGTGTCGCATCTGGAGGCCAGACACACGACATCGATGCGCGAGATTGCAGAGACTAACGATCAATGGCACATCGTAGCCATTGCTCGAGAGATGCAGTAATAATAATATTCGTGCTTCAATTTCAGACCGAGACTTTTATATCGAGATATCTATATATTTAACCGACCAAGTACGGCGTAAAGGTAATTTCAATAATTACCTTTTCCTTTCCAATGCGTTTCTAGGATATTACGAGTATCAACTCTTTGACAATGCGGTCTGAGAGAGGCTTGGTGCTATAAATTTCACATATTGAACATCCATGTTATTTTTTTTTTTTTCTTTCAATTTTCAAACAGAGCATGGACTAAATGGACATTATTCTACTTGTTGCCAGAGATACAGGAAATATCGATAAACAGAGGGATAATTCTTTCCTAAATCCTTCATTTCGATTCCCTCGTCACTTCGTTGTAACACCGTCAAGTGGATTAATACTCATTGCCAATGAAAATGAGATCGAAAGATTATACCTGTAATACGATTTTACATCTCTCGATTTTTCATCTGGAAACGCATTCAGAATAATCCTTATTTATTTCAATCTGAAACGTGTCGTTCGTGTGAAGTATTTATATAAAGTTCAAGACAGATTCTTCGAGGCGTATTCGCAAATATCCATTTTTCGAAATACACCCGTTCCGTTCCGAAGATTGCGCGTGCCATGAAAATTGTATAGGAAAAGGAGAGGACCATTTTGTGGGAAAACAAAGCTTGATAACCAAAGGGCATTAATTGTGAGTATCGCGTACGATGAAATCCCGATTTTCTACTTCTACGCTCAACAAAAACGCGAGACGGAACAAAGCATCGACGGAAATACCAATTGTCCAACGGGCTGCCCTTTCTTGTCACCGTATTTGGAAAGGAAGATTAACGAGGCCAGTGAGACGGCTACAGTCTGTTGGCGGCGACGAAAAAAAAAAAAAAAGAAAAAAGAAAAATTCTGCGGACTGTTGAACGCCTAATGAATGCAGGTAGCCTTCAGAGGTCGAGACATTACGCGCGGAAAAGCAACGAACTTCGTCAAGGCTAACTACTATATGTCTATGTGCGAGAGTACGGGCGCGCAAACGGCTGTCCACCTACCCACAAGAACGCCTGTTTTTCTCGTGAAAAAAAAAGGCCGATTTCATTGATTTCCTCTCGCAAACGTATACCACCGTTTCGTGAGTATTAGGACACTTTTGTCAAGTTGTAGCATTTAGATATTTGAATTTGATTGATTCAAAGTAAATTGACGATTTACTGCAGATTGTTGCGTAATTTTATATTTTTATGAACACTCTGGATGTTTTACATGTTCTTATGTGCATTTATATATAGTCTGTGAATTTTTTTTTGCATCTTTGAAACCCGCCATTAACTTATTACCTTTTCATTAAATTAACAAACTGTGAGAGTATATTTTATATTGATCATTGTAGTATATATATATATATATATATATATATATATTTACTACTTAAATGACCGAAAATTTTTTTATCGGTTTAGAAGAATCGCCTTGATCCAATTTCACGAAAAATCCAAAATCTTTTAGTGGCGATTTTCAAGCACAGAAAGTAATTGCAATAAACAATATTTGGCCAGTTTTACTATTGCACAATTTAATCGTGTCATCACCCCGTTATACATTACAAAGAACGAAAATAGTGTAATTCAATTTTAGAATCGAAAGGGTAAACTTGAAAGTCCAACGCTTCTAATGTTTCTACGCGGCAGTATAGCTCGACAGAGTGCATAAATCACGTAAATACAAGATGATCGACTAATTTCCCAATTTTTTCACGCGATGAATCTTCAATTTTCCCCGATCGTACGTTGAACGATCGTTCGACAGATATTTCGCGAGATGATCAGCAAGAAAAGTAAATAAAGCCTATAAAACACGATGAATTGTCGTTTGTCGCTTTTTTATAATCCCGAAGAACTCTTGACTAACACTCACGCACAGCGATGACTCAGAAAACGTATTGTAATAAGCGTAATATGTAAACGTAAAGTATTGTCTGTCATTTCTACAACGAGGATGCGATTTATAAAATGTAAAATGTCACACGTCTGCCTCAATAGTTGAACATATCTCTCGCTAACTTAATGTTTGAACACGGGATGTCGTTCGTAACAAAACAGCAGCAAGTGTCTAATTGAATGATCGAAGAACAATACAAATTCAAAGTTGGCGTTTTCAACGAGTAGTATAAAAAAAAAAGAGTACATGATGTTAGTTCGACGAGTGTGAAAGCAATGTTATTATCTCATTTGTTATTAACTATGAATTCACTTTAACAAGCAGTTTTCAATAAATGTTTAATCTCAATAAATAGCCCTTGCTATTTAATTTCCTGATCTAAAAACTGAGTCTGAATTGAAGAATAATACAAGTCCAATGATTGGGTAGAAAATTCACGAATGACGTTGAACCGTCAGCAGATATAAACGTCCACTCGAGTTAACATGACATCACTTAGATTGAAACATCGCCACAAAGACAGTGATATTAACGACACGCTAAAACTAAAGTTATACTTTCAAAGTATATATCAGTGCTGGTTAAAATGGTAATTGAATAGAAAATAGAAACACTTACAGCATGTGGTAGAAAAACAGGGATTGTTTTCACCACAGGTTGTTACATTGGTTAATTTGAAATAATTTCCATATCGACCGAAACGTCGTTTGAAATATTTACTCGACTTTATAAATATATAGTTTCACGATGCAGCTTTCCGTAAAAGCAACATTCGAAACGATCGATATTGGCAAGTTCGGTAGTTTATTTCTGATACTTCTTAAGTTCCAATTATTGTTAAAAATTCCACTCGTACTCCGAATGAACATTCTCAATGGTCCTCTTGTACGCGCCACTCCCAAACGATATATACATTTTCAAATATGATCGTTATCGTCTCATAAAATACATTTTTCAGTGAAAATATTATTATTCAGATACTGGTGTTTGGATACTCTTCAACTCGCGAACGAACCTGCACAGATATCGTTCGAGACTCACCCAGAGAACCAGCGAAACTCGCGATTTCGATTCGGGAAACAATTCCTGTCTTCGGGAGAAAAATTTCGGGACAATTAGTCTCTCGCTGATTTCGATGGAAATATCAGGAGAGAAAAATTCTCTCGATGACAAAAGTTACACTAGTTGAAGAAGAGAACTAGTTGGCTTCGAGTCGAAGCCGATCTTCGGCTCTCGATAGAAGACTGTCCTCGCTATTCAAGTTGCATCACCATACTAAAATTACGCGATACGTCAATGGAGTGTTCGACAGATGGAGAACGCCGTTACAATTGCGTCGAATATTCGCAATCAACGGCCGTTCCTCGCGCTCGCGCTCCTTTGCTCGAAGAAGCGCAATCTTATCTTGCTCGCGCGATCTAGAATCGTTACCCCTTACGAACTTCGTTATCAGTCGCGTGTTTCCCGTGATATCGACAACAGCGATGCACGTGCATCGATATAAACCCATAAGAGCCGACTCAGCGTGCTTTGTTCAACTGATGTGCAGATGTTTCGAAAAATATTTACACCTATCTAGGGGGGACAAACGGAAAAGCAAACGCCTCCCTTAGAGCTTATCGTTAGTTAGACCCTCGACTAATTAAAATAAATCTTTGCTTCCTCCGTTCGAGAGAGAAGACGAATATTTTCAATGTGGTGACAAAATTCGCGCAAAGAACCTGGAACCTCGTTTCGTTGGAAAACATCATGCAGAAGTGTGAATAAAAATATTTCACCCGTACGTAGTTTAATAATAAAGTTTCGCTAGACGTTTGCAGGGGTCAATGCAGGTTTCATTTGCAAGCGTCTCGCAGAGAGAAAGTAAATTCTTATGACGGTCGAGACACAAAATAAGAACGGAGGTATTTCTTATAAAATTGTCCGGTGAAATAAAAAAACTTCTTCTGCGACGAATTTAATTATTATTTACGTGGGACAGACGTAGAGAATCGTGTTGCATTGCACGTGTAGGTTTCTCGTAACGCATAATCTTCTACGATTCATCTTCCTTTATCTATTACTTAATCCAGATAATAAGCCAGACGGAACAAAAACGTGATAACGCAATGACGGGAATAAAATAAAATGAAATCGTCGTTTTTTTAGTCGAGGGTTAGAATTCATCAATATCAGGACATCTAACACACATCTCTGATCAAACCAGGCCATACATCATTCATATTTGTACATTCAAAATTAGGTTCAAGATTAGGTACTCGCTACACGTATTCTACTATCACGACGATGAACCGTACAAACGTAAATTTTCCAAAATGTAAACAACTCGATTAAATTTAACAAAAAAAAGAAAAGAAAAGAATGATACAATATATAATATAATAACTCGACTAAATTTTCCAAAGTAGGTTCTTTCATAAAAAAAAAAAAAACAACATTTGAATTATAAATTAGATTATCTTAACATTCGACATGTTATCTCGTCGATTAATACGCAAAACCCACAAATATAATTCCTTCGAAGGTTCCAACTCGTCGTCGACAAAGAAACTACCAGATCAAACTACGTACTGTTCGAGAACAATTTCTAAAGACGAACGAATCTTCATATTCCTAGCACAAACAAATGCGCTGGAATTTTAGTCGAAAATTTTAGTCGATTCTAACTCTACGCATCACACATCAGACATAAGGAATATCTCTAGAGCTGTGTCCAGATTCAACAATAATCGTGTCATCTCATTGACCGTTTCGCATCAACATGTATCTCACATTTTGATCATCAGGTTCCCTACGTGATTACAAAATTATCGTGGAAAATATTTATACTTCTCATCTCTATATTCATCGAATGTTGATTTCGCGTTTCATATCGAAACGCGTGTGTTTTTCAAATCACATAAATCGGTACGATTAATGAAACATTTATCGCGCACGAATGGTTCAGATTCAAATTCTTCTGGTTTCGTTCTGGGATCGCGAGAATGATCGAACTAGTTAAAGTAAAAACATAGTGATGATTATTTGGCTGATTCAGCTGATTTAGCTGATTTAATTGAGCGAAATCAGCTGTTTCACTGTGTGATGTTTAATTTGTTTAAACTCTTTGAAGCTCGTTGAATTTTAAGAAACAGCTTTTTTTATTATCTCATCATACTCTTATAAATATGTATGAAGTACTATTTTTCAAACTGTTTACAAATATGTATGAAGTACTATTTTTCAAAGAACTTGTACCTTTACATATATATATATATATATATGTAAAAAATTATACATATCTAAAATCTGCTACGTTGGCAAATAGAATATTACGAAAATGAGCGTTAAAGGGTTAATTGCTAGACAGTCAATTAAATAATCCAAACAGAAAAATAATCCTGCTCTGTTTTTACCCTTCTCATCTCGCAAATATTGCCAACGCTCTGATCGTCGAAAAAAATTCACGAGGCCAGATCAGATACCAAAAATTTTTTTATCAATTAGAAACGGAAAATTTGTAAAGTGTAGACAAAGTGGGACACACGATACAGAAGAGCTGTTTCTCACCTTCGTCTTCCAAACGCAAAACTTTTATCAGAAAACGAGGAATCTCCCTTCTAAAAGACACCAATCCACGAAACGTAATCGATATCTGGCCACTATCTCGCTAAGTCTCACAATATCAACACATAATCCTCGGGACTTCAACTTTCCTCGCAATTTTCAATCTCCTCAACATTCACTCGGTGCAAATAGCTTGAGTAATTTTCTGAACGTCAAGAGAGTGATATCTTCTTTCCAATTTCTCGCGTTCTATCAGGAAATGTAAGAAATGTCAATAAAGGGAGGATGAACCTCGCCAAGAGAAGAAACCTCAACGCAAACCTCGACCACATATTTGCAACACTGGTGTCGAAACGTGTTGAGCATGACGAACGAAACTATGACCCGGGTAGAGGAGATGAAGATTCGGGTCATGTGCCATGGACATTTCGGTTCCTCGAGATGTCGACGAGGATCATCGACGTGGAGACTTTTTGGTCCCACAAACCAAGAAGCACGACGTAATGTGAATGTACACGGTAACGTTGGGAGTTGCAGAGATAGCAATCGGCTGTGATTGACTGTAGTTCGAAGCTCCTTAATCTCTCGATTGCCACGGATCCATTTCAGAACTACCAATTTATAATCTCTGTTAGACACTTTACAGACGCAAAAGAGATTTATATAATTTTTCGTAAAATATATGAATAAAAAGCTGCACCCTCCATTGTATTATAGAATTGCTCTATTTTTTTTTTTTTTTTTTTTTGTCTTTAGTATCTCTGATGCAAATTTTATACCCCAATCTTCTGTAGTTAGATATGGCAAACTCCTAAGACGTATTTTCAAGCAAAGATAATGTATTATCTTTTAATTGAATAATATATTACCTTTTTTATTTAACTAGATGTCATTTGAAATAACTATCAATTAGTAGTAAATAACTATCATTTCAAATAAAATGTTCCCGAGCCTGCTATATTTCAATCATTCACTCATGTGTACGTAAGGACTTGCTGGGATGAGAAACACTGCTCTAATTCGTTAGATCAATGGATACGTATATAAAAACGAAAAAACACGCATCAAACGAATTATAAAATTATATTAAAGTGTCACATCCACACATTGAAAATTGTGTGAACAACGCAGAACCAGATGGAACAAACTGACATGAGTAGAGGAGAGGCTAGTATTATATAATGGCTCCCTGCTGGTAACTGGGCCTCCTTCTTATAATTAATAACAAAAATATTTAGGGACTAGTGCAAAGAAAATCAAGTTTTCCTTTATAAAGAATAAAATTTAGCTCATTGATTTACTTTCGATCTCTAATATTATCAAAGAATTATTTTCTTATTTTCGTCAGGGAGTAACCGTCAGGGAGTAATTTCTTTTCAAAATAAATATGGACGACTTATTTTGAAAGTAGCGCGTAAATCCATTCTCTTTTGTTTCGAGATGTTAAAACGTTTGCGTCCGCATCGATTATTCAGTGTCGAGCAAAAATTTGGAATAATTTAAATTACGAATCAGACTTTGATGAAGAAAAATTTGAAATTGGGGAGAGCCACGTATTACCAGCCCTTCCCCTAGTATTCCTCTTCCCCGTTATAATGTCTCGATCGTCATCTTTTCAGCTCGCAACTATACGTGTGTAAACCTCCTGTGTTTGTTTGTTGCGTGTGTATGTGTGTGTGTGTATATATCTAGGAAGCAGATCGAACCTTCGCTCACTAATGAGCATCACTGGTACGTACAGTATGTATCAGCATGAGATAACGCGGTTTATTCTCGTCGAAAGCGTCGTGAGTGACTATCTATATATCAAGAGACGAGCGACGATAACATCTGAGAAGCAGAAACACTATCGTGAGCACAGCCACAGATGAGAAACGTCGGGCTGAGAGGTCCGACGATTAATTTACTACGGACAGTCCTTCTTTTGCGCGCTTGATAACGCTGCTAATCAAATGAGTTGGAATTTACTTCTCAAGCCGGATCAAATTATCTTGTACTTGATATAAAAAAGACAGGGCCATCCACCACTCGGAGAGGCATTTCCTCCTCCTCCTCCTCCTCCCTCCCTCCCTCCCTCCCTCCCTCCCCCTCCCCACCAGTCAGCGGAAAGTGGATTTCGCCGTCCCCCGTAATTCCCGGGATAAAAGGGAATAAACGTAGCTTTGAATTGCACATAGCAAAATTGGTCGAGGCTCAGGGGCTCTTACGAATTTCAATTTCAGGAGAGATTGGAAAACAAGAAGCGACGCCGGCCATATCGAACGCCGAACTTCTGCCGCTTTTTAAATAGAACCGCCCCTCTTTATGAACGCGTTAAAAGTGACAGATCTCTACAGAATCGAGGAACCTTTGACTAACTGATTACCAGATCTGCTAGTCCAATGTTTCGTTCAGTTGGAAGAACTTTGGCTGATAGTCAATCTACCGAATTAGAGATTTGAACTGAAACGGAGATTTTTACACTTGCAAATCTGTTTTAACCCTGACGCATCCCTCCGATCATTTTCGAATCGTTTACGTTTCTGAAAATACGAACGAGTTCTTCTCGAGTTCTCGTACGCGTCACTTTCTGGTTAAGTTCCATGCCGGACATTTGAAAATCCTTTTCGTTTGCCAAACTGAGCGCAAGATGGAGATGTATAAAAATTTGCGGATGGCGGCGCGGTTGAAATAACATGAAACTAATTAAAACAGACTCGAAACCCGACGTGATTTCAATTTCCCTTTTATCCCGAAATTATGGGCCTATCGAGACATTCTACGCATTTGCGAGGTGCACCGTGAATATTCCAACGAACGTGAAGAATGTGATGTCACAACTATCTGTTACAACGCAGAACGCGTTGCAATCACCTGTTCTAGATGAAACTGCCGAAAAAAGAGAAAATGGCGAATGAAATCTTTTCAAATTCGCAACGTTCCATTAAGCGTAATCGCGAGTATCGCGAGCAATGAGAACCGTACTTCACGCGAGCAATTTAGGTCCCTGAATTTCCATCTCTTCAATTGTGATTATGACGGTAAACACTTTCGTTTTCCCTCGAGTTCCTAAGCACCTAAGAGAAAACCGGGCCGGAATTGTGAAAAATCGAAATCAGCGTGTTCCTGCAATTCTCTGTATTACGTAATGCAACCGCGCGCAAAAGATAAAATAAAATTACGCATGCCAATGATAACGAACGGCAAACAGCTTCGAACAAAGCTGTGTTACCGCGGCAAAGGAACGCACGGAAAGAGATGTTGCAGCTTTTTGCCTGATAAAGGTACTCCCTCTTATTCTCTCTCTCCAACAATGTAGCAATTCGTTTCGCGGGATATGCGAAGCATTCAATAACTTCACACTGCATAAAAATTACAATTCCTGCGAATTGAGATCTCCTCCATCACGAGCGGGAAAGAAAAAATTTTAAAACACTCGACACGTTGATCGTCAATTAAATTTGATGTCAAGGGGAACTCTTTTTCAAACAAGACGAACTTCGTTAGGAACTTCGTATCGAAAAACTTACAAACAGGTGAAGTCGAACGAAATTTGAAGTAATTGCCCGGCAACTCGAACACATCATGTGCGATTTCAAAAAAATCGATAAGTATTTGGACAGTTGGTGCAATATAATCAGGTAGTTAATATTTTCATTACGTTTTTCAACTTTTATAACGAAAGAGTGTCGTTAATCCTTTACTTCTTGCAGTAACTGGGTCCAAATGATCTAAATGAAAACTGAAACAGCGAACGTATTTTCTCTGTGAATTTCTGACGAGTAATTGATACTTCATGAAATTTCCAGAAACTTCTAGAACGTAAACAAATATGTCAACTGCTATAATGTGTCCCAAAGTGGTACAGAAATATTCAAAGTGGATTAGATGTCTTTTTGAATAATAAATTTTCATCTACTTATCAGTATCTTAGTAAATATTCTTTTAGGCTCTGATACTAATTACTATTATGTGTAGTTAGTATATGCATAAATATACTATAGAAGGTGCACCGTACTAAATACCCAAGATAGTATCAGAGACCAAAGTCTAATCAAACAGTCTCGTTCGAAGTATTTTATATCTTTGAATGTGTCCAGACGTGTCCAAATTCTTACGAATAATAATGAAAATTTGGAAAAGTTGAAAATTTTTTTTTGAATGAAAACGCCCACTGCGTGTTTCCTGATGAGATTTCAGTGCGCAAACGTCGTCATCGTCATCATCATTGTTTGATGAATCAGTAGTACACGCGGTTTATAAAGTTCGATGTGAAAATAATCTTGGAGCGCGTAACGTTTTAAGAGAGGAACCTCTACGCACTCCGAGCTATTTCTGAAGAGTGGCACATACACACTGGCACGATGCTCGCCTTGTCTCAAAGTAAATTGACCGTTAATAGCCCAATCGTAACTTTTACGAGCGTGGTTGTCATAGACGTCCTGTGTCGTACCGCTTCGCTCATTAAGATCGTTATTCTCTTTCGTCGTCTCTCCCTCGTTTGCTTCTTCATATTTTTTTCATTAATGTCCTCGATATCGTTCTCTTTTTTAGTCGATCTTTTGTGTGTACACTGCGACGCGTAATTCACTCGACTTCCTTATCAAACATCATTTACGCTCAGGGGAATTTCAGAGCGCCATACGGGAGCGTGAAGCATTTGTCCCAATAATTCTTCGCAAACAGAGAATATTCGTCTACGACCAATCGTCCTGTTTTTCGTCGTAGAAATATTCTCTCTCTCTCTCTCTCTCTCTCTCTCTCTCTCTCTCTCTCTCTCTCTGGAAATTTGCATTGTCAAAGATATTTTAAGATACAAGAACACACCGATAAAAAAAAACTTTATATTCAGTAATATCAACACTATAACGACCGGTGACGTTACTGCAGCGTCACACAATCCTCAACATTGGCAAACATTGCGCGAGTGTGGCGTCATGTGGTTTTCAACGGTGAATGAGACCGACAAAAAATAAATTATAGATTAAAATATACGTATATTTATTTATATTCACATTTATTTACATTATTTCGCACTTCTATCTTCTTATGCTTCGCTGATAGTCATCGATCGTTCCTTTGTACACAGAAAAAATTACACTTCATAAATTCTTAGTGACCGTACTATCGAGAGTAGCCGGTCGTTATAGCGTTCAAGCAAAGAAGAATACTTGAGCATTTCACGTAAGAAAAATACCGGTTGAAGTTTGCATCCTAACATTGCATAAACACTCTAAGACGATGATAAACACACTCTTCGAGATACAAAATCGTCGACAAAATGCAAGAGAATCTTGTATTCCGCGATGGAATATTAAAGAAAGAAAGGAAAAGAGAAGATATTTCGGCGAGGTCACGTGAGAAGAAGAGTATGCTTCACAAAATCGGAGAAAGTTGGCATCCTAATGTCGTATAAATACTTTATTATTGTACAAATCATTCAGTTGGTTTGACAAGCTGATGTACAAGACAAACACGATCGATTTTCGATGGGAATCCCCTGTCAGAAGAAAGGACAAAGGTAATATCCAATCGCCGTTGCGTTCGCCAGTTGATAAAACTACGACGATAGGAAAATTTCCATATATTCGCCCGACGTTCGGTCGTAGTAGTCCAATATTATCGAGTACTCTCTTAACCTCTATTCTTCTTCCTTCTTCGCTTGATTTTCTCTTATTAAAACGTCACTATAGTTTGTCTGTTGCATGAAGAGGGAAGAACCACTGTCCTGCTAAGTGTATTGTACGTGTGTGTATGTCTGTGTCTGTTTCATGAATATCGAATATATTAATTCAAAACTGCACACCGCCTCGACCAAACCTGATACTTCATGTCGATATCCCCCCCCCCCAAGCTCTTCAAAGAAGTTTGCTTTTGCCAATACTACCGTTATAGTGAAATATAAAAATACAAAAGTATCGGTACGTATGAATGGTTCATTGATAGGTATTTCTCTACGTTTATAAGTACATACGTATTTGTCAGAAACACGTTCTCTCTCTCTCTAATATCCCGATATCAATATCGTTTTCACGCTGAATTTTTACGTGCCTTCAAACACAGCGAGGTGATTAAAGACAGATCAATGCTTTTGTTTAAATACCGTGTATACCACCAGGAAAAATCGATTGAGATTCTAGAAGAACCAAGGAAAAATTGACTTAAAAAAAAAAAAAAAAAAAAAAAAAACAGAAGAGTTCCGAGGAAAATGATAATCAAATGTCGCGCTCGAACATGCCGTCCGTCCGCGAATACGGATCGATAAAACAGGTCAAACCGCGTTTTAATTTTGGACACGTACAGGATAACTGTGCTATTTTTGCGACGTAAAGTCCCGTGAATATCTGATACGCGTTCTCGACGATGGGTCAAACATTACCACTCCGACAATGAGGAAACATTATTATAACTTAAAATTTGAAATATAAAAATTCAACGTAACAACGCAAATAGAGCGGGTCGTGAGCCGTGGAGAATAATTGGGGAATCATGTTTCCGAGAGATAAATAAGAAAAGGTAAATCCACTCTCGTAATAACACGGCACGTTGAAACAAGTTGCAGTACAAAGTATTTAGTCTGTTGGAAATAAAGTTATTATTTTCAAATGACGTACGCTTTTTAAACTTCAATTGGTACCATTGTTCCCGTTACGTTCGAGCCAAGTTGCACGGTATTCAATGACATTCCGTTTTAGTTCGTATTCTACATTTCCCGTTGTTGTGAATGCCGTTAATGACGCTCCGTTGTTATAAAATGTAAAACAGAAATTAAAGCGAGGTAATAAGCAGAATTAAGTGTAGCTTGACCTGTTGCGATAACGATACCAATTGAAGATTAATTATAAAAATTAGACTTTCCAATCCTAATCCTAAAATGTTACGCTATGCAACAGATCTATTTTACGTTATCCTGAGTTATAAATCCAGACGTAACACTAAGATCTACCAAAGAGAGTTGTTCACGATCCCGATCATTATGGAATCGAAGAAATTCACTCGAGGTATCTATATGTATAGATATACTATAAAATAGACGATGGTTAGATGAGTTTCTTACTTATGTGTATATGAGCTTGATTCACTTCCTGCGTAGTATCGCAAGGCAAGATACGCTACGTGGAAACAAGAAGTGTTACGAGTGTACGTTCTATGCAATATGCTATGCAAAGTCGATGCTAAAATGTGTATAAAAATGTTAACAGTCAGCCTAGAAAAAAAGACAAAAATGTAGAGTGAACCAATGTGTCCTGAAATGGACGTCGAAGGCAAACCGTTACATGACAATGGACGAAACAATAAAATAACGCAATTGATCGCTTTCCATGAGGGGAATTGCACTTGATCTGCGTTCAATAAATAATTAATTCCAATTCGAGTGCCTAAGGGTAACAGGCGGAAAGTAACAGCGTCGACATGATGCACGTATTATCAGTCGTAAGTTTAAGACTACTTCTATTGCTCCGTTATTGATTTTAATTAATCTCAGATTAACTAATAACAATAACGGTGTAGAAAGAGGCAACATTGAGGAAGTTACGACTGAAACGATAATTCTTAAAATGACGAGTATCTCGAAACTGCGAGAAAAGAAAGTATTCGAAAAAAGATTGTACTCAAAGATTAAATAAAGAAAGGATATATATCAAGTAAAATAGTCTTCTTAAAAAAAAAAAAGAAAAAAAAATGTTTTTGTTTTATAAGAAGAAGAGTTGTAAATCTTCAGATTTGTATAGAAAATAATCGTTCGTTCCTTTTGTTTGCTCCCAAACTTACATATGAAACAGTCCCTGCACATTCGAGGTTTTAACATTGACTGAAATTGTGCTCGTACTTTCTCTATTTGCCCAATTACCCGATGAATTTCCGCGCTATTCGCCGATAAATTAATTTCACAAGAAAAGGAGGAAACAGAATTCCTTAGTGGCTAATATAACAAGCTCCTAAAATAGGTCCTTCCCCTCGTCGACGAGCACAATCATCCAAAGAGATAGCAGACAAAAGACAAACGTAAAGTACTAAACACAATGGGGGGCAAAGTGTTATTACCAGAATGTATGCGTCTGTAACGGATGCAATTTATCACTTTACGACGTGAACTTGAACGAAGATGCTTTCGATGCGATGACGTAAGTATTTAGACGTGTGAATATTTAAAATTATATATATATATATATATATATATATATCGGCGCATCGTCGGTCAACGGATTGCACAACGATTGTTTAATGAAACAAGAAATAATCTATTTATGAACAACGGGTCGCATTGTCCCGTCGAATCGACGAAGAAAAATGGTGTACGGATAATGTATCCATTATAATACAAAAGTGCGGATACGTAAATCGAAAAATCGGCTTAGCAACACGCTCATCCGGCGAATTCCGCGGCGAAAGAATCTTGCTTAACACAGCAAAACTACGACAAACACAGCGGTATAATGCAGCTTCAAACGATCACTTACAACTAATATTTACAAAAGGATCTTCGTACACTTGACAAACGTTCCACGCGTTCTTTGTGAAAGATTTGCCCTGTTGTCCAAATACGACGAAAACTATCCTATGTAGCTTTCATTGCACAGATATGACTTACTATTCCCCGGAAATAAATATTGTTCGAACGTATTAACGCCACATCAGGACGTCGTAATCAGCGACCATTCATACAGAACCCAACACACGTGAAAATATATATACGTGACGATGAAAAAGAGGGTCTTATCTCTTCGAATCCTCACGTTTTCCAGTGATAAAGCTTAGACGATTGCCTTGCAGTTGCCTTAAGATACGAATAATCAATCAGACACCACGATTCACACAATGAGAGTGCGAAGCGTGCAAGATTATTTCATTCGTAACAGTCTCGGTCGAAGATTTTTGATAGCTTACTAAGAGTCAGAAAAACATATGAGGAAATAACTCCGAGATTTCAACCAATTGTTTCGAAAAGTTACAACGGATCTTACACGACTTATAAAGCAACGCAGTGCGCGCTAAATTAATAATTCGCGTTCAGTTATAGTGATATGCATGTACGCGTGATAATGTGGAACTTTTACGAACAAAGTTTCCAATACGGACCATTCGCTTGGTGATTTACTTGAAATCAGAAATTCCACCGAACGAAATGAATTTACGCCATTCAAAAGATTTTATCAAATCGTATTTCCCTTCTTCCCGAATCGACGTCGACGGGAAACGTGTTCGCGAAATGTAGAAGAAAATACACATGCGTCGAAAAAATTCTCCTCTATTTCCAGAGTCAGTCTACCGATTTTTCAAAAGACTGGAAACTCGAAAGAAGACAAGGGCAAAAGACAAGTTAATTATAGTACAGTAGTAGCCGTGTCGCCGCAATCAACGTTTCGGTGTGTGTACGTGTATATGCGTATATAGAACACCAGCCGAAATTGGACGATTTGAAAGCATAATCCCGTCTTTGCGTCGTGCAATCCTTTTACCAAAAAACTTCGAGCTAGTTTGTCCGAGCCAAGCTGTATCCTTGTTTTTATTTGTCCAACGCTGCAGTATACGCGAGTGAACACTTGCGTGTACACAAAGTAGGGAGGGAATGTACATTCTGAAACTCGCCAACACGCGGCGAAAAGAACGTGTTGTTTCTTTATGCTTGCGCATTGCTCGTTAAGAGTGACAAAATCTCACGGTTTCTTTTTTCCAAATTGCAAGCTTTAAGAACTAATTCTTCGTGGAGGTCAATCTCCGCCTGGCAGATGTAAGATTCATTCTTACTATCAATAATGAATATATTTAATAAGAACAATATATCTGCGTGTATGTTCCATATTCGGGGAAAACGAATGAAAGCAAGAGTTTGCTTCTGGATCCAACATCCACCGTTCGAGGATTAATCGACAAACACAATCTGAAAGGACCATACGGTCCGTGAATTACATTCTCGTCGATAAAGAATTTTGAAGACTGAGAAACAGAGATATATATGTATGTATATACTTTTTTTTTTCTTTTTTCGTTGCATCATTCTTATCGAGAGTATGCGATATGCATATACGAGCTGAAGCACGCGGAGAAATAAGCTGTATAATATAAGTCAACTTGTATTACCGATTACGTTCTCCCTTCCCTGCTCAGCGCCTGTCTCTGGATGCAACTTCGATCGTTAAGTTTCGTCTCGTTTGGAAAGAGGACGAGAGCTGGACGAAACTGGTAACCGCAGCAGTTACCCCGAGATGTGTTACCGCAACGTGGACCATAGATTTATCTGTGTGTTTCGCGTTCTCTTCCTTTCTTCTCCTTTCTCCCCTTCTTTCACTCTCTCTCTCTCTCTCTCTCTCTCACTCACTCATTCATTCACTCACTTACTTCCTTACTTTCACAACGGTTAACCGGTTAACTAAAACCTTGACCAAGTCACCAAAATCCGATTGATACGACGCCTCCCCGTAATTCTAATGACTTCACGCGAATAATCAACCGCGTATAACCAAGTATATTCGTCTATCGCGTAATAATCGAACAGCCATAATCGCAGCGAAAGTCATCCGCTGAAAGTTTCGTAATTTCGTATACACGAGTACACGTTTATGTACTGTACATACGGACACGACGTGTGGCTTGGACGAAGCTACTCGTGTGTGTCGGACCTTTTCGTGCGTGTTTTCACGCATCGTAAAATCAATTTTCATTATACGATCGACGCGTGTCCACAATCGTCGACAGTCAGAGCTCCTTGGTGTTAGTGTTTCTTTAATTCTCGCGTTCCTTGTATTAACCGATCGCTTGAATTCATTTCACACCGAGATACGATGCTGTATAAAGTATTTCGTACACACAGTATGTTTCCATCTCGAGGGGAAATTTTTTAGTCGATTCAAAAGAGGAAAAAAAAGAAAAAGAAAAAGTCAACAAATACGTCTTTCAGCGACGGATGCTCTCGCTGTTGTTGCTAACTGCTGCTGTTGCTGTTCTACATTTCGTTATCATGTCCTTTTGTTCTCTTTCGTTTATGCTCGTTTATACGTTTTTGTCTCTGGTTTCATCGTTTGTTTCTCTGAACAGTCTTCGTGCGATTTTGTTTTAACACGCTTCAATATTATCTCTCTCTCTCTCTCTCTCTCTCTCTTGCTCAATGAAAATTTTCACTTCACGTGTGTACACGAACACGCGCGATTTTTCCCTTGGCCATTTCGCGCGTGTGCACATCGTTTCGTTTCTCCGTCTTGCACAAATACAGGATTGTCCACACGTTTACATTCCGTACTAAAAGTGCAGCTCTATATAAAAGATAACGTTGCTTTTTTTTCTTGCGCGCAGCAACTTAAGGCGATATAATTATATATGAATACTCTTATAATGTATCTATGTACGAACGCCGGTGGTCCTCTATTAAAAACGTTCCAAAAATGAATCCTTATTTTTTTTTGCTCGTACTCCGTCGATCGTATATTTTCACAAGTACTCTCACTTTCTCTCACTCCCTTTCTTCCTCTCTTTTGTCTCTTATTTCCTCCATTTCCTGTATCATTTATGCAAGGTACAATATAATTCAACAACGTGCATCTGCAGCCAGTATATAACGAGTATTTTTTCATTTTTTTTTTCTTTTTTTTTCTCTTAATAAGATTCATAATATATTATAATAAAGGACTACGTTTCTCGTTCTCTCCCTTGCTCTCCCGCTCTCTCGCTCATCCCTTTCTCTCTTCATCCCCTCTCTCTCTCTCTCTCTCTCTCACTCTCTCAGTATCTCTTTGTTTCTCTCGGATGTTGTGTCCACAGCGAACGATCGATGAAAAACGAGTCGTATATAAATATTACTCCAGCAAAATAATCGCGTGACGACTAGCTATTACAAATACGGTTCGTATCGTGGCAAAAACTTCTTTCTTCTTCTCCCAACGAGAATGAGAAGAGAAAAATTACTCGTAGACAAATAGACAACAATGCACGACATGACAATTAATTGTTTGGTGTATATTATATCCTTCTCTCCCGGCAAGTCTTTCTGTTTATAAACTTCGTATGTGCTAGAAGAGACAGGACGATGGAGTTAGTGGGGCGTGGTGTAAAAGGGGCTCGGGGGTTGGGAGGGGGGGAGGGACATTCACGAAGATTATAGCGACACTATTATGTACAAAATAATTCCGGCGAAGTGACGTTTTCCGATATTAATGGTATACTTATTGAGAGCAATCTTTACACACGCCTCCTCCAGTAAACCGAATAATAAAGCCATCTTAGGGAACACACACATATACGTATATGTATATGTGTATATATATATAGTCATTCTCATACGTCAATATGTCAGTTACTTGGTTGGAAAAAAAAAGATCTTTCTCATGTAAAAAGTTGTGGTGGTAGTTAGTGATAGTGACTATGTGTGTGAGCATACGCGTACGTTTATGTGTATGTGTGTTTATACATGTATATGTATGTGTGTATATAAACATATACATACATATATATACATATTCACACACACACACACACACACATATGGTATCCGTGTATGCAATATATTGTAATTTTCTTCAATATATTATATCCGTTTATTTATCTTTCCCTCTCGCTCTCCCTTTACTTTCTCTCAATCTCCATACGTTCAACGACGCCGTTTACCATGTCTCCTTCGTATAAATACTCTTTCCATTTTCGCTCTCCTCAGAAGTCCAATCACAAAATAAAGCGCAAGATCTGTCATCTGCTTCTTATATGCTTATCTTCCGTACTCTCCTTTCTCTTTTCCGGCTCTTCTAAGCCGCCTTTTCCTAAACGCACACAATCATACATATGTTCATACACACACGTGTATATACGTGTATACATGTAATACATTCTCTCGTTTACACTTTCTCATACTCTTTCACTTTATCTCTCTTTCTCTCTCTCTCTCTCTCTTTTTTCTTCTTTTAATATCTTCATTCTCGCTCTTTCTTTCTTTCTCACACACATACACACACACTCATTCAAATTCTCTCTTTCTTTCTTCCTCTAATATTTCCACTCGTTCTCTCTCTCTCTCTCTCTCTTACTTCATCTATATTTCTCGCCCGAAGAAAAGCGAACGAGCGACAAACCATCGCGTATGAATATACACGCGACACGTGTATCCATCTTGAATCGGTGTGGGAATTCAAAATTCGGCGAATTCCTTGGCACACTTCTCCGTCAACGAAATCCTGAGCGTCTCCTCCTCGTAGTCGTCGAAATTGCTGGTATCACCTGGCCCTTTGCATTTCGGTATGAACGGGGCTTCGATTTTCTTTTGGAAGACCGCTATCCAATCAGTACTGGCGAACCACTTGTGACCCTTGACATCGTTTACACCGGCCTTTAGATTGCCGTACCTTTTAGTGAGGTCGACTTGCAGCAGGTTACGCAGTAAGTCTTTCAAATCGGATCCGAAATGCGAGGGGAATCGTGGCTTCCCGCTGACAATCTTCTCGTAGATTTGTATCGGCTGATCAGCGAAAAATGGTGGATAACCGGCAGCCATCTCGTAGACCAGAACGCCGAGCGCCCACCAGTCAACAGCTTTGTTGTAACCTTTGCTGAGAATGATCTCGGGGGCGAGATACTCTGGAGTGCCGCATAAGGTCCATGTTCTACCCTGTACCCTTTTGGCGAAACCGAAATCCGTGACCTTCAGATAGCCCTGCGAGTCAATCAACAGATTCTCCGGCTTCAGGTCCCTATAGATTAAGTCGAGGTAGTGAAGGTACTCGAACGCTAACACAATCTGTGCCGCGTAGAAACGTGAATGCGGCTCTGAGAAGCGGCCAACTTTTCGCAGATGGCTGAACATCTCGCCACCGGGTACGTATTCGAGGACCATGTAAAGATACGAGTTATCCTTGAAGTGAAACCGCAACGAGACCAGAAACGGGAAGCTAATCGCCTGCAGTATCCTCTTTTCGTTAAGCGTATGTTCAACCTGCTTGAGTTTCACGACCTTCTGCTTGTCGAGTATCTTCATGGCGTAATACTCCCCGGTCGGCTTGTGTTGCACTATCATGACACGGCCGAACGAACCGGTGCCCAGTGTCTTGATACGCTCGAAATCGTCGAGCGCCGCGGTGTTCGTCGGATTTCTTTTCCACTTGTCCTCGAACTCCTTCTTCGCCTTGTCGAGAAATTCCTTGACGCTCTCGGCGGCGTCGACTTTTTTGTTTGCGGTTGCGGCATTGTTGCCCATCTTAGCAGCCGCGTACGTACCCGAGCCAGCCAGGGCTCTACACACCTCAAGAAGTTTTAGAAGACCGCGTCTTCGTTTCCGTTTTCGTTTGTCCTCTTCCGTAGCCGAGCCTACCACAGCCCCGCCGATCACCGCGCTCTTTTTCAAATTGCCACTACCTTCCACTTCACCGTCCCTTCTTCCCCTCTTCTTGTCCTCTGTCCACTGTCCACTATCGTCACCCGATAGCCCGCAATTGTTTCTCACCGACAGTTGTCGACGTTGGCCCTACGAGAGACTTGTTCACGTACAAGAGGGCACTCACACTTACGCAAGAACAGGGCACACGCGCGCACTGCACGACGAATACACACTCCTACCGACTAACGGACTATCCTTCCTTTCTTTTTTTTCTCCAGTTCGACTTACTTGGCGACAACCGTGTGACCTCTAGCACTCTAGCTTGAACCTTCGTGGTCCCTTAATTGTACGACAAAGCGAGACCGAGCGATTTCGCGCGGAAAAATGGGTCAGCATTAATCCTCGTCCGCAACTCGCGCCATCTTTCCTGTCAATTGTACTGGCCCGTCGTTGTCGTCTCGTCCACCGAAGCCGTCACAGTCCTTCCCTTCCTTGTCCTTGTCTCTTTATTCTCTCCTCTAAACAGTCGCCGCAATCTCTGGTATACCCCTTTGCAACTTTCGTCGACGTTCCGACTTTTGTCCCACTTCGACTTGACAAATCAAAACACTGGAAACACTTGTCGGTTCTCACGGCGGCAGTACGCACCGGAATGGCAGAATCGCAGCTCGGGTACGATAGTTTGGAGCAAGGGTCGAACAAGAGCGAGAGAACGACGTCGGTTTCGATCGCTCTTCAACCCTCGGTGACAGAGCCTGCGAAACGTCGTCTGCTCGACTTACACGGCACGCACACCACAGAAAACTTTGACTTGCTACTCGCATTAAATGAACATCGCGAACGAACCTCGTGTAATCGCGTCTTCTCGCGATAGAAAACAAAAAGTAATTACGCGCTGTCGCACTGAACACACAGATCCCTTTGCTACAGTCGCGGACTGATTTTCAGCTCTTAGAAACGTAGCAGGCGGCGGTAGCGGAGACAGTCGGTACCGTTCCTAAAGATGGCGACGCGGCTCGCTCTACTTGTTCGCCTCGGGATTTCGCACGGCTGCGAAAGTGACGAAGTGCCGCTCTACGAAGCAAGAGAGCTACTGTACTGCACACCTCGGATATTGCTTCAGCTTATCGCCGATAGATGTAGCACTGGAAGGTTTAACGACTTCCTCGATCAGTGCTGCCACCAAACGAAAGCGTCGACGTACTTTGAATTCAAAGTAAGCTCGTCCTCACCTCCGAATCGTCAAGGCTTTCGCACTGGATCGCGAAAACGTTTCGTACAACTTGCTTGTGCCACTGTTTCGGCTGGGGAATGTGATCGTTGAGTCACCGAGAAAACGAGTTGCGATATCTTGTGAATTTTTCGTCAGAATTAATATTCGTCCATTTGACAAACATCGGTAGATACATCCTTAATAATTGAATTAATTACCAAGTAGTTTTCAATTTCTTGCATTAGCTTTGCCAAATCCTACGATTATAATATAAACTTGAAAGTCGTTTATTGTACTAAAATTTTATATATTTTAAAAATCAGAATCACATTTACAAACTGTGTACTATTTTTTTTTTTTTTTTTTTTTTATATATAATATTGTTATCGTAGTAAAAATAAAACTCTAAATCTCTTAATGTGTTAAGCTGCGTTCTGCTTGATCAACGTTGATGTATCTTATAATGGCCTAAAAGAATTGTAAGATTATGAATTCGTTTTTGTCGTTGTATTTATTTTGATTTTTTTTTTTTTTATTGACACTCTGTTGAGTGACACTCTTATTGTAGTTATTTTACTATAAGCCAATCTTGCATCGAGTTTACTCAATTTGGTAGTTTCGTTGCTATTAATAATAATCGACCTGTTTTGTGGTATTGAACCGTGGTACGTGCACGGAAGGTTGAATACTCGCTGACCTGTGATAATCCTTTGGCGATTAGTTTCTAACTGTAGATAGGCATATAGGTACAATTTTAGAGCGGCAGATACGGTCGAGAAAGCTAGGTGGAGTCGGTGGAGGACGGGACGAACCGGTTACGATCGAGTCAAAAAGGTACGACCAGGTCAGACCTTTCGGACGTATACAGTATTTTTGTGTGCAGTCCTGATACATTGCACATCAGACTAGATAAAGATGGCAAACTTCCACCGACGTTACATTCGGATATATTGCTTGTATTAACTTTAGTTTGTTTCTACCCTATGGGATGCGCGCGACCACGCGTTCTATTGATTCCATGACCCGAAGCTGAAAGTGGTGTGCCAATTTGTGGAAGGAAAGTAGAACCGCATCTCTGTCATTTCTTGAATATTCTTTTCAGAAAATTGTACATACAATTCGTATATACTTCGATAAATTTAAATTCTCAATAGCATTATTCTGCTGAAAGCTGAATCTTTAAAATGTTTAAAACGTACTATCGATAAATTTCAAAAATTGTATACATACTGATATAAAATATTTAAAAAATGTGTGTGTGTGTGTGTGTGTATATATATATATATATATATATATATATATATATATATATAAATAACTATTACTTTCACAAACGTATATTAATACTTCTGAAATTTTTTGCTTCCATACTTTATTTTCCTTCTCGGAACTTTCTAATAGGTAAAAGTAATGAAACAAGCGTGTTAGTCTATAGTATGGTGAATAAGAACGCATCAAGAAAAGTGGGAATTTAGTCCAGCGAAATGAAAATTTAGATGCGTGGATGCTATCTTTAGTTTGACACTGCAAAGCCAGTGGAAATATAGGTTACTGTCATCGAAATAGCTTGTGGCTGAACACTTCCACTGACCCACTAAAACAAAATTTAATTTTATCAAGTAATGCCACATGTCACCATCTACATACATATTTATTTCCATTGATAAAATATCTTCAAACGTTAAATTCTATATTAATTATCAGAAATATATACACATAGATACACCCTGAAGAAAATTTATTAAAAATAACTGCATTAAAAAAATAGATATATATTTATAATAGATATATATTGATAAGTCTAGTTCGCAACTTTGTAGAAAAAAAAAATGTACATTATTTCTTTTCCTATATAAATATCATATTTATTCGTTCTGTGAATATTATAAATAGAAGTGCGCTAGAAATGATGAACACCTTCTTTTTGGAAAGTTTTATTGAAAACAACTCGATCTGGTATAAATGTGTCCTCAAGGTTTTACCATGTAAAGGATATTCAAAAAGAAGCATCTGCTTTGCACGTCTTCACCTGCACCGACCATAGCAGCTGCTCGGTGTTATCTTCGTGCTTACGTAGACTTCTGGCACGTGGCATATACGGTAGAACAAAAAATACATTTCTTAACAGGCTAAACTGACACGTTTGCATGATTTTTGCGAATATGCAGATTGATGAACCATATTTGATCTCATGCCTAAAATTTTAGAAAGAACGATGTTTTTCTTTTTTCTTTGTTTAATAATTATCACGAAATTTCAACGTAATTATAAAATAAATTATTGTACTCGAACTTCTACAATGTGATACAATAGATTTTGTACAATAGAAATGTACTTGATAACCATCTTTTTCTCGTACGAACAAAAAATAAAATACATATTTATATATACATCATATAAAATTATACTTTCCCCTACTACAGATAATGAGATATACAAAACAAGGTATACACGTGTGCATCAATTTTTATATGAATATGTGTACGTACACATCTACGTATATGTATACATAATCTATATATAGTACCTGATGAAAAAAAAATACGTATATATACACGTATGTACTTGTTATGTGTTATAAGGGCATTTAATGTGTCATCTTGAAGTAAATTATACTTTAATTAAATTGTCGATAAGACTTTTAGAACTAACGTCTAAAACAATATTGTAGCGAAAAGAAAATGCGATCGTTTATTATTTCATAGCAAAAGCAACCTGTAACATGGACGTAAATGCAGCAGAGCCTTTCGTATGGGTGCGTGGATCAACCTGAAAGCATCGCGCACCTTTTAATATACACCGGAAATGGAACCATACGCGAAACTTCTAGAACTTTCCGTCACTTGTTCCCGTTTATATCTTGTATGTTATCCACAGTATACATTAAATTTCACTAGAATCGAACCAATATCTTAAATTGTACATAAGATTTAATAGCCATTATTTTGAAGACGATGCGGAACAAAATACATATTCCCTCAAACAATACATCACTAGCGCCGGAAGCGCGGGGATTTTTTACGAGTTTCGTAAGACAGTATCCAATTGGTCAGTATGTTATTTGGAGGGGCATTAACAATGCGGTAGTGGCGAAGTTACCACTACTACGAACCTAAAATCGCATAACCACAACTATTAACAGACGAATATATTATACTTCATGCGTATGATATTCTTCACTCGGAGAAAGATAAAACCAACGCTATAATTAATTACTGGCGTTTGATATTCTAACGCAGTTTTATATGAAACTTCGTTGAATCATGGTATATCCACGATGAGAATATAGCGGCAAATTTATACGTATCTCAAAATCATTTTCGTTGGAAAGTAAACTAATAATAAATAAATAAATAAACATCTGTTACCGATAATATCGTTTACCGAGAATCCTTCCAGTAATTTTTGCTCTACAGCGAATGAATTATATATTAACGGTTTCTAGTTATTTTAAAATTATATTTACAATGAACAGTTTAATAAGCGATTGATTCGTGCGCCATCTGTAAACGAGCGGGAAAGAAAAGTGTTTTGAAGGCCGCCGGCCTGCCGGCCGGGCCGAGTAACTCGGGTCTTGGACGAATCAGTGTGCGAGTCTCTCTGCCATTTGCGCGTCGGTACGCGACTACGCGGCAGTGGTGATACCAGAATTCTACGTCTGCTTACCGGTGCGTAGAAAACGCAGGCCTTATTAAGTGCGTTTTGTACCTAAGTGCTTTATCGACCGTACGATTAAATTGATCAGCATGGCGGATACGGAATCTAAGTAAGTACTACAGATTTTTTTTATTGATCTATCGTAAGAAAATCACACGTTTTTGTCGAATGCTTTTGTTATGTTTCTGTGCTGGATGCAATAACGGCGGGTCAACAATGTGTTTCACATTCCCAATTTTCACTTGTTTGTTTTAAAGAAATGAAACGTGAAGTCGATTTGACCAGTTTGATGATATTATTTGTATCGTGATTGATTGTGTACTTTTGAAAGTGTACGTAATTTGTAGTCACGAGAAAGGGACCACGGGGGAAAGAGGGGGGATGCTCTCTCTACGTGATATTCTCAGCTTGATTCGTAAGGCGCGTTACGTTCTCAAGATTACCTGCTTTTGCCATAACATGTGCTCTACTTGCAAACCGCTTTTCTGGCGGCATCGTTTACCCTTTTATTTTCTCCACTTGTAGCTTCAGTTACATGGGACACATAACAAGAAAGTACGTGTGTTTATTTGCTATTAATATTTATTTCATGAATATTTTAATCGTGAATACTTCAATTATTTACTATCGAAGTAATTATTTATAAATCACTTAACACTTTTTCGAATATAATAGATGAATATATGTTTGCAAATCGAGTTGAAATATTTTATAACACGTGAGATTATAATTTTTCGGCGTTAAGGATGATTTAAACATTTTTCTATAAAGATATAAAGTCTTGATCGTATATAAAAGGAACTATTTTGCAGATGATTGTATACACATCACCTTAAAAAGAAAATGGACAATGTATCGATCTGTTCTCCCTTACCGACTAAATGTGAAGAATACTATTGTTTTACTTAATATTTCGAGGAAAAGATGTATAATATTTGTAGCAATAAACATCGGTGCTATTTAGGTTTATTTAAGTTTCGGTACTATGGGAACAAATGTATATGTAACATTCATGTATATATTACGGTCCACGAACATCTACGATTTGCCGCGCCGAAACAGCCTGTATGTGTTGCGTGTATGTACCGTGTGCTCTGTTGAAAGGAGTGAGTTGAAAGAAGGGGAGACGAAAGCAGGATAATATTAACATCGGTAGGTGCCGCTACGGTTGGCGTCCTATCTCTATTTCTTTTCCTTGTCATTCCATCTTTGTCTGTAGCTGTAAAGTTATCGCTCTAAAGAAAACATATCATGATAGAATCACGTTTTAAATATATACTATTTGTATGTTATTTAACGGTTTTCTTTTTATATATGTTTGCGAAGTATAATAAATATTTCATCCATAATATGGACGTTGATACTTTAAATACAGAATATATTTTGTGTAATATATTTACATACATTACTATTATTATGTTGTTTATATGTACTATGTTTTAACTTGTATAAATTAATTAACTAATTGCTTAATATATTGTAATTTTTTTAGAGACACCAAAGTTGCTACTACTCCAGAAAAGAAAGTAGTCGAAGAAGAGAAGAAGACAGTTCAAGAGATTGATGAAGATTCAAAAGCATCTGAAAATGGAGAAGCCGAAGAAACCAAAGAAAATGGCTCAAATGAGGAAAAAGAGGCAGAGAACAAGGAAGCAGAATCAACAGAGAATGGTGATTCTACAGGTAATATTGATAAAAAAAGTTTTTAATTCAATACCAAATATTTAAATTTAATTATGTTATAAGAATATAAATTGTTGTATATTATTGAAAACAATAAAAAATCCAATTCATTTATAAGAATAATATTAAAATATAGTTATTTTATATTATTTATTATTTCTATTTATAGATGCTCCCATCGATAGTTGTTGTGTAAAGAGAAAATCAACAACTTTAAGTGAAACAACAGAAGAAGCTGCTACTGATGGTGCCAGTCCTGAAAAAAAGACAAAACTTGATGAGAAGTGTGCTGAAACAGAAAGCAATGGGGAAGCAGAAGCTACGGCCTAATATTTTTTGTTTACTGCAGATTTAATCTATAGATACAATTTTAACAGCTAATGACAAGTCAGAACACCTAAAATTTGTTATGCATCGTCAAAATAGACGAGCATTAAAAACAAAAATTTCAATATTGTATTAATGACTTTTGTGTTCAGACATTTTATGTGTGTTTATTGCAACCATTTTTATGATTTTCATTGGCAATAGCATATATCTATAACATCATCATAAATTACCATTTTAGATTACTACCATTCATGTTTCCTAAGTTTTCCACATTGACGTCCATACATAACACGTATATACACACAGTGCTAAACTTATAAGATGAAAAAGATACAGATAATATTATAAATAATATATTTCTGATACATAAAAATAGATAATAGTGTGGTGCTTGAGAATGACACTTGTAGGAAAATGTTCCATACATAATTTTCTTTCTGATGCACAGATACATAAATATATATTAACACTTTATATTGAAGATGGAAGAAATAATATTTGTTTGCAAATCAAAATACATTCCTAAAATACCTTAAAACTCGCCTAACGTTCATTTAGTAGTATTTTCTGACGAAAGATGTAAAATGAATTCCATTTGTGAACTCTGACAAATATTTGTTTCATACATAATTTAGTATTCAATAAAAGTAAAATAAATTAGACAAACTATAAAGTGTTTGAGTACGCTGACATTAATATGATAATATATAGTTTAAATGATTTATAATTAAAATTTAAACTATATTCGATAACAAATAAGTATTATTCAATTATCAAAATTGTCAAAATATTTAATATATGTACAGAAAAATACTGGTGAGTAAAAAACATGTAATGTTATTTGCAATAACAGCGATAGGAAATACTGCGTTGACAATTTTATTCAATAAAGTTGCATATCAAAAATTTAAAATTCATGTGTAAAAGAAATATAAACAATATGACAGGTGCAAAATTAAAAGCAATCTAGTGTATATTATACGTACTAATATTAACCAATTGATTTATATATTAAAACAGTTACTATATCATCATTAGTCCTTTTTAGTTACTATCTAGTACAAATTGTTCTCATACAAAATATAATAAAATCAGAATAACTGTGTAATATTATTTCTTATATAATAAATATTACATGTGAATTGGCAGAACTGTATAAAATTATATTATATTACATATCCATGAACAAGATAAAATTAATTTAAATACAATGTTGATGTATTTATGTTAGACTTATACATTCTAATACTTCATAAAAAATACAAGATAGTTGTTATTAATAAAACTATGTACAAAGTAATATTTGTCTTTGTATATATTACAATATATGTGTAATACATAATAAAAATTCATTCGCAATTCACAAAATCTTAAGAATCGCTTATGGTTTCATAATAACATTCTATACATATATTGCTATTAAATTTTAAATAAGAAAGCTATAATTTTGATATTCACCATTCTTTTATTTACTTTAATACTATTTATATCATATTGTAATATTGTATTCATGTTTTCATTTATTCTATCTTAAAATTTTTTTAAAATATATTATACAGATTACTTTAACAATGATATCTTGAAATTTAAGTGAAGTTGAATAAATTACTTATGTGTGAGAATGCAAAATTGAAATTCCTACTTCATTTTATTTAAACAAAAATAAAAAATATTTTATATCAAGTGAATTTTTGCTGTATAATGATCATTATAGCGGTTGAAAATACAAATATGATGAAATTTTTAACAATTTTATGTTCATTTTTTTAATATAGTTTAAATGTTTTCAAATTATATACAGTGTCATCTATAGGAGGATTAAAGCTTTAAAAAATTTGACAGTTGTGAAAGATACGTATGTATGTACCGGGCGGTATTTGTTCATTCAAATTGTATAATTAGTATTTAAATATACAAGTTTATAGTTTAAGGACATATTTGAAAAATAATTTTGTTTCATTGTGCCGTTTACATAATCATATAAAATGAATACAAAACCGATTTTCTCTAAACCTGGTAGGTACAATTTTGTTTAAATTCATTATCTGTACAAACTATTGAAAGAATAATTTTCCTTCTTTTTATTTTTATTTGTTAATATTGTATTTCTTTTGGATTATAAATGATTTAAAAATATGTATTTACATGTACAATTGTATGACATAACCTATTGTGAATTTTGTGTGTGCACTGTGTGTGTCTGCGTCTGTTTTGTATATTCCATATATGTATATTACATATTGTATTGAGAAAAATTATATTCATTTGATAATCTCTTAAATTGCAGGAGATAGTATGTGGCAAGAGGATAAACCAGATATAGAAGCCCATTCATCTACACAATTTGTATATAATGCACATCATTCCCTTGCACTTAACATGCAACGTCAACGACTACCTACATTTAAATATAAAAATCATATTATATACTTACTGGAAAAATATCAAACATTGGTCTTGATTGGTGAAACTGGATGTGGAAAAAGTACACAATTACCTCAGGTATGTTCTTATTTTGAATAAATTTTATAATATAAAGAGATAAAATTTTAATAGATAATATTGTGATAATATGAATTTTACTGTATATTAAATAAAATTGTAAAATTGTTTTATATAAATTTAAGATATAATAAAATAATATAACATATATACATATTTGTTGTTACCTTTTATACAAAGTTTTATAGGGTTATATATATATATATATATATATATATATATATATATATATATATATATATATCATACTATTATAGAGTTATAGAATTTTATCTCTACCAAATTAAAAATCAAAATATTGTTAATATGTTATTGAATGTTATTCCTTGTTCATTTTTTAAATCATCTGTAATATTTGAAATAATTTTATTATATTTTTACGTGTGTGTAAATATATGTGATAGTCTGTATAATTTTATTGATTGCTTTTCTTACGCATATATAATATTTACTTACTATTTATAATCTTATGTAAATAATATATAAGATGTCTAAAAGCATAAACGAATTGATTCCTCATAAAAACATAAGAAAGAAAAATATAAAGTAAAATCTTTTCAATCTTAGTTTCAAGAAAATTGTATTTGAAAATTTATTTGCGTGAATTTATCTAATTACCGATCGGATATGAGCAAACAATAAACAAAAGGTTATATGAAAATAAATAAAAAATGTACATTAAAATTTTATTTAAAACATTATTTCCGAAAAAAATAAACTTCGAACATGTTTAGTTAAGAATTAGCTCAATATATACGTATATACTTAATAAATATCTAAAATTAGTTTTCTGCTCAAAGGAAAAGATTTTTATAGGTTTTTTCACCGTATGGTTATTCATACGAAAATTTTGATCATATACTATATATATAAATCGTATAAACAGATCTAATAGAAACTTTTAGTATTTCATAAACTTGCGCACGCGCCTATGTAAAGATCATATTGTATCGCCATTCTGTTGTAGTCAAACAAGATACGACAGTGCACTTCATTATTTGTCCAAATTGTAATATGTGTTAATAACATTTGCCGCTAACAATAACGATATTCTAAATTTGATTAACAATCATGTGTCGTAAAAAGAAATATCATGAAACAATAAATTTTATAATTAGCTATTTTGCTATCGGACAATTAAAAAAACGAATTATGTGACAATAGTGCGACTAAAACGTAATTATTAAAAAGGTTTCATGTTATCAAAATAAATGACGTTGTTCATTTGTTCAATTGTTCTTTAATTACTCGAATAAAATATACTGGCATGGTATCAATTAATCAATCAAAATGGTACATTCAGAATTTGCAAGATTTCATGTATCCATGTGGAACCACGCTATGCTGAACATCGCTGGCTATCGCAGCATTATTTATTACGGATCAAAGTACTGTTATTTATCATAATAATACCATTATCCTACGAAAGATATGATATAAAAACCATCAAAATCACGTGATGAGTTCAAAAGTTAAACAACTGTATATTATTGCATGTCATTACATCGAAAAAGTGAATATTACAATAACATTGTTTTAAAATAATAAACGAACGTGTGTTTTTTATTCATGTTACATTAAAGAAGTATGTATAACAAAGTTATTGATCAATGAATTTATTGCTAATATTTAATGACAGTGTACATTTAAATTAACTACATATCTGCAATACATTTGAAGTTACTATAAAGAAGATCATGACATAATACATGACAAGAAGATGTTATGAAAACATAACAGGCATATACAAATTTATACGTGCCAAATTTATATACAAAATGTTTAGTTCAACAACTTTAGTAAGCAGGTCATTCCTAGCAATTTTGATATTAATGACATTATATTTTCTTGGAATGGACCTTCTATTGTATTCTAGAGCACAAAATTATGATATAAGACCTACATCAAATGGTACACGATATATTTCAATCATACCTTGTGATTTTAATCCTTTATGTACAGTGACTGTAAAAGGATTAATGCTTGATCATCCAAACCACTTTCTTTTGAGTCCTCTTGCAGCTATTATGGATGATTTGCTGCATATAAGCAGTTCTTGGATATGGGTGACGCCAAATGCAATCAGTTGTTTCCATGTATTAATAGCAGTATTGGCTGGTAAATGTGTTTCCAGTGATTCATTGTCTTATAGACGTCTAGGTGTAATACTGTTTCAAGCAAGGACATGGCTAGATGATCTAGATGGACATGTTGCTAGAAAAAGAGCAAATATTAATGGTGAACGTTCAGATGTTGGTTCGTCCGGTTACATTATTGATGGTATTTGTGATGCTTTAGGTTGTGTTGCGTTTATTATTGGTTTATATCAATTCCTTGCCCGTAACTCAAGTAGACGTGGAGGATATGACAAGCTGCCACAACTTCCTGTATCTTCAGTTTTGGAACCTGGAAATGTAACTCTGAAAACTTCAAATGCAGCGCTTCGTAACATATTACTTATGACCGTCCATTTGTTCCTCACCAGTGCCGCCTGGAATCGATATATATATTTATATCAAGATCTTCTTGAGACTGAATATAGAACACCATCGATTAGTAGAGAACATCTTTATGCTAGACAGACAACTGTATTCAGAAGCTCGTCCTTTACAATAATAACTCTTTGCTGGAAGTTTTTAAATTTTCATGCTGTTATGGATTATTTGCTGTTAGCAATATTTTTTGATCGTATGCGGGAATATATTAGACTTATAAGATGGTCTTCGTATGTAGTTGTATTATTACTTGTTTATGTAACTGAATTTCATTTTCTGCGGGCCTATACATTTATACAAGATGTACCATCATTGATTGATGAAGAGATATCTTCATCTGATGTATATACTCAAGGATGACAGCGTGAATATTGGAAAACATTGTTTTCTACTATTTGTTACTGGTGATATATAATGACTAAAATGAATTGTACACTGAAATTTGCAAATTTGTCTATGGAAACAATATCTTGATACAATTTTTTGTATTTTCTATTTTTCTGCATGTATTTTATATATATACCAGACTGATATATGAAAAAATGTGTATAACCCCTTAAATGACAAACTAATAAAATTATTAATTTTTATTTTAACTTAGTTTTAAAATTTATAATGTTCAATTATAGCCAAAATTTTCAAGAATAATTTTCTTAAATCATTTGTAAGTTATAATTCATATGTTTTAAGCAAAGATAATAATTAGTAATAATTTACATCACTAAATATTTAATAATATGTCTGTCTTCCTAGTTATGTAACTATGTATGTAGTATATATTAATTTTGTATTTGTAAAATATGACTATTTAACTGTATGATTATTTATTTTGGAGGTATTGCTGTGATGTTTGATGATTCATTTGAGGGGTTTTAATGTTAATATTACATAACATAAACAATAACATATACTATTAAAGGATAATATGATAATATGATCAAAGTGTATTCAAATTTAATAAAAATTTTTTAGTATGTTTTTTATATCTGTAGTGCAGATTAAAATATGAAATACAATTATTGCGTATTTCAATTTAATCATTAAATCCGAATAATAATATATAGGTTGTATAATATATATATATATATGATATAAATATGTATTTATGTTAAATATACAAGTTAATTAATATATGTTGATATGTGATAATCAATAATATTAAGTGCATCAAAATATATAATTTTGCATTTTTTACTTGTAATAATTGACGATTTCTTGCCTTTATCTGCATTTTGATGTGATCCAATGTTGCGGGTTACCTCGTTATAGTACTTGTAAGTTTGCCGAAGTCACGTGGTATAATAAGCTTTCAATAAAATCCGATATAAATATGACATTAAACTACAAAGACGTAATATATGTAATATTCCTCCGTTACGGGATATGTGCTAAAGCTGGTAGTAGATTTCAGAGTATAGAGCTTCGCGTTGAACTTGAAAAGCGATCAGTGCATTTCACAGTGTACTAATCAAGTTTGTGTAAAATATAAATTTTACTTATCTGACACGTGGTTTATTTACTATGCCTTTGCTATCTTAATTTGCTATTAAAATTGGTATTCGATATTAGATAAAGTTTTATAACTATTATATATTACTACATAATTCTATATATTCTACTACATTAATACTGCATAATTCATAAGCATTAACTTTATGTCCAAAATGAATGTCAAATAAAACATTATTTTTTGTAATTTTTATGTAAAATATATTTCATATTAATATAATAATCACCTATAGAATATAAAAACAATTGCATTATTAAATAAACAATATTCAAGAATTATGTAATTATAATATTAGTTTTCATAACATTTACTGTATACATATTTTAGTATTTTTTTGCATTTATTATTAATAGTGAATATTCATAGCAATAACATTTCGACAAAAAATAAATAAAATATCAAATATTTAGACAAAAATATAAATGCGATCTACAATATTTTTTGTGGGATTTCTTTAATTTCATGACCATGCAGATTCTTGTAAATAATCATTGATTTTTCAAAAATAAATAATGCTAACAAATTAAATAATCACAATAAGAATATTAATATAGTAACACGAACGCGTCCTAAACTTATGTTATTTCGATGTCACACATCAATGTGTAACATTACTAATTAACTACTTTTATTAATATTAGGAACATTAAGCAATAATTATTACTCTTGTTACTTGTTAAATTATTATTATTGATATATTATACTGATAGATTATTTTACAGAATATTAAATACATTTTACAAAATTATATTACGAATTATGCTTATATTTTAATGTTTCCAAACTATAAAATATTTGTTACATTTTTTTTAATGCATTAAATCTATATTATTACATTATATTGTATTATACTATATTATTATTAGATATTAAACATATAGTTAATTTTAGTTAATTTTTAATATATAAAACATTTAGTAAATACAAAAAGTACTTTTTTATTTTTTAAAATGATTACAGTATCTTCTTGAAGCAGGATGGTGTGCAGATGGAAAAATGATTGGCATCACGGAACCAAGAAGGGTTGCAGCTACTTCTTTATCTAATCGTGTTGCCGATGAACGTAATTGTATTTTAGGCACTGAAATTGGATATTCTATTCGTTTCGATAATTATACAGACGAAACGACAAAAATCAAGGTATTATTTCAAAATGTTAATTAATGAGGGAGATAAGATACATATATTATCAATATCCATTCGTTACAAAAATACACGGATATGAAACAATAATAAATTCCAGACTAACTTCTATTTGACACGACAATTGTTAAATTGTCTCTGTACTTTGACTCTTTTTCAATTTTTCAATCTTTCAATTGAGAATTTTTGAATTTCTCTTTCTCAATTCTTCCACTTTTAACTAACTTTTACTAATTTATGTCACATTATTCCTCATTAATTCTAATTTCACAACAATATTACAAAAATTATAATTTAATATTTTTTTTCGATAATGTAAATATGTATATAATACAATATTTGTCGATGTAAGAAATCTAAGTAAAAATAGCAAAAATTTATTTAATAAACTAATAAAAGTTATACAATATAACATACACTAATAAAAATAAACTAATAAATAGTTATATGTGTATGTTATACAATATAACATACACATATAACTATTATATTACATGTATAATAATATAACATAATATAATTGTAATAATAATAAAAAAATTATATATAGTCAGCAATTAAATAAAATTACATTATTGATAGTATATGACAGAAGGAATTCTACTTCGTGAATTAATGAGCGATCCTTTGCTAACAAGTTATTCCGTAATTGTGGTGGATGAAGTACACGAAAGGACTCTTCTTACGGATATTATTATGGGACTTTTGAAGAAAATAATTCGGGTAATTGAAGACCATAAATTCATAGATTTAAACCTAAATAGAAGATATACTAGTTGTCATAAAAAATTTGTTTTGTCTTAGAAACGAAAGAGTTTGCGGATTGTTGTTTGTTCCGCCACAGTCGATGCGGAACAGCTCCGAGATTTTTTCAATACAAATACAACCAGGGATTCAACAAAAGACACTGCAGTTATTCTTACCATCGAGGGTAGACTTTATCCAGTGGATATTTTCTACATTAGAGGTATATTTACATATGTAATTACATTAAATTATTCTACAAGTAACGTCTAGATCAATTCACAAATAAATTTATTATTTTTAATTTATTATTAATCATCAATATTTTTTTATTATTTTTTACAATTTCTTTTCCTAAGTTTCTTATTTACTACTATTGATCGTTATTTTTTCTTATTTTCTATGAGGTTCTATGAGATTTCTTTCTCTTTCAATTTTGTGTTTCTCATAAACGCATTGTTTATATCAACATTCCTGCATTTTATTTTAGAACCAATAGCTAATTATGTGACCAGTGTGGTAGATATTGCTTTAAAAATTCATGAAAATGAAGAACCTGGTGATATTCTAGCGTTTCTTACGGGTTTGGACGAAGTAGATCAAGCAGTTTCTCTTTTATCAGAGCATGCAAAACTTATAAAGGAAGGCAAACGTGAGTAGGATACGGAATGATACCCTCGTTGTCATTGTCCTATTATATAACTGTTCAAAATTTAAGATAGATTTTATCAGTGTCCTTCTACTGTTCCTTTTTAGTAAAACTTTTACCTCTCGCAATGTACGGTTCTCTTCCGAACTCGGAACAACTGAAAGTATTTTGGAGGGCTGCCAAAGACACCCGTAAAGTTATTATAGCCACGAACATTGCAGAAACATCCATCACTATTCCAAACATTGTTTATGGTATGAATTTAATAAAGCATTGGTTTTATTATTTACGTTCTAAAGAAAATATTCCTATTATTATTATTATTATTTAAATACAATAAGAATTTATAAAATTCGGTATAAAAATGATATTGAAATTTCTATCTAGTTATCGATTGTGGCTTTGTAAAAATTCCTTGGTATGAGGCTGAAACTCAAACAAATTCGCTCGTGATTGTTCCTGTATCCAAAGCATCCGCTGACCAACGTGCTGGCCGAGCCGGTCGTGTTCAAACAGGAAAAGCATATAGGTATACAATTCTCGTAATCCAATTATTTAAATATTTAATAGAGATTTATTCGTTGGTTTATATTTTCATATTTTTGAAAGTTTCATTTAAAATCTAGATTGTATACAGAAGAAGCGTATTCAGAATTATTTGAGGCAACGCCACCAGAAATGCAACGCTCGGATCTGGCGCCAGCTATATTGCAATTGAAAGCTTTAGGAATTGATAATGTATTAAGATTCAATTTTCCTTCTGCTCCACCGAGTAAAAATCTTCTCACTGGATTAGAATTACTTTATGCATTAGGGGCAATTGATAATAATGGAGAACTAACAATGCCGTTAGGCATAACAATGGCAGAAATGCCGCTGGAACCTGTTTTGGCAAAATCTCTTATAGTATCAGGTAAAATTATACAATATTACATTATAATTGATTATTTTTATATTATTTTAAGTAATTAAAAAATTGTTAAATATATAAAATTGTTGCGTATGAATATAGGCGAGATGGGATGTTCTGAGGAATTATCTACGATTTTAGCTATGCTTCAAGTGCAAAATGTTTTTATAAAACCAGCAGGAGGCCAAGCTGCTATAAAGGCAAGAATAGCGCATAGAAAATTCGAAGTTGAAGAAGGAGATTTATTAACGTTACTAAATGTATATACCGCTTATGAAAAAAATAAAACACCTAGTTGGTGTCAAAAGCAGTTCCTCAATAACAAAGCTTTACGCAGAGCTACGGAAATTCGAACGCAAATGCACTCTATGATGAAGAAATTAGATATATCGTTGATTTCATGTAATGGTAAATTAAACTACAAAATTTTAAACTATATTATTATGAAAATTTTCTAATAACAGTTAATTTTTCTTCAAGGAAATGTACAACAAATTTTAAAATGTATAACCGCTGGACTTTTCCCGAAAGCGGCATACTTACATTATACTGGCGTATATAAAACAGTACATGGAAATAAGGATCTGTATATACATCCAAATAGCTGTTTATATGCATTTCAGCAACCTCAATGGTTTGTACATTTGTTTCGTGTTTTTATAACATCATACACATTATACTGAGTCTCTGTTTTTCTTAAAAGGTTATTGTTCTACGAAGTTTTGCAAACAAATAAAACCTATATGAAGGATATAACTGTGATAAAACCAGAATGGTTATTAGAATTAGCACCACATTTTTATGAGAAGACATCTCTCGAACCTATTTAATATTTTGTATATATGTACTTAAAATAATACAGTAAGAAAGAAAAGAGAATAGTTTACTTAAGTCAAATGCCTTCTTCTAGATGAACAGTACTGCTGATAAATATAATTATTAAATGTGTTTTTTTAAAATTTGGATAATTAAAATGTTGCAAAGCATCAACTACTGTCGATAAAGTAGTATATCTATCTTAATTCCACCATTGATACCACAAACGAGATCTAATACTAGACAAACTTCATGGTTTACGTCAGTTTTTGAAAAAAATTTTTTAAAACTCAACGTCTTCTGTATACAGCGTAATCTGATAAAACTCACAATTAAAGTAAAGAAAGAAACGTGTGTATTGAATAATTTTTCATGCAAAAGAAGAAGTTGAAAATAAAAACTCTTCTCTAATAGTTTTGATTTAATCCAAAGTGATAGATATCTTATATTTAAGAAGACATGATATTAACCTTAATTTTATGATATCTGTTCAGAATCCCGAAAACAAGCAGTATGGCTAAAATAGTTGAATCGTTGAAAAAATTAAGTGTTGAACATAGGACGCACAAACATGATGACAATCGAGTCATTAAAAGGAAAAGCGAGTTAATATCGTCAATGGAAAAAGCAGTATCTTTTGATCATAATTATATTCTTGCTGTTTGTGGAACGCAAAGGCAAATTTTGCTTATTCTAATGGAGTATTTTACGTCAAATCTAGTTTTAAAAAGTATGGTATTCTTTAATCTTTAAACATTTCTAAATGTTTATTTATATTTTTAATATGTAGTGCCTTGCAATTTTCCCTTTTATAGAGAGATCAATATTTTTCAAAGTTCATTTCATTTAATACATTGTGACTAAAAAAAATATTTAGCAGTTAGTAAGTATTGTAGTGAATAAAATAGCTTTATAAATATCTTTAATTTTTCAGTTATTTTGGTATTGTTTATTATTTTACTTATATTTGATTAAGTATAAGATTAAGAAACAAATTTTTATAATTAGATAAATATATTTAAAATACATTTAACATTACATTTGGATTTGACGTGAACTGACTCATAATTATATATACTACAAAAAACATTTACAAACTGTCTTACGAATTAACTTCTATGTATAGTGATCCAGAATTTAAGATCGGTGCAGCTTTTTCTGACTATACATGTGTAATATATTCTGTTGGGGAGACTTTCAATCAAACTGCTACATTAACTCACAATCGAGCACCTATCGTTGGTATTAAGTTTAGTCCTACTTCTAAAAATATTTTATATACAGCTACCAACAATGGAGAAATTACAGCATGTGACTTAAGAGCTAAAGGCAAAGTTGTTGCAAAGTTTAAAGGTATGTATTCATAAATCCAGCAGAAAAAAAGAATAAAATAGAATAAAAGGTTCAATTAAACTTGCGTATTTAATATACTTCCTTTTCGGTTTTCAGATAATACAGAAGATGGTAAAACAAAACCTCTTTGTAGTTTTGATGTTAGCTGCGATGAAAAGCTTGTAGCAGGTGGTACTGAGCATATTGCAGGAGATACATTTATTTTATTTTGGGATGCTCGTCATACTAGTTCAAAATTAGATGATAGAAATAATCTCCTTGGTGGGTACTGGGAATCTCATATGGAAGATGTAGTCTCGTTGGCATTTCATTCTAGTAAACAGGATGTCTTAGCCTCTGGTAGTACAGATGGATTAATTAATATCTTCGATCTCACACAGCCATCAGAGGATTCTGCATTAACTTACTCTTTAAATACAGAATCGTCTGTGGTAAGTTTATATCATTATAAAATCTGAGAAATATTTATACCATAGAAAAATTAAAATCTATTTTAAACAAAAATATAGGATAGGATAGGTTGGTTAAGTGACGATAATCTTTGGTGCACTACACATAATTCACTACAACTCTGGGACTATGATGAAGTAACTCCATATGCTAACTTTAATCGCAGTAATATAGCAATTTTCCAGGTTAATAGAGTAATTAATATAAATGTTCATATAAAATATTAGTTCTAAATCTTGATCATCATAAAACATCAAATTATAATAATTTACATTATTTTTTTTAGAACGATGATCCAGATGATTGTTATATAGTCAAGTTTCATGCTTCAAATGCATTTGAACAACCATTTCTTCTTGCAGGTTTTAGTAGTGTTAAAGGGTAAATTGCTTTCTGTCTTAAAAACTTAACAGTATGAAATAGCATGACATCAAAATTAATGATATTCTTATTGATATTAATTAAATATTTGAATATCAATAATTAGTTTTATGCAATATATTTGCAATGTTTTTCACATATTTCGTATTAAAATATTTTAGGGAAAATTTGAGATGTTTAAATGTCGTAAATAATCGATTAGAAACATATTATAATATGATAGGAAATAAACAAATAGTACGTGATAGCTGGTTACACGAAAAGGTATAATTTTAATATAATTTATAAAATTAATGAAATTTATGTCATTTTAATTAATATCATATATCATTTGTAGAGTGGTTCTTTGGTAACAGTAGGTGAAGGTGGACTTATAAACATTTGGAGGCCAAGTGAAACTGTACCCATTCAAAAAAATTCTAGCCACAAATTGGTGGCAAAAATTGGCACTGGGAAAGTACGGGATCGTCAACACAGGACTAAGCCATATTAAAATAAAAGTGATAGGATAAAAATTTATAAATGCAAAAAAAGTTTTTGTAAGTAAATATAATAATAAACAGAAGAGAAATATTACGTGTAACATTAACGTAATCGTACATTTCCCTCACGTTTTTCTTTATTACAATAACAGTTGTATGTACATTTATAATAAATAGATATTACTTCTTTATGCGGTTAATGATTTAACGGCGATTGATGTATCAATTGAAAAATGTAGCATGTGTATATATAAACGTTAAGGAATGTAAATCACATACCAGTGTGTATATATAGAATTGAAACAGGAAGAAAAATATCGTAAATATTTGTTTACTCTTGCCAAGTAACAGATTAATTTCTATGGATATCGCCTTCTGGAAAAATTATTTCATTTCGCAATATATAAGGGATTATTAAAATAAGAGCTTCCCGACGTGCATTTGTTATAAAATAGTTGCATTTAGCGTATTGTGAATAAATGGTAATCTTGATAAAGTAATCAAGCAAATAACACAATAATAACAATTAATATTAGCATATAACCGACGTAACGGCTTTTAGTTTAAAATTGTTAAATTCTAAGAGAATTAATGCTGACGTATCAAGTAAACGCGTCTTAAAACAAATACGCGTTTACTTATTAGGTATAATTTTATGTTAACGTTTCCAAAGACGATCGCAGTTGCGAGTATCACAATGATAACAGTAGATATATAGTTTTAGAGTAAAATAGTAGGTACAGAGTAAACGTACAAAAATACTTCCCATGAGCGTCAGGGACGTAAAGATTCACTAAAACGTGGAAAACCGCGTTGCTAATAATTTTTTATATCCTTTCTTAAACTTATGCTGTCCAGTGACGTCAAATATTTCAGATGCCACAAGACGCATGTAGGCCGCCGCACTACTCCTTAGTTGTTATTCCAATTTGATTCTTCGCATTACCCTGAAGATGGTGTGCGACTTCATTGCACAAGGATAATGTTTAATAACAATAAACTTTACTGGTATCAAGCTACATTTGACATAATGCAACGTTCTTATTGTACATAAAGAATACATTCTTTAATATATTTATATATATATATATATATGTGTGTGTGTGTGTGTGTGTGTGTGTGTGTGTGTGTGTGTATGCAATTAAATTATATATATAAATGTATATATATTTACATAATTATATATATACATATGTATATATAATTACTATATCTATCTGGAATGACTTCTTGGAATTACGTTCCAGCGTTAAAATTTACTTTTCATATATGTTTCGTGTTTTCCTTATAATGAGCATTACGACATTAAGAATATTTTAATTTGTATTAAGTGTTCTTGAAATGAAGTCGAACACTCATCCATAAAGGCTACTAACAGGTTAATACAATATCATTTACGAGCTAATATATGCTCGGTACTTTTTTTTTTTTTTTTTTTTTTTTTTTAGTAATAGACTTGTAAGAACTCAATTATGTTTTTTTTTTTTACATCTTACAGAAATACTTTTAAGAACTATTGTCACCACGATTGATTGAGACAAGTTGATAGCATTACTTATGTTTCCTTACAAAGATAAATTAATTAGTCACATTTTTATCATCGTGCCTCGACGACGCTGTCCTTCTATTCGATCATATTGCACGTTACAGTATCTTTTGAGATAAACACTAATCTTCGAGCTAAAATCTAAATAGATTTGTGTATCAAAAGAAACAATTTTGACTTTACAACGATGATCTACATTCTAAAGCCACATTTCCGAGATTATCTTTTACCTAATATTTTAGACGTGCAGTATGATCAATCTTTGTATAATACTTTCTCTGGAACATTCTTCGAAAGTTTTCTTCATGAAAAAAGTCTCATATAAAGTATAAATAAAATAGTTCACAATTAAGAATCATCACTGATCTTACATAATGCAATAAATAAAATAGCTTATATGTTATTAAAAAAAAAAAGACGGAAAGAAAAAAACGGTTATAGATTAATGATAATGGCAGTGAATAATCTCGAAGAAAAATATCGAATATAAAATACCGCTTCAATTAAATTAAAGAGGATTTATAATCGTTACAGGAATAATTAAATTCAGATAATTAACGATTTCGATCTGTGGCTTGGCACACATAATAGCAATGCATTATTGTTAACAATAGATCTTACCCGTCGTTTTAGCACGTATTAAAATACTTTTAAAGTTATGGTATAAGAATAGTTACCGCGGTCACTCACACATTCGTACATATACATAAGAAATATACACGTATACGTGCCACAAAATGAAATTACATATGAAATTACGAACGCGGCACATTCATTAAATTTCATTCATATGCACGCATATATTTTCGCGCGTTTTATTCTCAACATACGTGATGTCATACATATGTCATGAAAAAGTATATCTATACACATATTCATGTATATGCAATCCTAATATAATGTATTTTTTTCTATCTTGCATTTTTAACAGGCTGCAACAGATTTGCTTAAAAGATTCGTCTAAAATCATGTTTCTAAAACTGTCAGTCGGCTTAATAACATAACGCGTAAGAATTTAACAAGATCGGCTGATCTATCTCACTAAGCCGGCCATTTTAACACGTTTTTCTTTTTTCGCAAATATTTCTGAGCACTGATCAATTTATTTGTCCACATATCTTTTATAATTATTTTTCTCTTTATAATAGGTTCTGTGAGAATTTCCATAAAAATGATATTATTGCCCTCAGTAGCAGTTGAAAAGTAACACTATCTTTTATCAATTTATTGAGAATAATATGTATATTCTTTTTTTTTTATTGACAATCACTCTGTTTATTATGGACACCTTAAATGCATCACTTATGTACTATGTTGCATTTGTCAATGTACAACATGAATAAAATTGTTAATGAAAGAAGAATAATAGAAAAGAGAATGGAAAGAAAGACACGGGCAAGTAAGAAGAGAAAAAAGTAAAAAAAAGGAAGAAAGAAGTGTTCGTGGAAGAAACGTATCATAAACATGATATGAAAATGGAGAAATTAAAAAAGTAATAGTAGAATCACAAAAAAAATATGTAACAATAGTAAAAGAGTCTTACCGAGAAAATGTTGAAAGTCAAAATGACTTTACACGACTTCTAGGTTGAGCATCTTTTGATTGATTTCGGGAGGGAGTTAGTGTAGAAGTCGGGGTAGCTTCGCCAGTTGTAGGACGAGAAGATCGAGAATGTTTCCGACCAAAACGAAAGAAACGTCAGAAAAAAATTACTTCTTCTTCCAAAGGTTGCTGCTGTTCCGTTCTCTGATGCTGTTGCTGATGTGAATATTCTGGAGGCGATCGTGTAATTCGAAGCGAACGATTCGAGGAATGAGTTTGGCTCGTACCGGCATGATTGTTTCCTAATTCCGGTGAAGAATATGTAGAGCCAGTTACAATTGCTGGACTACTTCCCGTTCGTGAATGCCGATCTGGACTATTATTACTTGTGTTTCCACTTCTATATTTTTTATTAAATAAAAATAAATGCATTATTAAAGTATATCTTATATTAATTATTGTATAATGCATGGAAGTATGTGTGATCGTACAGTGAGTATGTGTGAGCAAAGAGAAAACGGAAATTAAGAAAATTACTATAAAAATATGAGTTTACGAAACATAAGACACAATAAGGAGAAAATGAAACAAGTAAAACTACGGCAAAAAGAAGACAATTACCTAAAGTTAAAACTACAGAAGAAAAAAAGTAAACAAGTATGTGACAGATATGTATCATTATTATTATTATTATTATTAATTTCTTTTATATTTTTCGTACTTTAAATACATTTTCCAATTAATATACTTGCCTAGTATTATTGTTGCTTCCACTAGCAAGTTTTAAAGGCAATTGTTGTTTTACTGGAAGATTACTTTGCACTTTTTGCTGATTAGTAGCACTAATTAAATTTAACGGAATTCTTTTAGCATCCGGCTGCGTTTTTCGTGTCTGTACGGTATCAGATCCCTGTGTCAAATGGGACAGATGAATAGTTGCAGAACTAGGTGTAGAGCTCGTAACTAATGTCACCCCTTGTCGTTCTAATGCTTCGAGCCGCCGATATAATTGATCTCGCTGTTGTGTAACATCTCTCTGTTCCGCTGCTAATTGTTCACGTAGTCTTGCCAATTCGGCTCGTTCTTCTTCTAATTGCTTTTGTTCTTGTTGTGATGCGGCACGAAATGCTGCTTTCTCTTGACTTAATTTATCTTGTAAATTACGTAATTCTTCTAATTGGCGATTTGGATTAGGTCTGTTATTTAATTTGCCCATACTACCTTCTTTACACGCAGCTAATTGAGCCTGTAGGCTGTCAATTGTCGTCATTTGATTACTAATTATACAGACCAACCTATAAACATGATGAGACAAACGAATCGCTGCCCACTGTTGCTCTTTACATATTTCTGTATCTTGATTTCCTTTTTCGTCCGGATTTTCTTTCATAAATTCACTAACTTTTGGAAGAGAAATTACGGAATGAATTGCAGACTCTCGCAACGGATATTTTTCCTGAAAAAAAAGGGTGTAATTACTATTTTGATTTTAACTGTTATATATATTGTATATTTACTTTGTTATGATCAAAACCCGCGAATGTCTCAGCTCTTCGAGGAATACAAAGTGCAGACGGAACATAGGCCTCACTATGTCGCTCTCCTGCAGAACTTAAACTTCTCGAAAGAGTAGCACCACCCGCACTAAAAGATAATGAGCTAGCAAGTTTTGTTGCTTCTTGAATAGCTGTAACCACCTACGAAATAGATTATTTAGTTTCAATTGCATTATATAGGATATTAAATTACTTTTCATACTAACTTTGGCAGTGTTTTACACATGATTAAAATAAGTTATTATAAATACAATATCTAACTAAAATGTCAAATAAACATGGAAGAAATGTTATAATTATTTATTCATGTATTTTTAAATGCTATTTTTTGTCGATGTAAAAAATCTAATACTATCTTAAATTGTCTGTAAATCGACTTTCATTGTGAATCTGTGTAATTTCGATAAATACGGTTTTAATTTGCTAAATGCAACTTATATAAAAAAAAGCAAACATTACTAAATGAGCAAAAGTGATATATCATTTTTTCTATATATTGTACTTTTGTTGTAAGATTTAGAAAACGTTTTCGATTTCAATAAAATATATATAGAAATTTTCAAATATCCTTTATAATAGTAATTTAATTTTAAAAAATATATACAATAAGATAGAACAACCTCTTGCCGTAACTGTGTGGTTTCAGTTCCTTCATTATGAACTAATCTAGTATAATCTGCAATTTCTTTATCAGCTTTTTCTATTTTCTCATTATCACTACTTTCATTTCCATTCCAAATATTAGCAGCATGTAAAAGTTGTATTTGTAAATTGATTTTTTCTTCGAGCAATAATGCCTGTTCCGCATCCTTCTTTCGCAGTTCACCTAATTATAATAATGTAAAATAACATATTTGTTATATAATTTTTAAATATATATATATAATATAATATATGGAATATAATAAGATTATTATAATATATTATTTAATGAAAATAAGATATCACACATACCAACTATCTTAAGAACATGCGACTCTTTAGTTTTGACTAAACGTTGTTTTTCTTCAACAGAAAGTAACGATATAGAAGAGGAACGTGTATCTCTTAATTCATTATTATTATTACTTTCAGTTGATATATCAGCTTCATTTTCAGGTTCTTGCGGACAGGCTTCAACTGCTGATCTAATTGCTTGTATCCACAATTGCTTATCTTTTGGCTTTTGAATTTTTAATTCGAACATCTCAGGTTCAGCTGGATTGCTACTTATTAAATAAATTCCTCTAGATTCTTGACCCGCCTTTTCACGAACTAGTAATTTTTGAAGTGACACTATACCAGCCTTATTGTCAGGCACAAAAAATGCATATTTCTGATCTCTTTCAGCCAAAAAAAATAATATGTCAGAAAGAACAACCACTACAATGGCAGTCATTTTTCCACGACCTTGCATTAAATACGCAGTACCTTCGAATTTTAAAATTCTATTAAATGCCATAATATCTGATTTTTTGAACTTGGCACCACGATATGTCGCAAAAGACTTTGCGTCAATCCTAAATAAGAGACAAATCATTAATAGTTATGAAAGAATTGGAAATATATATTTTTATAAAATATATAATTTTCTTACTTATTATAAATTTCTAATTTTCTATCTTCCCTTTCCTTATCAGCGACACATGTATCCACATTTGCCAAAATTTCTTTAACAAGAACCAAAGCTTTGCGTAAATCTTCACCCTCTTCTTGCGCAATACCCGTTTTGATAAGTGGTTCCACAAGCAGTGGATATTTCGTTAAACGTTGAGTAACAAATAAAATACATTCAGGAATTCCTTTCTTCTTCAACAAAGGATGTGACTATACAAGCATTAATTATATATATATATATATATATATATAAATAAATAAAATATATATACATATAAAATAGAATATATATATATAAAATAGAAAATAAGAAAATAAGTATAAATATATAAGCATATATATAAAGCAGAAATGTCACTCTACCTGACATTGACGCACGAATCGTGCAAATCGAGGATCATGACGCAAATAATACTTATATGCTTCTACAGCATCTCTGTGACGGCTACAAAATTCCCCATAGGCACTCTTCATACGTTGTGCATTCTCTCCAGAGAATTGATCCACTAATATATCAGCAATTGTAGGAACAATAGAATTTGTATTTTGCCTCTTACGTAATTTTTGCAGAAATCGTAAATGAATATCAATGAGATCACGTAGCCTTGGGAACATGCGTTCCAGATCTGCTTGACCGAAACGAAAGTGACGTCGCAGACCTTCCGCGAAAATTCTTTCCATAGCGAGAAGTACTAAACAGTGATGTTTTTCCGTAAGTACAAACTCATAAATATGTTCTTGTCTTTTTACTTTTCGTTCACAGTTATCAGCTAGCCGCAATGCAACGTTATGTCCAATGGCAGCACTCCAAGAGTCAGGTTCCTCTTTTGCCAGGCCCAATTCAGGATCCAGACCTTCCAGATCACCCACAGTGAATTGGTAAGTGTCGTCTCCAAGGTCATATCCTTCTAGTCCACTATAATATTATTTTAAATAAAACGCCTTTATAAATTAGATATTTCATGAAGAAAATTTAATAATATTTTTTTAACAAGTTTTTACTAACCTGGATATATCACGTCCATCTCCATCTCTCTCCTCATTTATTGTTTGACTGAAAGAAAGATATAAATTCATATTTCAAAATACTGTTTTTTCTACAGAGAAGCAAATGTTGCGTACACTGTATTTCACGATTAAAATTATATATTAAAAATCAATTTTATTTTAATGCTGATTTGAAAACTAAACATTAGTGCCACATTTATCATAACCTGAAGTAATAGAAGGAACAGTGACACAAAATTATTAATGCAATTCTAATTAAAGAAATCTATAAGGTCAATATGATTTAAGAAGATACTTTAAACATATTACAATCCTTTAATGGTTTACTTATCAGTCATGAACAGATATTTATATATTAAACATTAGGAATGTGCAAATATTCGAAATCACAGTACAACTTGTTAACAAAACGGTATCCTAGACATGTGAATTACTAGGTATCCTAGACCTAACAAGGTAGTAACAATATTTTTGGATCAATTTGGACTAATTTGGACTGACTCGGATTTTTATTTTTATGAACAATCATTAATTATTAACGAATTAGATTCCTTGGTCGACTCCTTCCAGTTTGATCCTTTCCTGTAATCTCTGGTATCTGCACAAAGAATTAGATACTTCTTCAATGAGATCCAAAAACAAATCGGCAGGTCTCATAGCCGTTCCAATATATCATTTATACCTACCGAAGGGTTTAATGCCATTTAAGTGAATGTAAATGAGAGTTTTATTGAAAGATTTCTATATCACTTAATGTGTTTAAGTAAACGCAAATGTGGTCTATATTGATTATTTGCCTTTTAAAAATTTGAATAATGAAGGCTTTTCTTTGTTTTATTTATTTTTATTTAATATAGAGCTAAAATACAACGTGCGAACCAACTTGACCATAGTAAAGAAACATATGACATGCTTATCTGAAGATATGATAAGATGCACTATTTTCAAAAGTTGAATTAATTAAATTGATTTCAAAAACTTTATCCGATAAAAGATTTATTTTGTAAGTAGAATTTTAATAAACATGATCATATTTCCCGAAAACTTGATTTTCTAAAAAAAACCTAAGAAATAGAAATTTTTTAATAATATTTTCAACATTACAATAAAGATATTACTGAAATATACCAGGCCCTGCGAATAATTCCAGAAATAAAAGTTTTGAAACATTTACAGCTCATTTTAATGAGAATAAGTAAAAACAGCAAAATTCCATATTTTATTAGATAAATTTGAAACATAATAAATGATTAACTAAATCCTCCTATCTCTAATTTTTATTTTGAAAAATATCTTTGACATTCAGAAATAATTAATTTTACATGAAATAGATAATGCAATAATTTTCCCTAACTTGATTCAAAAGTTGCGAATGATGCTGAATGTAGATTCTGAGATACATTTAATGCGGAAGAAATTGTAAATAAAGCTACACATTCATACTATGGAGAGAAAGACAAAATGGAGGATAATAAAGAAATTCATATCAATTGGAAACATGAGAATACTAGATATTCATTCTTGATGATGCTTGATGAAGAAATCATTTATTTATTTGATAATTATAAGTTTGTAGTATAATGATTGAATGAAGTTGTAAAAAGAGATGTATACACAAAATATATCACTGAATAATTATAAATAATAGAAGCAAGCATATCAGAAGCATAGGCAGGGGCAAGGTGATGTCTCTGTCAATACAACACAAAGAAGCAATTCAATTGCCTTTTAAACAATGTGTGCGAGAAAAGAATCGAGGAACGATAGACGCGGGTCATCCTACTACTGTGTAGGATTTAATATACGAACAGAAACGTACGAACGCTTCGACAGAATAGAAGGAACACATCAGACATCTGAGACTTACTTGACTCCGAGCTTAGTAGCAACTCGCCGCCAAGGGCTGTAGCTTGTCACGGCTTTCTTGCTGTTAATTTCCCTTTAATCGTTGAACAATCGATTGGTTTGTCGTTGCACGAGAGGGAATGCACGGGGAAAGGAAAAAGCACACACTGCATTAGGGCAACCTCATTTTGCCTTTTGTTTCCCTTCCTTCTTCAGTTTTCTTATTCTAGCATTTCTCAGTTTCCATATATTACTTAACAATACACACTCTTTTTGAAACATTGTCTTTTTTGGAAACACAGTTTAATACAACGAAGAATATATAGATGTGCAGTGTTAAGAAAAGATCATGTATACCTTTTTTAAATTGTGAAAGCTATCATTTTTCATTAGTATATCTATGATTTATATTAAACTTGTAAAAACAATAATCATACGATTGAAGAAGTTTGGGCATAGAATTTTGTATGTTAATTAACATGTTAGTTAACATGTATGCAAATGTTTTTTATTAATCAATGTTAGAGACGCGAGGATAAACACGCTAAAGCTTGCCATACTATTGATTAAATTGCAAAATTAATTAGAAATAAGCTTTTGAGCCAGCCAAAGCTTCTGAATAATAAGCAGATATAATAATACTTCCTCTAGCTATTTATTTTTCATATATGTAAAAATTCAATAAGAGAAATTTCACAGAGTAAAATATGAAAAATTATTTAAAATTTTAAATATATGTAAGTGCTGATATATCAAAATTTTGTTAGTAATTCATCATATTAAATTATCAACGGATAAATGACAAATTAATTAATTAAGTTTAGTTAATTTTATCAGATGATACACATTTTTATAAAAATCTAATGAGCAGAGAAAAATTAAAAAACCGCAAATTTCTTGCTGAGCGCAAATATGTGTACATATTCTTTAACTTATATGGTACAGTAGAATCTCTAATATCCGAAAACTTATCATCCAAACATTTTATTATTCTATATTTCTATTATTTAATAGAACTCGTTAAATGTTTTAATGTCATTAAACTGTATGGAAAGTATATTTTGAAAATTATTTTTACAGCGATAGTTGAAAAGATTAATAAACAAAAAATAAAATTACATGATGTAACAAAAATTGTTAGTACATGAATTATAAAGAATGTAATAATATTACAATAATACAGTATTTTAAATTTAATCAAAGTATAATTTCAGCTTTAATTGATAAAAATATTGTCAGAAATATGCTTGATTCTTGTGCTAAAAAAGAAAACAAATTTAACGAAAACAGTAATAAAGGTGTGCCTTTTTATGCCAAAGCATGTGTGACATTACAATTAAAGGGACTTACATAGTTTAGATTTTAAGTAGAATGTAATTCAGTGCAAATCAACATACTAAGAAATTTATATTTTAGCAAAAAAAAAAAAAAAATAAGTAATTAAAAAATATCAATAAGTAATTAAAAGCTACGTTCGTATCGCATCTTATCATTTATAATTATTCTTGTATCATTCATTTCAAACTATAGTCGCTATTCAGCTATTTCAAAATTGTCTCATCTAAAAAGTCATGCCTTCCTAATAATTCGGATGCTGGAGGTTCTACTGTATATCTGTTCAAAATGAAAGGAGTTTGTAATAAACTCCGAGTTTAGGCCTAGCCATGCCAATTGCGTGCGAATCTTGAACCACTGATACGCAGATCCAATGCAAGAAATCTATAATTTTAATAATAAAAGGTATTTACCTTCCACTTCCAGAAGTCGGTAAAGGTAACGATGCAGTAGATCCTCTCTTAACATTATAACTACTTGTAGTTGAGGATATACTTGATGTAGTTTTGATGGTACTTTTATCCTATAATTTCAACGTAATTCTTATTTATATTTTATTTATGTAAATATTTAAATCTTTTATAATTTTATTATGTTAATACCTTTTTTTTACGGAAAAAAATAGAACCACGTTTTCTTCTAGTTTTTTCTGATTGATGGTCATCATATACAGTGCCACTAAAAATAAAGTACATATATATTTATATTCATTTATTATATTTATATATATTATAATTAATATGTGATATAATTAATTGAAATAATTTACAATACAAAACAGTATAGTATAAGAATGATTATAGCATAGTATAAATATATTTACAAGCGATACATATGGTGTATTTACATTACATGATTAAAGTACAAATAAATTAAATTATTACATTACTGAACATTTCAATGAAAAAATAAAGAACACATAGAAAAATCTAAATAGCATTACAATCTTACTGTCGTGTGTATACGATATAAAAAAAACATAATTAATGATAAAGTCGATACAAACCAGTTATTTTTTTCCTTGCGCCTTGTTAGCAGAATATATTATATAAGGTGCTTGACAACAAAAGATAAAAGATTTAAAGGCTGCTTCTACGAATCAATACAAAAATAATACGAAAACAAGAAATAAAAAAGTTTGTGTTCATTACTTTGTTTATTACTCGTTATTACCTAAAAATCAATCAACATATTATTTCTAAACCCAGCAATGTTGCACGTTACTCAGTGACATATTGTGAATTAAAAGACTTTTGTTCTTACAAATTTTTGTAAATGAACATATTTAATAGTATTGTATTTATTATTTTATTATTTATTGATTTTTAAATGTCAATAACTAATAAATAAATCTTCAAACGCAATTTTGTCATTCTTCATTTTTATGTATCTATAATTTTTAGTTTATGGAAGCATTCCTTAAATTTTTTTACTATTTGTTACCAAACACTCTATATACATGTGAAAAACTGTATAATACTCACTCAGTTAGTAACTCATCAAAGGATATCTGAGCATGTGGAGTGCCTTCTCTGTCTTCATGGAATTCATGGCTGTTTGGAGTGTGAAGATCCTCAGTTTCAGTTTCACTTCCACTACCCTTTTCGTTTCTTTCACGTCGGCTGTACCATGCAGGATGGTAGGAAATTGTCAAGTACAAACACAAAGTATGCGACTATTGTGTAAAAGATGCAAGTCAGAAATTCTCGCGTGATTTTCCACCGAGATAGTAGTGCCACAAAGACGCAAGTTAATTAGAATGTACAGAAGATTGTTTAAATAATTATTAAATGATTATTTAGATTATTCAATGTGAAATTCAAATTCTTTAAATAATTTTAGGAATTCAATATTATGAAGATGAACTAATATTTTAACTTCAATACAAGTGCAATTTAATTTTAAAAAATTGAAAATTACTTAAATGTAGTAAATGGTGCAATCATGCTAAAATACTTTCATCTACAAAATACAAGTTGATGCAAGCATTCTTAGATGTAGGCAAATTTTAAAATCTTTTGTGAATATATTGATAAACCATGCATTAATTATTTTTTACTATTAATTTAAAGATTATTTAAGTTTAAGTAAAAAAAAAATATATATATATATGTATACATATATCTTATACTTTATATATGTTATTTTGTATACTACTTATACACGACATAACAGAAAGATTGCAAGCTAGATCAGTAGATTTTAAGTATTTGTTAGCAATGTTAAAAATTGATGTTATTTAAATTATTTAAATTAATACAAAACTAAAAATAAAATAAAATTTTAAAGGTTTGTATTACAAATTTTAAAATAATAAAAACTATACTCGTCGTACCTATTAATAGATAATATAATAGTTCAGAAATTTCCATCACTATTGATCTAGCTATTCAATCTAAAAATACTTTTATTTAACTTACGCTGTAAGTGATGGTGTTGTTCTAGTTACAGTTTCTGATAAATGAGCATTAACTTGAGGAGTAACAATTGAAGGTGTTGAAATAGATTTCTGAAGAGGTAAACGAGAGCCTGTAAGACCAGGCATTAAACCACTACTGTCTGCTAATCTTTGACTACCTTTGAATCGTTTTGTAACTATCTTCTGATATTCGCTCTATCAAAAAAAATTTTTTCGATGTATTTTGTTACAAATTAAACATTTAAGAAGCTTCTCAACATAAGCATCCTTCAGATTACCTGTATAAGATCAGCTTCATTGAGAGAATGAGTACTTGCTTGTGATCTGCATGCTCGACTACCAGCTCCTACAGGTCTGCTACAAGATTTTCCATGTAATTCTATTTCCATTTCACTGTCTAAGCTGCTTAAACTAATACTGCGCTGTCGCTGAAATTGTAATGGTTAAAACATTGAATATAATAATGAAAAGAGTAATTAAAAGGTTTGACAAAGTAAATTGAAAAAGCAATGAAGCAATTATATTCATGCTATATGTGTACAATGAATAATGCATTTCTTTAAAAATGTATCGAACAATATTAACCATATTTTGTGCTTGTAGGTGATTTTGTCCAGAATATCTGCGACGTCCAAATCGAGTATCTTCCAAGTCAGTCCAGCTGCGTCTTCGGTCTATACCTTGTGCATTCTGTGAACGAGGACCTACTGGTGGAAAATGCGTAGGAGAGCTGTTGGTGGAACAGTTAGCAAGGAGATCAGGATCAGATCCTGTATCATTATTGCTTGAGCGTGGTGCAATTTCAGGTGAAATGAAAGGACATAGAGAAGGACATGATGAAGTTAACCGTTGAGGTACATCATTGTGGGATGTGCGATGATTATATCCCCAGTTGCTCAGCGTCAGATCTCTCATACGCTGAATACAATCATGGATTTCATGCAGATGTTGCAAGTTGTCCTCTGCAAGGAGGTGAACAAATTGTTAGCCACAAAAGCACATAGAACTTTCCAGTGTCAAGTGGTACTGAGTTCAATGAAATGTAATGCATAATGTTACACAAGAGTAAAAAAAGATTACCTAAAACTGGGTAGTTTTTGGCGAGACCAGGTGAGTGAGGCGTGACACTGATAATTGGCACCAACGGATTAGTCTGAGCTTGACTGTTAGTGCCAAGTGAAAGCAATGAATGCTGCTGCTGCTGTTCATCAGTCCCTTCAGACATTGTAATAGCCGTTTTCTCTGTATTGTCTTTGGTGTAGCCGGTCTCAGTAATTATATTTCCATGTAGATTTAAACTACCAAGATCTCCATTAATAATAGGTATACGATCGCAATCAGAATGCGATGATCCCAAATAGTCAGTTATTACATCTTCTTCACTATCCTCTCCACTGTTTGGACACTCATCTATAAGCATATTAAAAACACATCTTTTTTTAGTACGTATGACTACATGACGTAGAAATAAGACAAAATACGAATTATTATTTAAACACATTTGACAGTTACTTTAGGCAGTAAAAATATAAATAAAATCTTGCAACAGATATTATTTAAACTATGAAAAAGATTGTACGATGATACTCTTCCACGAAAAAGACGGTACTCGCGTGTAACAAGGAATATTGCACTTCGTGAACTGCATCGAGATACGAGAAAACCAATATCCAAATGTCCTCGCGCCTATTGACTGCGAAAGGAACAAATAGGACCCGCTTGTGACAATTGCAGCAGCCTCCCGTTCTCATGTCAGTAATGCATAAAGATATATACAATGAAAACCAGGTCAAATTCTTCTATGATACGCATTCATATTTTCAACTTCACAAACGTGCGAATATCAGCACGAAAAAAATGAAACTCACCCGGCTCTTTCATTGAAAGAATGAAACTCATTGGAAATAGTAATTTTATTTTATTAAATTAACATCGGTCACAGATAATCCAAGGTCGTCTGTCAAATGTCAGAATTCGGAAACAAGTACTACTAAATCGATCTAACTTTAATTGATAATAAGTAAAAATGAGACTGTCATCTCGGTCCTGTCACTTCGTTCGATGAAACCAGCTTTCTCGTTACAATTGATCGGACATTTACATGTTCAATCTTGCCAGAAAAAGCGAAAAGAGAAGAAGTTTCGATGTAAATGTCATATGAACCGTCCGGATACTAACGACACTCCTGACGAAAATATTCAATTAATTAAAAATGTTCTATTATACCCACACGTCGATCTGATAAACCGTTTATTGTCATCCTAGTATCGAGAATAAATAAAAGAGATTAAATCGTACCAAGTACTTTTCCGGGAAGCAGGGGGTAGACACACTGTTGCTTTTCCCCGTAACTTCCAAGCGCGAATTGATCCGTTGGTCCGCGCGTGCCACCCCACCTCCATGCACCCCCGATCCTTAACCGACCTCCAACCTTCAATCTAATACCTTTACTACCGCCCTTTTCAGTAACTTTATCTTACGCTTTCGTATTCATGATCCTTCTTCCGTATTTAAACATTGTTTCTAAGAATTATCAGATTTTAATCAAGATATTTTTAAATCCAGACAGGCTATCTGTATAGGATTTCATCTTAAACTGTTCAAGTTACCATCCTACCAACCCCACTAATGACGAATTCATTCATTATTCGATCATACTCTTAAATTTTCTCGTATATTTAATATCATTTAAACGCTAACTAATTTTTATATAAAAGTTATTATCTAAATTTATTCATTTCGATTTTTATACTTTTATTCGAGGAAAGAATTATAAAATACACCAAAACATCTTAATTGTGATTTAAGCCGTTGCTTACTATAAATTGCTACAAATATTTTCTAAGTTGAAGTTCTATATTTTGAAGTATTGATAAAATGTATAATTTTAGAATATCAGTGTGTGTTAGAATACACAGAATACTATATCTTTTGTATCAATTTTATAGTCATGGAAGCACTGAAGTCAATCATGTGAAAATTAAATTCTATATCCTATAAATATAACAAATAACAAATTTCTTTAAACAAATATTATTTTAAAAAGTTTCTGATCAAAATATTAAACTAAATAAAAACTAATATTTAATATTGTTGAAATTTGCTTCCAATTATTAAATAAAAATAAAAATTACATACGTATAACGTTTATCCTATTTCAAATTATTATTCTATTTAAATTTTAAAAATTACAAACTAAATTATAATACATCTATGATAATAATTGTAGTTGATGTGATTTTATTTATATATGAAATTGCTGACATTGAAAAATAGTAATATATTCTATTATAAATATAGAAAAAGATTATTCATATGATATCTGTATGAAATATTAACATTAAACATTATCATAACATAATTTAACATTTAGCTAAGCTAAATAAATTTTAATTCGAATTTTATATGTTGTTACTGAACATGTCAATTTTTCAATATAATTTTCTATGTTAAGTGTTTGAAATTATATACATATATTTTAATACATCCCAAATAAAAGTATAGTGGAATGTTTGTAAGTCTTATATTAGGAAAACAAGGTTCCAATAAATAAAATATAGACAGGATATTAATTCTCTAAAGAATATTATGATCGTTTTTTTAACATTTTATTGTATACAATAGTATCTCTCTCTCTCTCTCTCTATATATATATATATATATATATATATGTATTATATTGACAGAGAGAAATTATATATTCATGTATTTGATTAGTAACTTACCAGAAGAAAACGGAGCCAGTATTTCCTGTCGTTTCTCCATTTCTTTCACACCCAACGGTTGACAATTGTATTTAATTTTCCCGACAGCGGAAACTGAAACATTTATAAATATTATGAACAGCGTTATACCAAGCTGATCATTTCAGAAACATTCCATAAAGACGTGTAATTTCTTCGTGCAAGATTTAACAAAACAAAATTCATAAATAAACGATGTAACACAACTACGATATTTTAAATTTATTACGAAATGGAAAGCATCAATTAGACACGCAGTATTTCACACTCTGATAAGGACAACGTATACACTTTGTTGCCAAAAGGAAGCCGTATTGACAGGTGAATGCTCGACTTAATTACTTTTTTGCTTATTGAAAAATATCTCTTAGCATCAAAAACGATACACACCTGAAACGCAATAACCTTTATAAATCCATTAATATTACAGGTGGTTTATTATATCTAACTCCTTCATAGAAAAACAAAAATGTTTTATCTACCAATCTGTATCATACAGTCAAGGCACGTCGACCATTTTGTACTAGCTGAACTATAGGTAGTAAGAAATCGTAGAGATGTGGTAACGCATGAATCGCTTGGTCGGAATAACAGTATAGTGCATATCAGGCGCGTACTTGACGAAATTTATTCAACACTAATACTTATCTACTGGAAAATAAAGATTCATTTTAAAAAAAAACATAGTTCGAAAGTCGAGGAAATGAAACTTTGCTTTTCAATGTATGTTGCATTTTACTTGATATTTCGGAACGTTTCACTAAAATTAAAATATTTATAAATGTATTACTATTGCTTAATGTAATAATGCTCGTAATGTAATAACGTAATTTTTAATAACGCTCATATCATTCAATTGTTAACGAATTTCAGAAAAAACGTGATCTTTTTATTAAATTTAAAAATTAAGATTTCAGCAAAGAGCGTAAAATCACTTGAAAGATATATAAATAATACTTTTTCTTTCCGAATAGTTTTAATTACCAATAGTTTGATAAGTTACTTTTATTAATCCGGATCAAGTACATATAGAATATTTATTTGTACAATTAAGTTAAGAAAACAATTACAATATACGTACGATCATTTGTTATACACCATTATTATAACGATATATTAATTGTTTTACGTTCATTATAGTAAATATATATGTGAATAAGAAATACGTGAAATTAAGACTAATTTTAAATTTTTGATTAATATTAAAACGAATTAAAAAATTCTTTTCACTTTCATTTTCACACTCACATAGAGGTGTATTCTTTTCTTATAAATTTTATGTATGTGATATCCTTTCAAATTCAAGTTAAAATATCCTTTCAAATTTTGAATTATAATTCACGGAAATGAAAAATAATCGAGATCGGAAAGGAGCAAGTGAGAGAAAGAATAAGATGTAGCGTAGAGCGGTTCTTCCGGTGAGAAAGAAAGGGAATGAATCTTTCAAATGAACAACCTGCAAATAGGGAAATATATGAGTTTGTGCTGGGTACATAACCTCTAATCTCGGGATCCGATTTGCTCCCAGTTTCGTGTTTTCGATGCGTTTTGTAAAGATTCGTAAATCTCGCTCGGATAATTATCGCACGTGTACATTAATCAATTATAAAAAACAATGATGTTTGACATACAAAACAAGTTTGCAGAGGTTGATTTTGTTTGAAAACCAATCTTCCTGTATGAAGATTGTACTTTCTGATCAAAGAATGAGCGATCGAAAGTATAAAGTACAATGAAATAGTTATGTTGCCCTCGACTGGTTACTTTAAAACTATTAACTGTCCATTTTACGAAAGTGGAGCGTGCGATAGACCTTACTGTCATTTCAAGCATGCGAAGCGAGGTAAGTCCCTTTGTTGTCTGACTTTCTCTGCATCATAGATACATTACGTATGACAATTTTGACATTTTTTGGCGAATTTATTCCAGTTTCATGTCAAAGCTTTTCTATCGCGAAATATCGATTTATATTAAAAATATTAGTTTACGTATTGTTCTAGAAGATGTTGGAATTACCACAGAGACAACCGAGACGGTGGAAAACCGTTCCACGGGTCAAGTTGAAGAATCCAAAGCTGCTACAGGGGGAACGTCAGAATCAGACGTTTTGCAACAATTAGTAACAGAAGCTGTCAAAAAAGTCTTGGCTAATCGAACTGTTACAGATGTAAATAATAAGTTTTCTTGTCAGAACGTTGTTTCTCAAGTAGTTGAGGGGCTAAAACCGACGTTAACCTCTGGATCATCCAGTACAGTAAATAATGTTACGACCAACATAGTGGAAGAAAGTACAAATACATCAGCATCAGTTAATATGCAACCATGTGTTTATAATCCAACACCAATCGCAGAATTAAAGAAACGCCATATACCAATAGTATCCTACATGCCAACCAGGAAAAGTACAGTAGCTGTGAAACGTAAATCTTCTCCGGATGGAGTTAAACCATGGTTAAACATAGGCAATGAGTCCGTAGAATCTCAAAATGTTGGAATTAAATACAAACCTAGTGTAATCATACCTGAAGCTAGGGACACTATGCAAAGTTACATACCTACGTGCAAATCAGAGTCTACTTCATTAAATTCATGTAAGGATAGTAGTTCAAGTGAGTATTTACTTAAACTCAGGGAAACTTATTATCCAAAGAGTAAAAAGAAAAGGGAAGAATATGTTCCAAAAAAAGTGAAAACTCCATTAAAAACTGCTGATGGATTGAATGAATCTACACTAGATAATTTTGGAACAAATCCAAATATGATAGATGAGGTGCTTATACATTCTAAATCAACTTCTGATGTAGAGTCTAGCAAGCTATCTCAAGATTCTTCTATGGAAATTGAACCAAAATTTTCTGATGATGAAGAAGAGGATAGTAAGGATTATGATGACATAAGTAAAATTAGTACTACAGCTATTGAGTTTAGGACCTTAGAACAAAATAAATCTTATTCTAGTGCAAAAAGATCTGATTGTTTGAACAATATACAAGATGTGCATTTTCGAAAAACAACTGAAAGCAATGAGTGTGTTAATAAAGAAAACCATAATGAAAAGATATTAACACATAGTAATACTCTGATACAAGAAATGTTCCCTAGTGAGGAAAGTTCAAAATCCTTACAGTGCGAAGAAAGAAATGTAATAGAGTCGAATAAAAATAGTGTCGAAAGTGTAAAGGAATATAAAAATAAGGATAAAAGCAAAGATAAAAGTCACAGTACATCACACAAAAAGTATAAAGATAAGCATGAATCAAGTAGGAAATCACATTCTAGCTACAGTAAAAGTAAAAGTAAGAATCATTTGAGACACAGAAGTAAAGAATCGAAAGATAAGAAGCGTGATAAAGATAGGAGCAGATACAAGCATCAGGAAAAAGATAGAGATAAAGAAAGAAGTGAAAGCAAACACAAATCTAAAAGCGACAGAAAGGATAATTATAGATCGGAAAAACGCCATAAGTATTCCAAGAGTTCTTCGAAAGAACACTCCAAGAACAAAAGTGATAGAAACGATAAACATTCAAAATCGAGCCGTAAATTAGATGAAAAATACGCGGAAAGTAAGGAAAAAAAAACTTCAAACTCTTTAAAAAGTGTTCAGCTGAATTTCATAGATGATGGTGATGGAGAGTATGATGATCATTATAATAGTATCATTGATAATGTTGATGTAACTTTCAGTACATCTGACTCGGATCATGATGTGCAAGAAGAGTGTTTAAAAATATTTCAGGTATGTGTAGTTAATGTAATGATTTTAGTAAAATTAAAAAAATTTTTAAATAACAATATAAATGTGCATATTTATTTCTCTATTATTAATGTTATAAGGAATATCAAGTACCAGAACGACCAAAGACAGCAGAATTATCAAAAGAATCATCGATGCAGCAAGAAAAAGAAAAGGAACAGACAGAAGAGGTTGGTAAGAAAAGAGTAGCACACCCTTCAGCAGCTACATGTGTCACTAGACAAATTGGAGTTAATCAACAGCCAAGAAAATTAATAACTGCACAACAAAAAATGTATGAAAGATGGCGTCTCATGCGCGATGCTATAGCAGAAAAAACAATTTCTGCAAGCAGTAGTCGTAACTACCCTGAAGTAATAGGAACAGCGAGCAACAGCGAATTAAAGTTAAATGGAAATGGTACATAACTTTTTTGAAAAAATATTTATATGAAGATATTTTTTCAAGTAGAAGTGAATTCTGTTGTATTAATTAATTATCTATATAAGATTTATGTTATTCGATATTTATGACAGGTCGTGTCAGAATTGCTCATGTACCATATGCTAAATCTCTAGCAATAGAAAAAAAGAAGGTAATAGAAAATGTAGGAAAGTCGGTAGAACCGAAAACAATGGACAATTCTAAAACTGCTGCACAGACGGCTAAGAGTGGTGTACGCATTGCTCATATTCCGCAAGTGGTTCGTAATTATTGTTTTAGAATTAATTATAAGTATACAAAGTTATATTATATTATATGTCTTGGTCGTGCTTTAGGTTCCTCAGTTAATTCGTCCCGAGCCATTACAAGTAGCCACGCAGAAATTTCCTTTGAATGTTCGTCAGTATTATGTGAATATGATGCATGATATATGTGTTTTGATTTACACAAATGCCGAAGATGCAGCACAACGTGCGGTTAAAGAAGAATACGCTTGTCATGAAAGATGCAAAGCATTAGCCGTTTACAAAAATTCTTGTATGCTTGCTACTCATAGATTGAGAAAGGAAACTGATCAAAATTCATCTGTGGATAATAATACAGTAACAATACCAGGTAGTAGTACAGTGTCACATGAAGCAGTACTTGCTGGGAAAGCTAAAGGTTCCTGGAGTGTTCTTAAAACAAAAAGATCTGTTATGGAATTTAGAGGTCCAGCTTTGTATGGTATGTTAAAAAAATGGATACTGACGGAACAACAACTTCGAGATAATGGTTTTCCTCGGCCACATCCAGACGGTCAGAAGGTAAAACAAGTGAAAAATCTTTAAAAATAAAATATTTGTAAAAATGTTTATTCTTTTATATTGTTGTCCAAATTTTTTCAATTACAGGGTCGTGCCAAAGTCTATGTAACTAATTCACGAAATGTTCTGTCAAAAGTGCCTAATGAAAGAATTTGTAGTCGATGTGGTCAAACTTATATGGTTGATAAACAAGGATTTGCTTTGCAACCACAAAACTGTATATATCATTGGGGCAGAAAATTTACAATTAGAGGTGAAGGCAAATACAGTTGTTGTCAACAATATGGTTCTGCAACTGGCTGTTGTGACGCAAAAACACATGTATGGGATTATACAGATTATGAAAATCTTCGTGGTTATGTAAAAACATTACCAAAAGGTAACTCATAAACGTTTATTTCTTTTTTATTTTCAATTTTAGTTTATATATATTATATTTATATATATAAACTTCTTATTATCATTATTATAATTAAGATGCATCAGTCGAGGAACAAGGAGTATATGCACTTGATTGTGAAATGTGTTACACAACTCAAGGATTGGAATTAACCAGGATAACAGTCATTGATGAGGATTGCAGTGTAGTATATGAGTCGTTAGTCAATCCACAAAATCCAATAATCGATTATAATACCAGGTGAAAAAATATTAATATATTTTTTTTTTTCTAAGAAATGTGTGTGAATATTCTATATTTATTTATATGAATATATGAGAATTACTCTATATTTAATTTTCATGAATAATTATTGTATCATTGAAATCGCGCATACAGGTTTTCTGGGATTACGGAAGAAAATATGAAAGATGTGACAACAACGTTATTGGACGTTCAAGCGACATTACTGACCATGTTCTCAGATAAAACTATATTAGTGGGTCACAGCTTAGAAAGTGACTTTAAAGCTTTGAGGCTCTTACATGATACTGTGGTCGATACAAGTGTGATGTTTCCGCACAAAAATGGATATCCACAAAAGAGAGCGTTGAAGAATCTTTGTTCTGAATATTTAAGAAAACTTATTCAAAATGACGGTTAGTTTAGAATCATCTACTTATCTATTTTTCATTTACGATATCATTCAATGACGACATTCTATTTTCTTTGCACATTACGGTTTATGATGAAATACAATATCAATTCTTCTATAATTAATTTTTTAATTCGTGTTATAGTTGGTGGACACGATAGTAAAGAGGATGCTATCGCTTGTATGGAATTAATTCTTTGGAAAGCAAAGGAAGAAGCAAAATTGCAATAAACGAATCTACAAACACTCAATCAGACTGATTTGTGTACAGTTTATGGTTTTGTGGTTTATGATAATAATCTTTTTTTTTAAATTATCTTATACGTTGTATTATAGTTTTTTATGTATAAATATGTGATATACATATGACCGATTAAGTTTAGAATCGATTATTACATAAATCATTGCTCATCTTCGAATTTCATTCATTATTCTACAATAGGTGCATTTTTGTTCTTTTGGTCGTGCATTCATACTTTTATAAGATTTTGTGGTAATTATTTACAAAGCAAATTGATCCTACCGATTTCAATAGCTTTAAGATATATTAGCAAGGTCAACATACTGAATAATTTTCTGTAGATATAAAACTATAACTAGACTTCAGTTTCAGAGGTAAAAATGAAAATAATTTTATACATAAGTACATTACTACGTAAAAATATAGAATCTAAAATCATATTATGTATCTGATAAAGTGGGTAAGTGTTTTGGAAATTCGAAAGCGATATATAATATCACATTATATATATATATATATATATACACACACACACACACACACACACATACATATAAAACATCCATTGTCAGATGCATAATACGATATCACTTTATCAACTAATTGTATATATTTATATTGAATTGGTAAATATTTTTTTACAGCGTTATTTTTATTTTTTTTGAAACTCGGGTGCATTGATAATGAAGTGTGCACAAAAAATATCATCTAATTTAAAGCCAAGTTGGCGGTTATATACGTGAAATTATTTAGAATTTTCTTGAGGGCACATTTTAAAGTTATTGAAATTGGCGATGTATCTGTATAATTACCTTTCAAATTGAGACTAGTAATAATGTATTATAAAATTTGATAAAAAATTATAATCATTTTTATTATTTACTGCCTAAATCAAACCTGTATCTAAACCAAACCTGATCCAAATCTAGAAAAAACGTAGTAAGAAATTACGTAGTAACAAATATTAAAAGTACTTTTGTGTATGTATTGAAGATTAAGGCTTGGTAGCAATTATATCTGCAGACGATGTTACACAAGATGTTAACCTTGGCAACATATCTCAAGGCAATTAAAATCAGCAAGATCAATCGTTTTGTAAATAATTACCGGTTTCGTCATTGTTGCGCTTTGAATTTTAAATCATTTAAATGTAAATAGAACAATGCAGTACATGCGTTGCATCACAGTTTCTTTAGTTTCCTGCGAAATTATACAAGATGTAAACTTATTTTTGGAGGTTATAGAACTTGCAATAAATTATCTTGAATATTTTGTATACGTTGAAGTTTCTAACTTCTTTTGTCGTTCAATAGTAATATTTTAATTAAGACTTCGTAGACTAGGAGGTAAATGGTTACGATAGAAGTGGAACAGAAAGATTAGGATAGCGAAGAAAAGAATCTATACTATAATATAAGAACAGATTTGATTTTTTTTCCTTTTCATTCAATTTTATTATATAAAACTACATCGATGTTTCATTCAAATGTGCGTTCAATCGCTTTGTACCAGCATGACATCTCGATTTTAATCTCACCATTCGAAAATGGCTAACAATCCTTTTGCTTGACTTGTTCGATCGAACTGAGACAGTTTAGAATGCGTATACTTTGACGAAGAACAGGTACCATGACGTGAATAAGCGAGCTTGTTTCGTTATTTGCGTCTGTAGTTCATAGTAGCTCGCATGTGTTTTGCCGTCGTAAATCTACTTTCAGTAGCACCGTATTAAAAAATAATCATCATGTCCTTTCTCATTTTCTTCTTAAAATTTATCTTGTTCAAATTTTAGTTTTGCCTCTCCCTCTTCTCTCTCTCACGTTTTCCCTTTTCGAATATCTTTTCCTTCACTTCGGTTCGCTTTTGAGAAAGACTCGAAGGAAAATACTTCACGTTCCCGTCATAATTTGTTGGCACGTGTGTAAATATATCCATATCTATTTAAAAAACATAAATTCATTTAAGAGATACCGGCTGAACGATAAAAGTATTCTCCTCCGAGTTTTTCCGAAAACGGAACGTCTACCCGCATTCTGAATTTGTGTCTATGCGCGTAAAAGGAAGCGTTTCACTTTACATTTTTCGTTTGTGTTGGGTAAAAAATAGTCTATCTGCCCCCTCGAAACAAACATTATTGTCAATACATATTTATAGCCTAATCTTTCAGTGTGAATTTTCCTACTGGTTTTTACAACGTTTCTCAAATTTTTAGACATTATATTGCGTTTGCGTACGCGTGCCAAGAGGAAAAGAGACAAAATATCGTGTTTTAACGTATGTATATGTGTAATTGTTTAGTTGTACGGCGATATTCCTAAAGAAAACTCCTACGGTGAAGGATGTGTAAACCTGACTTTCATTCCGAGGTCTCTCGAATCGCTTTGTGTGTACATAGTGAAAATACATTTCGCAGTGTCGATAATCGGCTAACTTTGGTGGAAGACTCGCGGAAACATGGAGCTACAGCAGTTGTGTAACTATCATAGCGACATACCGACTACAATGCCGCACTGTGACTGATTTTATTGAGTGATCGAGAATGCGCTAATAGATATTACAAGGAGGGTCGGTCCAGAGTGCCGCACCCTTTTCATCTTGTTAACAAGTTATTCAAAGCGTTCAAAAATAGTTCGTGTGGACATTACTCGATATTTAAATTATCTACTTAATTCCCATGGTACACGAAGGCAACTATTCGAAGACACATGCACATTGTATCGACGTTACGAATTATTTGTTAGGTTTACATATGTATTTCGTTAAGTTCGTGACATATGTATAGATACATATGTGCCGTTAGTTACCGACCGACTAAAAATCAGTGTGATCAATCTGAAACAGTACTTTGAATTTCTTTCTTCGTATCCCAACTCTGAGACGCCTTTCTCTTTGTTTCTCAATCAAACTTTTCGCGAAAACACGGATTGCCCGTCGATTTAAATTTCTTTACAACTAGGGACTATATTAAGGTCTCGCGTATGCATAGTCCAATTATGATAAACTTATTTTCTCAACGACTAGATGAATGAGGAAAATAATATCACGGGATTATAATACGAGACTAAATAGTGAATCGAATCGAATAGAATAAAATTCGAGTCAATTGGAGCAGAAACATTTCGGATGAGAGGATATGCTTGTCTAGTTAATCTGATTATCGCGAGATAATATATCGCGAAAGCATAGCTTCGTCAGGCATCGGCCTTGATACATGTATATTTTTTTTTTCGATGTATTGCTTTCTTTTATTCGTAAAAGAAAAACCTCGTCATATGCTATACTAACAAAGCGATTAACTAACTTTTAACTTTCTTTATGCAGGGTAAAAACATGGTGTACGTAACGACGACAATAACCACGGAAACTATGACGACGACGGTGACGAAGGTGATGACGATACGGTGGCAATAATGTTGATGATGGTGTCGATAACGTTAATATCAACGATGATAAAAACGACGACGATAACGATGCTGATCACTATCGATGATGACAATGGCGATGATTTTTTTTTTTTAAGAGAGAATATTTTGTACGATGTATCCGATAACGATCGTCGTCTTATTGAAAATCATCGAGAAAATCTTTGCACTTTATTAAAACGCAATTTTCACGGAGCGATCGTTTGATCGGAGTCTTGATCTCCGACGAGATAGAGGAATTGGAAAGCAATTGCCAATAAACTAATGCCTAATAGATCTCCCATTGCTGTCAGATACGGAATTGCCGAATTGTCGGGATCGATTTTTCGTTTCCACATCCAGTGTATCATTATGTAAGCAATGTACAGGAGAGCAGCAACCTGCAGCATGGCGGCGCACAAGTAAACGAAAACGAAGAGTGGCGTTAGCGAAGTGTTGCCGTCCTTCATATAATTAATCAGGTAAATGAAAATTATATGGCCTGGTATAACCATCGCCATTAGAACTCGTGTTGTTCTCGCGTGCATACCTAAGAGGCAAAAAGAAAAAAAAAAAGAAAAAAAGGAATTAATTCAAATTCATGTTAATAGCAGATGATATACATCAACCGACCGATGAATATTAAAACACATCTATTACTATTCATTTGAAAATTGTAACAAGTTTTGCTACAGATGTTGTTACGGAGTATTATAAGATATGACGCATGAAAAACATAATCGTGTAACTCAGATCACTGTTATTTTTCTTAAAATAATATTCTTTCTCGTATTATAAAAATTCATTGAAAAAAATCATTTCTTTTCTTCCAAGTCTTTACAGTCGCGTGTTAATTCAATCACGAAATTGAAAAATTGGAATAGACAACTAAGAAAATAAATAAAAGTTCAAACTTTTAAAATCTTAATTTACACTATTATGATCTTTATTTTGCCACGCGGCGACAAGACATAAGAGGATATAGCGAAGTGTATTAAATGTCAGCAAATGTCTTAATAATCATGATCGGCAGCGTAAAATTTCAGTGGTTACATAATTTTATTACCTTTGCCAAAGAAGTTAGCAATAGGCGTGATGAAGATAACAGGATGCGTGTGACCCGGTGGAATTAGAAGTGTTCCCAGCTCGGCTTGTTTATGAAGGGCTGTCGATATCCTGCTTGCTTGCACGGCTACCAAATTCCCGCCAACGCCGTTGATCACCGGTTGGAACACGGTCAGGTTTTCGAATCGCGACACCATGAATTCGAGTATTAGACCACCGCAACTGCTCGGCCAACAACAGCGGTCGTTCGTGTTCACTTTAATAGTCGGTTCGTGCCTTCTTTTTCTTGCTTATTCCCGAGGGTCGTTTCTTGGCACTCGTAAGTATCATTTAAACGAAATGGAATATCGGTACTCACCTGCTGATCAACATGGCAATCATTACAGGAGTCCATCCGGAGTAAAGGACATCGTTGGTGTACTTGTTTCTCTTGGCGATCCATACCCAGAGCGGCGTGATGAGGATGTAGCAAGCAATCACCAGGGGCGCGACCCAATCTTGCTTGTTTATCGATTCGTAGAGAATCGTCGATATCCAAGAGAGTAAAGCCAAGGAGGTGATGTCGCCGAGACTCGCGGCGATCGGTGTGGCGACGTTGTCCGGGTTTATGTGACAGTGACGGGAGAAAACAATCACGCCTGCGGTTATCAATCCGAGGACGAACGATGCCAGAGACGCGGTGACTAGGCTGCTTGCACACAACAGGTATGCATGATCCAGCGAGATGGTACCGTTTCGGAACGCTCCCATGACGATCGCCACCACAGAGCCCAGAAATCCAACCACTATCGCCTGGCACTGCCGACACGAACTGATCTTCTTTACACAAATATCACATCGAACGGGCAGAAGTAACGATTGCATAAGAAATATTACTGAAAAGCTTGGCCATAGGAATAGGGGAGAATAAAAATGAAAATTACACGAGAAGAACATAATGAATCTAGCTCTATCAGTTCTCTGAATTTTGGTACCATCTGATAGAGGGAATCGTTGAAGATTAGCTTATAATATTCTCGACACGTTCAATATGTATGTATTTAGTGTTGAAGGTAAATAGGAAAGTAACTTGGAGTATAAACATAATTTAGAAACTGATCGCCTACAGAAATACAATTTAATATGTTCTTTCCTTGTGATTTTCAAATAAGAACGTATTGTTCGTTTCGTCCATTCAGTCCATAATTTTTTTGATTAAATATTTAAAGGATACTTTGTGGTTATTACAAATATTAATAACATTTCAAAATGTTAACGTAGCTTGTCTATTATTTGAATGCTTTTGATATTTTTCCAAAGGAGTGGCTCGACGGTCAAGCTAACTGAAGCAAATTAAAATGAGATTTATTAAATAAGTAAGAGATCAGTAATAATAAATGAAATAAAACGAGCAGAAAGAAATGCACGTTTCGGCGGAAAAGTGCAAGAAGCGTGACATTTGCTCTTGAAGGTCATTTACCGTTGTCGCGTTGAACATATAATCAAATAAAGTTGCGGCGCCAATGATAAGGCATCTGCGAGTCAGTATAGATATTTGACATGGAATAATTTTCGTGACGGTAGATGTAAGTAGCGATGTGTCGAAAATTCTTGGGATTTGTGAAAATAGGTCGCTCGGTTAACGAAAACGAAATAAACGAAGTATACAGGAGATACAATAGAAGATGTGGAAAAATTAACAATAATATAAAATAACTGAAAGAAGAATTAGGAGGAAGGGGGAAGAGAGATACATAGAGACAAAGGAAGAGACAGAGATATTAGATTAGCGATAGAGATAGAAATAGAGGCAAAGATAGAGAAAAAGAGACAGTGTACGCTGAGACAATATTTGCGGATAGAAAACGAGGAAAAATCAGAAATAGAGTGCGAATCAAAACTCACTTGAATCAAAACGAGATTTCCAACGATCATGTACCATTGTTGTTTCGGCGTGTCCATGTGTCCGAGATTCGCCTGAGTCGAAAGGCGGGACGCGAGAGTCATTTCCAAATTTCCTTTCAAGCCCAACAGCGCTGGCACCAGAATGATAAGTTCGCTCACTTTCTCAAACACAACCCAATGCTGTGAGAAAAAGAAGAAGAAAAACGTCACACGTAGAAAAGAGATCGATCTCGACTAGAATGAAAGAAGACGATTCACGGAATGTGAGTACGAGATGGGAGAAAAAAATGTGCTCATACTTGAACCAAATCTAGAACCAATCCAGCTCCGACCATGCCAAGGCCGGCAATAAGAAACGGTATAAAAACTTGGATAGTGATCGCCAAGTACGATTCGAGGGGTTCATCCTCGTTTACGCCGTAAATTTCAGCGACGACGTCGGGAAGGCGGCCGCTGTCGGTGGTTCCCTCGTCGAATATCGGCACCTCGACGCAATCTTCCTCGGCGGATTTGTCGATGGATTCGGTGGTGGTGTTCACCCCGACAACGGTCTCCATCCATGCGTTCGCATTCGTGCCCGTTCCCATAGCCGTCACCGCGACCATGTTCGTACTCGTGGCCGAAGTTGTGCCCATGATCGTGTTTCCGATTGTTGATTCTGAGATAGCTGTGCGCGAACGAGCACGAGCTGACATTACCCTGTGGGAAGTTTGCTTTTCGGAAAGCAGAGGTTCTTGACATTGATCACTGTTGACGAGAGAAGAGAAATTAATATAATATGAAAAATGTAACATCATACATTTGTACGAACACGGTTGCAGCGTGTACGCGTATCCGTACGGAAAGTTTTATGAATGCGAAAATCGAATTCCAATGCAAGAGCGTAATCGAATCGACAGTTACGTCTTCTAATTCTGTTAGAGATAATTCGTTAAAGTTCATGGTTTACGTGATTCATCGATTCGTAATTTATTTATTATCGTGCACGACTCGAGGGTGTGTAAGCTGCGCATGAGGCTTATGATTGAAAATGAAATAGCGTTAATCGTTGAACATACTTTTCAATTTTGGCTCCTGTAACATCGATATGGGCGTGTTTGTCGGGAGGTAGTCGTACCGGATGTTGATGCACTTGGTCCTCTATCATCTTCTACTGAGGACCCCGTGCGACTCGCTGCCACGGATATATAGCCATTCTCCTTTGAGAATGATAACGCTTGTCTAAATGTTCGCTCGTTGCAGTTGTATTTCAGGACAAGAATCGAGCAAATTACGTAACCAGCGAGGGACGATATCTCTAAGCTGATTCGCTCGGAACAACTGTAAGGCACGTCGAAAATTAAAACACGTTGGCTTTCAGTATCGCAATCAAGTTGGATTTGGCGTTGCGATTTCTGCAAGCTGCACTCTCGCTCGTACCGAACTATTTTCGATGATTCGATCGGAGCACGCATTATATTCGACACGTTGTCTATTGCCATTTGTTATTTTCGTTATCACTGTTCTTCCTCCTCTATCCATTTTGACTAATTTCTCGTCGCCTCATTTATCTTTGTCATTAGTCATTTTGCGAAAAAAGACCGACCGATCGTTCTATTGAATCAACCTACATTTCGTTTTGTGTTATATCACGCAAGAATATGATCATCGTTAAAACGATTCTGATAGTCAAGGCTGCGACAATTTCATACGAAGGAAAAGGCTGAACGTTATTTGAATGATATTTGAAATCGAAAAATATTTCGACATTTGACAAATACACGATTCACTCAAATGAACGTATTTTTCAGGTGAAAGTTCAAGCAGCGATAACACGACAAATTTCCGCGACGGTTTGTTTTTCGGAAAACGTCTGAAATGAGAGGAAGGAAGAAGAACACGAGGAGAGAAAGAGAGAAGGTGAACAATCCCCAAAGTACATTTTGCCCTTGATTATAAGATATCGATTGGCGTCCCCTGCTGTTTACGTAATCGGATGCATTTCGATGAACGAGAAATCACACGAATTTAAGAAAAATATTATAGAACAGAGACATGCTTGAAGTGAGTACATTTGATACTTTGGCCATACCTGTACCGCTGTAAGGGGATCCTCGATGGAGTGTCGAATCTCGGCCAGATTCATAGACTCGGAAAAATCTGATTTTCAACGTTCTCAAAACTGTGTCGATTCTGATAAAAAAGAAAATCAACCGTCGTCACGCATTTGGTGGTGTGAGCCTGGTGGCCTGGTGCGAGGCCGTTTCACGCTATGGTTACATCGCGACTGATCTCGATCATGCATCACGTTTGTCTCCTTAAAACTCGCTTAGGACTTTTACCGGGAACATACGCTAAACGGAGCAAGCGCGAATTTATCGATCGCCAGTCCAAGTAAACCTTGATTGCTCGCCTACCTTACCGTCTGCTATTCATCGCCTATCTACCTGCCTGCTTTTCTGCTTTCTTGCTTGTCTGCTCAGCTGCCTGTCCGCTTACCTGCCTGTCTGCTCACTAGCGACTCTCTCCCTCTCTCTCTCATTTCTTTACTTGCTTTATTTTTCAGGTATTTACTTGCGCTTATCTGTTCATACGCGCAATTACATATCTGTATGCCCGTTTATTTACAAGATTATCTTTTTTTAAACGTACGTTTCCACTTGATCTCTCTTTCCCTCTGTCTCTTTCCTTCGCTCTCACTCTCATCCTCCTTTCTTCCATCGCGTTACTTTGCTCGATTGACCTTCGTGCAAAGAGTCGCTTCCTCAATTCATTTTGGATTTAATCTCCCATCGAAATTCGATTTTCCATTATATAATCCGAGGCCGATCAATCACGATCGAATGTCTAATCATGATACCGGGGTAGTATCACGTAGTATCGCGTACAATTAGCCGTTCGAATATGTCAAACGTGTTAGATTTATAACTGAATTAGTATAGTGATCGTTATCATCGACGAAATTGCGAATTTCACAATTTTTTTTCGTCTCGACTCGATATTAATCAATCTCTAAATCGTAGGTACCGATTAGATCATTGTATGTATCATTAGATGTCTGTCTGTGTCCGAACGTAACATATTTATCGTTTCAACGTAGGTTTCCACGATCGTATTGTATGATCCGAGATTATATCTTGAAAATGTTTATTTATGATTCCGTTGTATACTGTGTGTTATATCTTCATTGTGCTATATAGTGTTATCTACTTCCTAAAAGATTGGTTATGTAAGATCTCTTACAATTAGCCGTTCACAAATTAAGTGCTTCACTTTGACATTGAGTTTCTAACTATCAAGTCATCGCGGTGTTACAACTGGTCTTGCGTATTTTACTGATCGGAATGCTTTCCTTACTCACGTAAAATTGACTTTCGCACGTTGCCTACGAATTCTATTTTCTTCCCTAGATACAATTCGTTCAATTACAATTTTAGTACAGCAACTCGCTCTAAACATATCTCGACACGAATGATGTTGACATCGCAGTTGATCTCAAACACGTGGTACAGATAATTGCAAGCTTAGACTTACAACTGTATGTACAAAGCGTGGGAACTTCGAATGATAAATTACAAAGTTCTGATATAATTACGCGTCTTGCTTATCGTTTTCTTCGTAATTCACGCGAATGGATGGAAAAATCGTTTCGTTTAATAAACATTGCAGCGTTCGCCACAGATTGAAGCAATAAAGATCAGAAGCAAGAGAAGACACGAATGACATTTTTCAACAAGTATACTGAACAGAAAACGAAATAATTCAAAACTTAACGACACGAATGTGCAAATGAGCTAGCTAATAACAAAACAGAAAAAATAGAATGGAAAGAATGGAAGTAAAGAGATAAAGAAAATGAGAGAGGAGAGCCGAGGGTGATTACCATTATCGTAATTGTGATACGTTATGATATCACGTGTACTTAAAAGTGCGGTACACCGTCTTCGCTCGTTCTACACCCACGCAACATATATTTCTTAAAATCTAGCCTTTCTCAAATCAACGTCTGACTGTTCTATAAAATACCATAACAATCAAGTGTCTGTAGACAAGTGTACGCGTATATGAATGAAATGATAGAAATCGAGGATAAAAATGATGTTCGTCTCACTGGCAATGTTTGGAGCAGAGATATCTGAATTACATACAAAAATCAAATAACCATGTACGATCGGAAATCGAATATGCCCTGAAACATTCGTGCATCGGGATTTGCAAACATTGCCGTTTAACGTTAACGGCGCGCGAGTACGAAGCACTTCCGTAACATATTCACAAATTGATAAATTACTCCACGTGTTTAAGTTCGACCATGAGGAGCAATAACTTAACATACGTTTTGATACTTGGTTCCCGTGACCCGCGAGGCGTGCATTCAATCACATCTCTTTCGTTTATCATGGAAGGCCAAGAGTTTCGCTCCTTTGTCCCTATAGTGTCCTCGTATCTCATGACAAAGGGATAGTAGATGGTGTCGTAATTATACTTACACACGGTTGTATCGCGAGGCGGAACGGTAGTAAACAGCAGGGAAATACGTACGAAGAAGATAGATCACGAAACAAAAGATTCACGCGTGGCGAGTTAAGAATGTGCCTTACAATCGCGTTTCTTCACACCGCGTTCAATTGCGTATCTTTTTCTTTTTCTTTCTTTCTTTCTTTCTTTTTTTTTAATTTCAATTGAAACTTAACGTGTTATGAAAATTAATGGCCAGTACATAGTTCTCGTTCTGTTCGACTATCCTTGATAGTTACTTCTTAATTTTTCCTTTTTTTTTCTTGTTCGTAATCGACGATAAGTAAACTATGAATGAAGGACGGAGTAACGAAGGACGTTTGTATCTACAACGTTCGAATAGGGTACGATAAATGCAAACGAGAAAGAATGACACGGATCCGAGAGAAAATGTAATTTTGACTCGGCAGAGTTTTATTTCTTTGATTCTTTTCTCGTTTGGTGCGTGTTTAGTACAAGGCAATTCAAAAGAAATATAGGAACGGATATTCGACCGGTAACAGGTGACACTCTCTCCCTTTCTTCTTGAGAACTAGAAGCTACCGCGGCGAATGCAGGGAGGTCAGTACGAGAACAGTTTTAGAAAACGACTTAATCAAGCCACACGATAGATAAAATCTAAAAGGCTCCGCCGAGAACGAGGCGATAGTTGGCACTGACAGATCTAACTATTTCATTGACGGAGACAAGCTGATGTGCTTCTCAACCACAGCCTGGTCGTTTCGTTTGTACGTTGTGCGTGTGCGAATCGTTGACTAATGTTGATGTGCACGTGCACGCATCGCGATGTATATTCGTTGAACGCACACGCTCAGATGCCTCGCTTATGCGATTACGCTTACAAACCTTTAAGCCCTATTCGTAACTCGATCGTACAATATCATACGAAAGAAAGACACCACTGTAACAGACCAAGTAGAATTGTGCTTAACTCGAACCATATTGCAATTTGACCTATCTTTGACCGTACTCGCATTGTTCTTACCCTTGTGCATATCTTACTATACTTTTACCTCTTTTGTTTTATTTTTCCTCGCTTTCTTCTTCTCGTGCTTAATCCATTCTAATCTCCGACCGCGTTCAATGCTCGTTCTGGATTACACGCTTCGATTTTTATATCAATTACATAATACAGTAGGTAATAAAGATAGAGAGGTAAAAATCCTGGAAAGTGATGAGAAATGATAAAGTACAATGATGTATGCATTTGAGTCGAATTTATTTCGACTGATAAGTACAGTATTTGGTACAAAATAGTTGAGCATGTTTCGTTAGATACGATATGATGAGCGTGCTCGCTTTAAATTTAATGGCAATTGAAATGAACGCCGTGTTCGATAATGTTTGTATATACATGTTTGCGTTAGAGTACAAACGATAAGTGGGTATTTTTATACAGTTAGTAACTTACGCGTAGAAGTACGTAAAACGTACGTATTGACGTTTAAAAATCGAACAATTCGATCGCACGTGTAAACTTCGTGAATGTATTGCCTATAAAATGATTGACATTGAAACAATCCTAAAATTTGCTCTTAGATAACTTCTCTTCGTTTGTAACATTTATTCCTTTTTGTATCAAAGTAAGGAAAAAAAAAACTGTACAGTGGAAAATGAAAAACAAAACAAGAAAAAAAAAAAACTATAAGAAAATGTGAAAAGGCAAAAATAATAGTAATATGATTTGTTGTGGAACGTACAAGGATAGGAATTGTATGAATGTTCCAAACTTGATCAAACATGACACAGGATTGTACTTTGTTCCGTACATTTTCAACATTTCACACGAATTTTTAATATAAAGTCCAATCAATCTCCGACATCAGAATCTCCATCTCCGATGGCATACAGTATGTGAAACGCGATTCCTAATAGTGCCGTTCCTAACAAATCACCCGCTGCAGTTAGATATGGTATTGCAGAACTATCTGGGTCCATCCCTCGTATCCACATCCATACAACCATTAATTGCGTAATATACAACAACAATATTACCTAGTAATTAAACGAAAGTGTTAAAACGAATAAACGAATTGTTACGGTTTATGTCGATTATATGATACTGACAATGAGTACTGATAGGAAAATGGATGTATACCTGTACTAGAGCGGCAGTCAAATAAACAATAAGGAATATGGGCGTAAAAGAAGTATGACCAGCTTGAAGGTAACTAATGGTATAGCTAAATATTAAATGACCAGGTATTACCATTGTTAATAAAACTCTAGCAGTCCTTGCATGTCCGCCTATAATGCATTCATACTGTACCTCATAAAAAATATCTAATATCTAAATTTTATTTATGATTGACGTACCTTTGGTACAGAAAACGTAGAATGGATTAAAACGAACAGTGGGTGCTTCTTGACTGTTAGATCGGTGATCCTTATGCAAAGATGTCGATATTCTACTAGCTTGAACAGCGGCTAAATTACCGCCAACACCGTTTATTACTAATTGAAATACTGCTATACCCTTATAATTGGATACTGTATAATCTAGTATCAAACCACCCATACTAAAATTAATGGAAATATTACCGTCAAGCGACTGATGTTAACTTGAAATTTCCAAAATAAAGAGCATGTAAAAACCTGCTAATTAACATTGCACATATCACAGGTGCCCAGCCATAATCTAATATTTCCCTTGTAAATGGATTCTTAGCTGCAATATAATACCAAACTGGCGTGACAATGACATGAAATATTATTAACATCGGTGCTATCCATGGTGCATATTCTGAAATAATGTCATGAAAGTTTAATTAATAGAAAGCTGTTGTATCTTTGAACAGAAGTAAAACTTACTTTCATGTAATATACATTTATTTCATTTTGTGTTATATATACATACCTGTTGCTTTGAACAGAAGAGATGCTATTCCTGAAAGAAGCATCAAAGTTGTTAAATCACCAAGAGAAGCTGCAATCGGTGTAGCTATATTATCTGGATCGATGTTTATCTGTTTGGACAACAGTATAACTGCAACCATCACCAAGCTCAATAAAAAGCTTGCTATGGATGCAGTAACTAAGGCACTGGCGCACAACAAAAGCGCATGGTAAATGTCAAATTGTGCTTCGGGAATCCAACCAAGTATGATAGCAGCTAAAGAAGCCAGTAAGCCCACTACAGTTGCTTGACACTGTATTAAAGCAAGATTTCCAACGATTAAAGTCCATTGCTGTTTCTTTGTATCCATGTGTCCAAGGTTTGCATGAGTTGAAAATCGAGAAGCTAATGTCATTTCCAAATTCCCTTTCAAGCCAAGCAGTGCTGGCACCAATATGTACACCTCGGATACCGTTTGATATACTGGCCAATGCTACAAAGAAGAAGGAACTCAATCGAAATTCATTTCTCGATATCTGTGTATTGTGCTTTTATTAAATTCGATACCTGTACGTACCTGTACAACATCCAGCAACATACTTGCAGCCACCATACCAAAACCAGCTAACAGAAAAGGCACAAACATTTGTATAGACATAGACCAGACATTCTCATCTTTGAATTGCCTAAATTGAGTGTCTCGTGTGACCGACTTTTTTGCATCGTCGTTGATACATTCGTGATCAGTTGGCGATGGTATAAGTCGCTGTGTATGTTCCCCATCGCTGTCCGTTTCTTCGTCAGTTTTCATCTCCACTTCCATAATATCGGAAATATTCGATCGAAGTGATTCATCGCTATCTAGTCCCACCATTCTGCTCACGTAAAATTTCTTTCCTGATTTTCTGTGTCGTATATTTGGCAAATTATTTGCGTTCACCTTCATTCCTATATTAGCATGGCTCATTCTTGTTAAATAGCTTTCCGAGCTGTACTACCGAGAACTGTAATGAAAAAGATGATTTCTGCTATTCTTTTGATCTTTGACAAAGATAACAAATTTGCATTTTAATCGGAACAATATGGGTGTGTTGTAATTGATGTGTAATTAACAGGCGTTATTATTACTAATATTTGTTATCGTTATTATTATGATTCTCATCGTTCTCATCAGGTACAGCATCAACATCTTCTTTCTCCAATTTTTCATCGTCGCCATCATTATCATCATTGTCTTTATCATTATCAACTTCATCATCATCATCATCATCATCATCACCATCATCATTGTCATCATCGCCATCACCATCACCATCGTTATTTCCATCATCATCTCCATCACTTTTATCATCGCTGTCAATATTACATTGCTCTATTTTTTCCATTTTTGATATATTCTTTCTTTCTACCGTATAATTAACAATAATCATAATTGCGTACAGTGAAACAAAAATATTTTTACATGTTACAGTTTATTTTGTTTCTTTTTTTTACTCTTGCTGTACAAAACTGTCAAACGAAAATCGGCATCGTGTAAGAAAAAGCATGCATTCTGTTCAGGAAAAAAGTATTTATTGTATATTCATTTCGAAAATGTTTTGGTTCTTTTCCATTATTTCATGTGTCATATAACGAGATTAGGCATGTATCGACTATCTCTTTAACGATCGATCTCGATATATTTTCAGCCATGATCCATTTGAGACGAAGTCAAGCATATTGCTCTACCTGTTTCGTAATCGATTGTTTTTTAATCGTAATCGAATCGAAAATTCGACAAGAACAATTATGAATTGTATGGATGATGTTTTGACAGAGAACAGAGGAAATGAAAGACACTGGTAGTGAAATTAATTGTAAGAACCGAGTAACTTGAATAAAGATTATAGATATCAAAAAATAAACGAGAGTGAAGCTAATAACGATACATTTTGATATTTATCTACTGACATAAAAATGTTTGCAGGAGGTTCGTTTTTTGAGAGACTGTCAAAAGAATAGAAAATGCTTGCAATTTAAATGCAGTCTTTTGCATCATTACTCTATCACGGAAAGGAATGTTATACTGTGTAAGAAATTTCATCGAAACAGGGAGGCTACAGGTTAAAATGTCATGTTTTATATGTTAAAGCAAGAAAAATGGTATTTCCATCGCAATTGCATAGCGCAAGATTTTTGATTTTACGTACGAGATATTTAACATTGATGCGGATATTCTGGCTGTTAGTGGTATATTTATAAGTAAATTTTCGGCATTAAAGCAGAAATGTCCCGTGTTGCCGCAGTGATGATATCTCAACGTGGTAAACATAACCTCGACGCCATATAACCTACCTCGAGCACACAATACGATTCCATATTCGTTCGTCGTTCAACCACGTGGAGGCGTTCTGAGTTATCAGCGAAAAAGTATGAACAGCTATAATACGAATGATTAATAGCAAAAAATTTCGGATTATAATCGATGTGTATTTTTGATCATGCATACATACGCAATAGAACGTGTTACGTCGATAAGTTCAAGCCCGAGGAATTTATAACTTCGAGATACTGACTTCGCAAAAGAAGTACTGAAAATGCGCGAGGTCAAGTGCATACGGTAAAGAACAGATAACTGGATAATAAATAGTTGATAATAAACGACGCGATAGATACATATGTAATCGTAACAAGGAAAGAAATTTACTTTATCGATATACTTAGAGTTTGTACAAAAGTGGCCAAAACTATTTTGAATTAATTTTTTTTTTTAATGTTATGACAACATTCATAGAATAAGATTAGTATTTTAGTAAGCAATGTCGATGGACGGTTATGTAATTTTATACACGAAATTCTCTGTTTCGTTAATTTTAGCATACGTTACATAAAGCGACCAGGGGATATATATATATATGTTGAGAAAAAATTAATAATAATACAAATTAAATAAACTGTAAATGAATAAATCGGAAAGTTAAAGCGAAAGATTGACTTATGTTCATGTGTACGTATTTTTTCTTGTGTTTTTCGCTTTTTAAAAATGCGAGGGAGTTTTAGAATAAAAAAATTAGTAGAAGTAAAATAATCGTAAAATAATTTTCGCAACAATGATCACAAAAATATTGATTTCGAAGAAAAATTCGATAGAAAATCGAAGGAAGAAATTAGAGACGCGCGATTCCTTTTATCACGAACGAACGCTAATCATTTTGGGTGCGAGTTATCCTGGGCATAGGGGGCACACACCGACAAATGATGCTCGAAATACCTTTATCTGGGCAGTGGGCACAGTGCCCATAAGCGAATTGTCTCGACAATGTACATATGTGCATTGTGCGAGACTGACGAGGTAGTGCGCGTTGATTGCGCGCTTTCTTATTCTCATAAAATCGATCGTATGTTATCATTTCAACGAGAATTGGATAATTGTTCTTCTCCTTAATAATAATAATGAATCTATATACGTAATAGATACTATTTAACATATTATTACTTTCATATAGTGTTTTCAATAGTGTAATATTGTAAGGTAAGAGAGTTTCTTATTTATCATTCATAGTAAACAATTCTCCCTCTTTCCCTTGTTCTTTCATCTGGATCCGTTTACTCATTCATTTGCATTTCTTTTTTCATTGAATGCTGTCGATTCGAATAAAATTAGACGTAACATTCGAATGTTGAAAACTAGTTGAATATTTAAGAAAGATTTGAAAGACATTTGTCACTCAAACTTCGATAAAATTTTCAGACACGATCTTCCCGGAAACAAAGTGTTGAATGAAAAAAATTTTACTCTTTCTTTCTATATCATTTTTGCATGGAAATTTATCCACTAGTCGGTTAATCACGGTTGCCCAACATTCTTCATATTATAAATTGATTGTATAATAAATGTCAAATTGAAGAAAGAAAAAGGAAAAGCGAAGAGAGAGAGAGAGAAAGAGCAAAAATTATTTTAAATCAATCTTGAACAGCAGAATCTTACATTTAAAACGACAGAGTAGTGCGATGGGCCGCAGAAAACATCGGAGCAAAGGAAGTAACTTACCGTCGAGGACGACAAAATGTAATGTTGCTTGTGAAAAACCAACAATCTGCGACGAAGCCAAAGTGAAGGATGCGAGAGAAAGGGGAATAGCAACAGAGAAAACCATAACAACGGATGATACGCGTTACAAGGAAGAAAAGCCAGACGATTTTCACGAAACGGACAATCCGGTCGGTGTACGTTCTCGACTAACGTACCCGTTGGTACAGCCGTCTTTATTCGTTGATTCATCAAATGAGGACGAGAACGATGATGAAGAATGCATCGAATTAAGCGTGAAACCACGATTCGTATTCGTGTCGAGCCTCTGTATGGTTTGCCTGCAAAAGTCCACGTTATTTTGCGAACGTTGCCGAATGGTGTCTTATTGCTCGACAACGCATCGAACGCAGGGACTGTCGCAGCATCGCGAGTTGTGCGAAGCACTGACAGAGATTCACTCGTCCATCGTGTCGGCGCTCTCCGATGAATCGGGCGTGCAATTAGACGCGGACCAGTACCGTATTTACCGGTTAGAATTGCTGGCGATTCTCGAGTCTGAGATCAAACGGTCGTTGGATCTTTGGGAGAAGGAGATCGTATTATATCCAAGAGTCTGTCGTGTCTGCCGTCGTTTTAGCGAGAAACTAGTTTGTTGCACGCAGTGCGGTATGGAATTCTTTTGCAAGGGACACGAACAAGAGCACAAAAATTGGTGCGACGAGCTTCAAGTTTTCCAAAGAATTTTGCATCTTCAGCATAAACACGGTTGCGTCGAACCGGAAATCCCGAATGCGCATCTGGAAATGTTCGTCGCGAGGCCGGAGTTCGATCTTGATAAACTGACGCATCAAATTTATGGAAATTCCTTGTACTATCGTCAAATGGATTGTTACACGTATTCTGTATTGTCGCATTTGTGCACGATTCCACTGACGGCCCTTTATTCTATGCAAGCTTCTTGCACCGAGTGGCAAGACAAAACCGATTGGACTATTCACATACTGGGCGCGGAATTTCAGTTCGAAGGTATAAATTTAGACGTCTGGGAAAAACTGTTTCTTCATTTTTTACCGAAATTGAAGAGGCTTCATTTAATCTTGATCGGGCCAGAGTTACGATTGCCTGGAGGCGTGCCTCTTAAATTTTTGTCCATGGTTAAAATTTGCAACAAATGTAGATCCGCTGGCAGAGCTGTTGTCGTCTCGTTTAAACCGGAGAAGCTTTACCACGATTTAGTTCGCGACGCGTCGGAAAATCTTGCTGCTCCTGATTTAATTTGTCTCTACAATCCGGGCCTCTACCGGAAAACTGGATTTAGAGGGAAAGACACGTGGTTCGAAACGATACGTGAATTTTCTAAAACGTTAGCTCCAACCGCTATCACGTCTTATACCAAAGAAGAAATGCTTTGGGAAATAAATCGAGTAAATTCGGCCTCAAATGTCGAAGTTCTTTTGCCACCGTGTAAAAATCCGTTTGCATCGGTGAAGCCAGATCGAAATTTTGTTAGCGATAATATCAACCCTCTTATCTATAAGAATCACTACATTACCATTGTTAAAGGGAAATCAATTTTACTCTAACTCTTTATAGAGTGAATAGAGATTCTATACGTATAGGTATGTATACTACATATGTAAATATTTGGACTTTTAAATTATTGCAGCATAAAATACAATTTGAATGAATCTTTTCAATTTAATCTTAGAATAATTAAATAATAAGTTGGTATATTTTAAATAGTTTTCAGTTGCAATGTGTATTGACACTATTGGTGTTTCTCAAAAAGATTGAAGAAGAGTTGAAATGAATGGTAAAGACAACCAAGGTAAATGAACGTTCTTGCCTTGAAGATTGAGCAAATGAAAACATATATGAGGTACTGAGAGCAAAAATAGATTAGCCAACATGTGCATTAATTTATTCTAAAAAATTATGCTAATAATATGAAAATGTACTGGATATTAGATGTAAGAAGCGCTTCATTGACAAAAGTTAGTTACAATATTTCTTCTGTGTAATGAAGTTATATGTAATACTGTTTCTAATATTAAAAAACTTAATATTTCTTCTTGTTTCATTAATACAATATAGAATACTAATATATATTCTGAGGCCTTCCTTATACTCAATAGTACAATTCATTCTTTTTCAAATCACCTTTAGATAACACAATGAAACTAATTATTGTATTTTGTATTCACATCTATTTTAAACATTGAATCATTGTCAATGTATTAAACATTGGATTTAGTACATTTTTACCCTCAGTTCCTCATACTATAATATATCATAAATAATTTTCTGTTTGATTCTTTTCATTTCGTCTACAGCATGCAAACTGTACACTTCTCAAAAATTGAGTACATTACAGATATGGTTACAATTACCAGCTAATTTGCGTATATATCACAGATGAAACTGCATTAATTAAATTAAACCTATGTTCTGAAACGCTTGCAAACGCGTTACGCACACATGCACGTACGCAAGTGTATAAATATATATATGTACCATGTAAAAGAGAAGTGCGAAAATCTAAAAATATTAAATCGGATCAGATTGAGATTTTGTCAAAATCGTCTCAAAAGCATCTCAAGAGAATATCGGAGTTTCCGAGAATTTTGAGAACCCGAAATACATCTCGGGATTACATTATTTCCCGTCATATTTCTTAGATGAGAAATTTCATCATTTTATACTGTAAGATTCCGAAATGTGTCAAAAATAAAAAAAATGGTCATATTCAACAAAGTCCCAAAACGTGTCTCAGATTCTCGAAGTTTTCGAAAATTCAAATATTTCACTTGCTCATCGAAGTTTAGATTATTAATTATCGAAGGTCAATTATTAATTACCAATCAAATTAAAGAAGAAGAAATTTGCTATTACGTAGGTGCATATACCCAGTGTTAGGAAGATTTAATAACTTAATTATATTTAATAATTTTAAAGATTATTATTAATTATATTTAATAATTTTGAAAATCATAATCGTTAATGATCAAAACATTATATATTAATGATAATAAAAAAAAGAAGATTATATTATATTAAATATATTTGAGAAATTTGAGAACTTGCAGAAACTTCACAATGCAGAAATATCGAGATATTGCAGCTATTTCTACTCGTTCCCAGATACTTTCCTGATATTTTCAGATTTTCGCACATCTCTAGTATGTAGTTCCGCCGAACATTGAAATATGAATTGTGAAAACTATGTACAAAGGACAATTCGTATTGTCGAACACTTTGCTTTAGATTTAGTTAGAATTAGTTACTTGCAAACATATTCGCTGCTTATGTGTATGTGTATACCGTTCACAAGTATCAGGAAACTTTAATTCATTTACCAACAACGTTGACAAAATATATAAATTAATGAGAAATTACTTGTCGAAAGCAATAATTATTATTAGACTGATGAATTTTTTATCCATAAGTAGATCTATACTGTAATTAAAATCTGAAACGCGAATCATCGACGATTTCAAATATTATTATTTGAATTAATTAGAACTTAGAAAAATTTTCCCCACCTGATTTTCGTTCGGACAAAAATTTGTCTCGTATTGTAAAGTATCGTCAATAATTTTATTGCACATTTATTGGTTATTTAAAACTAATTTTAAACGTGTAAATCCTCCATCTAAACATATCTTACAAAAAATAAGCACGAGTTTGGATATTTTTGAACGGTATACGTGTGTGTTTTGTACTGTTTTCAAATCATCGAAGGAAGAGGAAAAGGAAGAAGAAATAGATCAAAGAAGAGTAGAATAGAGGAAGAAATAGTATCGGGAAAAAAGACGGGGAAAAGGTGAGGTTTGGATGAGAAGGAATAGTCTGACAGGTACGATTAACAAGAAGAAACGTACTTACTCGTAACGCGTGTACCGTTAGTGCATTCAATTAATTAAATCCGACAATTAAAAGAAGCACAAACGTTAAGAGAGATACAGTAAGCGAATTAGTAACACAATTTACCGAGTTGCTTAATTCGTAGAAATAACGATTATAAGCTTGGTCACAGTGGGATGGCCAGTTTTTGAAACACGCCGCGTACGCTACTACGTGAGCGATGTAATTTTGCTCGAAAGTACCGCGGATCAAGTGAGAGTAGGGACCTGAAACAAATTTGGACATAATTAAATCTTTTTTTAATAAAATCAGCACCAAAGAATCAGACTGTAGTCAGAAAAGTTCAAGAAAAATCAAAAATATTATAATATAATAAACTTCAATTTTGGAAATCAATCTGTAATTGTAAAACAATACGCAACAATTGATTTATTGTTATTATGAAGTAATTAATTAAGAAATGCATCGTCCTATGCAGAAAGTATTAAGAAAGTATAATCCTGACTACAGGTTGTAAAACTATAGATAAGAGTAGTATTTACAACAGATTAATACTTGGACGAAAAATATATTTAATTTTAATAAATCATTGATAAGATTCATTTCGTAAAGTGATAGAGTTGCTTTTAATGTTAATTTTGTTACTAATTCCTCATTCATTTCTACATAATATAATAATGACATTCATGTATTGTTAATATAAATTGATTACAGTGTTCTCATATTTATGACCGATAATGCATGTATATATATATATAAATAAATATGTATATGTACATATATTTAAAAAAAACACCCTAAAATTTTCAATCCCTACACAGATGCACGAGATATAAGATACAACATCTCAAATCTGCGTTTGTATTAATCTATTAAAATTATTTATATATGTCGTTATCTGTAATACATTTGTTAATGTATTAATTAGATATAGTATGTTAGATATAGTATATTAGATATAGTATGTTCATGAGAGCAAGTAGGGATAAAAATGCACCAAATTGGAATAAGACTCGAGTAAAAATAAATTAAATCAAATTTACCTATCGCGTAGACTCCAACGTCTTCGCCACCGTGTGTTTCATCTTCCAAGTATACACCAGCCATATGAGTATAATATGGATCATTGCGTGTCTTATCTTGATCGACGGGGATCCATGTTTCGTTAACATCGTGACTGTCGTTTCGCCTATGATGATAAAAGCCTGGACCGTTGATGTAACTAAGTGTTTCGTAGGGCTGTACATTTGTCTTCTTTGGATCATTAGCGAAACCAAGGATGTCATTTCCGCGATTCGGATAACCATTGATGGAAAACGCGTGTGAGTGATCTGCAGTCACGATCACCAATGTCTCTTCTAATTTAACTTGTTGCAGTGCAACCAATATCGCTTCCTCGAGCTCTGACAACTCTCGCATCGCCAGCTGAGCATAGTTGTGGTGATGAGCCATATCGATTCTTCCACTTTCCACCTACGAGTAAATATTCTTAATCAGTTGTTTGATAAACGAATCGAAGTCATTTTTGTTAATTTCAACGAGTATTCAAAGGGTCAACTTGTATACGTTTGTAATGCCTACTTTTCGACAGAAACGAAGAAATTTTGTTCAAAATTCATGAAGACCGATCTACTTACCATTAAGAAGAAACCATTATTATTCTTTCGAAGCAAACGAACGGCTTGCTGAGTCATTTCAGCCAAAGTTGGCGTTCGATTCGTCTTCACGGTGTGATAAGGGAGATGACTAGGTGTAAAAATTCCAAGAATTTTCGACGTGTTAGCAATATCAATAGAGAGAAGCTGCTCGGTATCAGTCACTAGTTTCCCCTTTGGGTTATTTTCAGTCCATACGGTCGCTAAATTTTGCCCGTCTCCTCTGACGCATGTATCGGGATCTATTGGCTCAGACATTGGTAAACCCATATGTTGCGCTCCACCACCCATAATTACCTGATATGAAATGATTAAGTCAATTAACCGGCCGTTAAACGAACGACAATGAAAATATATGAATATATTTTTGCGAATATGTTGTATAAAAGATTTTGAAATTTTATTGCCACTCTTGTGCATCACGATTATCATGATGATAGTAAAACATTTGAAATTAATTTATAAAAATTATATGCAATATATAATTACATGTATTATTAATGATTCTATATAATTGACTGCTTAATAATATTATTTAACGTTATCTAATATTAATAGTAATAATAATTATTTTACTAATAGTATCAGCTCAATATATATTTACAATCGGCAGCGTATGAAGAACAAATATATCCTCTTACCTTAAACTTGTTTCCTGGTGCGTCTTCGATTAGTTGTCTCGCAATATCCTTTACACAACCTTTATATTGTTGCGGTATCGCGGTGTCACATTCCCAATCACGATTATTCGTATGAGCGTATAATCCAGCTGGAGTAGCGTGTGTGATTCTAGTCGTCGTTACGAATCCTACATTTCGTAATAAAGAAAAGAAAAAAAAAAAAATTGAAAAAGATTTAATTCAAAATTCCTCAATTCATTTTAACTTATAATTAGTTATTTCTCTTTCATCTTATCGTTAATATAACATCGTTGATCTTTTTCTTATCAAGAAAGAAAAATAAAATGAGAGTTTTTGTCATGTTTCGTTCGTTCGACCGGATGTTAGAAAGCGGTTAATAAAAAAAAGAAAAAAGAAGCGAGAGTTGCGAGCGTTACGCCCTAGATAAAGTGGAAGGTCGGCTCGCGACCTTCTCTGTCGTGTCGTTTTCGAGCTCGTCGCGACAAGGTCTATTCGATACTGATGTTTAATGTTTAACATCGGTAGATGACCGTGAGCGGGTCGTTGTTGCTGGCGAGTCACGTTCGCGCGCGTGCCGGTTTTATCTATACGTATCGATCATTCGGTCAATTGTACTATCACGTGTATATGTATAGTTACGCGTGATACACGCGTGCATTCATTTATTCCGGATATGCCACTTTTCATGGTGCAATAGAGGGAAAGGTTGTACATAAAAATATATTGGCAAAAATAAGCTAAAAAAGAAAGGATATAACATTTAGTAGATTATTAATATTTATAGTGTTCCCACTTTCTTTTGCTCGCCACTGTACATACATGCAATTTCTGCTGAAGTCTATTTTTGTCTATTTTATACTTATTTGTATTTTTTTCTTATTTATTTGTCATTTATTCCTTTTGTCTATTTATTCGTACACTTATCCACTTGTTTACTCGTCATTTATTTTATCGATTTACTGCATTATCTATTTATTTATTTGTTAATTTATTTATTTATGTATCTGGATTATCAGTCAATCCTTTCTTTGTCTTTCTCTTTTATTTTCCCTTTTTCTTCTATTATAATATATAATGGATGACTTACCGGTATCCATGCCACTTTGTTGCGCCCAATCTGCTATAGTTGTAAGTTTGCTTATTTGATTGACTTGCTTGTTACATTGATTAAACGAAGCTCTGGTATCCAATCCGATAACCTTGTATCGGCATTTAACACCGGAAAATATTGCGGTGGCTGTTCCGGCTGAATCGGGTACTTGTTTATCGGTGTTATACGTCTATAAAAAAAACAACTCGATGGAAATTTGCTAAAGTTACGTGTTGTTAGAACGAGACTGAAATTGTTTGGATGTTTAAAACATGATGGGTAAAAGTCTCGAAAACAAAGACTTCATACTTCATATTTCAAAAGCAACGTATGAAAGAATTGATTGAGTGACATTAGATCAACCTTTTGGGTACTCACGAAAATTACTAAAAACTAAAATTACCAAAGCTTAAAAGTTGAAATACCAAATGAGGGCCGTACCTATAATAAAATTAATTTTGAGCACTTGCGAATATTTATTTCTGTCCGAAATTTTTTTGCCAAAGATAATACTGCTAATAAAATGATATTAAAATACTGTATAAAATAAATATAATGCTATGATAATATAAATATAAAACAATACTATGATATCATAAATACTACAAACGATAAAATGATGCTGTAAGTGGCGCAATGAAAATAATAGTATAAAATGAAAAATGCGTTTGTACTTTTATTGTAATACAACATTTCATAAAAATTAGATATTTCAGTCTACAGACAAGGCATGTAAATCTCATGCGGCAATCAGAACCTATTAATTAAAATTTGTTAAATTATCGCTTTTGAAATATAGAGTAAAGAAGTTTCTTCAAAATTTTTGAAAATGTCGCTTTCGGAGTACAGGCTAAATTATGTGTATAGAGGTAATACCTTGGCGAATCCAGTGTTAGGGAACTTTTCAAAAGCCAATTTGTATTCTTCGCCTGTATTGCCCTTGACTTGGCCTTTGTATATTCGACCAGCTGTGATAGTGGATATTCCCATGCCATCACCGATGAAGATAATTACATTTTTTGCGCGATTTAAGTTATTCCGATAAGCCAAATTTCTTCGAAGATTCTCTTGGCCAGATTTTAGCCAAAAGGACATGTCTGAAAAGAAATACAGTTCTTGTGCAAAACGTAACGAATGATAATAACGAATGACTGCGAGATTGCGGATGTTAATTCGTTATTCATCTTCAGTCCAGCAGCTGTAATTGTTCCAGTTTGAATTTTAAACAGTCATAATGTAATTATATATATTCTGTCTTAATTTTAATTTATTATTCAAGTTATAGTTTTTTTTATAACAATCAAGTATATATAATCATTGTAAAATTTTATTAAAATTGGAACAAAAGTTTTATTGATTACTGATAATCAATATTTACGATGGAATTTTTTGTTGTCTACCGATGACCATTATTAATAGCAAAAATATCATTGATAGCAAAAATTTTTCAAACAGCATTCTTTTATGAAAAAAATTAAAGAATAATTGTCACTCTTAGTCCCTAATTTTTACGAACACGATTGAAGAAATAGAATCTGCAAGAAGATCTTTTTTTTTATTTTCTAAATGTCACAACGAGTACATTATTTTAAATATTTCATATATATATTTATTTTATATATGATATCTTATATATTATAATTATATATTTAATATATAATATATAATTATATTATAATATATCATATATATTTATTTTATATCTTATATCTTATATATTTTATATCTTGCAACTTTGCACTGTTCATAAATTCAAATACTTTGCATCTGATAAAAATTGCACTTAATTACTGCAGATATTGAGTGTGTGATAGAGATTTCAACAAACATCAATGATAAAGATCTTATCCAGATTAAAATCCTTTTGTATTTAGCAATTATTTGATAAACTTGAAATATCTATTCCAAATTTTTTGTTCTATCTTCGTTAATTAGGTTAACTTGATTTCAAGTAATCTAAAACACTTTATTTGACTGGATTTCAAACGAAGTGAAGTTAGTTTAAATTATTTCTTCATCTGAAGCAACCAGACGCGTTTGTAATATTCAATCTCTCCTATGTTATTAAAATTTGTCTTTTGATTTAATTTTGAGACTGAATTATGTTTTTGCTCCCTCTATTAGTACATATACGTTGATAAAAATCGATTACCTCAAATCAATATATAACCATAAAAAATATTGCTTTCGTCAAAATCATAAGATGTTCTTGACAATTATATTTTTAGTCTTAACATCTCATAGCCAGTTGCTATATTTAGCTTCTGTAAGGCTTCGCCGACTGTTACGTTGATGCATACGAAATGTCGTTTTCCTAAATGAAACTTTAATAGCACGTAGTTCATTCATAACATTACGCGTTTGATCTAAAGAATTTTCATATGGTTTCGTTTACTTTCTTTGACGGCTAATTAGCTTCATTATCTTCTAGATTTATAACGACTATCAATTTTAGAATGGAAAAATTCTTGGCTATTGATCTTCTTTTTCGAACGATCTTCACGACAAAAAATTGTCTAGACTATAGGAACAGAAGATATCTTCAATCTCTTCCAAATTAAGATAAATCGTACATATTTTACAGCAGTTTCGTGACGCTCTTCTTCGTACAAAGAAATTAAATAAAGATGCCTTTAACCAATCCCAATTAACAAATTTATATCTTCACTGCTTTCATTTCACTTCTCTTCGTCTAAAGAAATTAAACAAAGAGAATAAACATGGAATAATCAATATCCGTGTAAAGAGAATAGAGAAAAGAATAAAGAAATTGGAGATAATATTAAAGATAGTAATTTTCATTGAAGATAAGATTTTTTTAAATTCTATTTATGACAATACAAATTGCACAAATATCCGCAATCCAACAGTAAGAACAAAGACGTAGGAGATAACACCATGTTCAATAAAAATAAAGAAATTGATACGAAGTGTAGCAAGTGTTTCAAAATCACTCGAAATCAAGTGGCTCGATTGACAAGGATAAACGCGAAACCTCGAAAGGATATTTCAAATCAAGTCAATGACAATTTAACTCTGACAGAGAGATTTTCAAGCTGCTCGAATTTAAATCGCTTGAATTCAAGTAACTTGATCAAGCTGAATGAAGCTTAACACAGGAGTGTGTTCCGCCCGTGTATGAGCACCTGTATAAACGTAGACGGTATTTAAATAAACTGCAGATTTTGACGTTTTTATACTTTTACGAGTATAACTAAAGAGATGGAACCTAAAAAGAAATTTTCCCATTAATTTAAAAATAAGGAGAATGGAGACTTTGATGATCGTCAACTCACGAATTTGATATCACGTAATTGACGATTCGTGATACATAGAAGCCAGAAATCAAATCTTTAAGATATCAATTTCAACTTTTTATACGCTTATCAATTTCACGCTTTCTAAAAGTATAACTGAAAAATATAATTTTAAAGTTCAAGTATAACGTCTCCTGCACTGAGGAAATAAGTGTAAAATATAAATTATTGTCAGTAACTTTGGGTATTTTATATATTTTCTGATATTACAGTCGGTCTGAAATGTCTCCGTACATCATATCCAAAGTATAGTGCTTTCTATAGTATTTAGTACGCGAAATAAATTTCCAGCAGCAAATGACTGCTATCGTTATTACGCAAATTTTTTTCTAATACAGTGCAAACAGGCTTATCGTACATATTTCCACAGATAACGATTTTAACTGTATTTACGAAAGAATTTAATGTTTTGAATACTTTATTAATTCAGAAACGTATTATCGCAAGAGAAGACCATCTGAAAAATCATCTGTGAAAATTAAGTATGCGTCAATGAATTAATTAGGTGCAAAAATTAGTTCGATATCTTTTTAGATAAGTTTGCCATTTACTTATTAGTTATTTGCAAAATTGTCTCTTGGATCATTCTATATTGTGAAACAAGTCCTTGTACTTTTCATTTAACAATAGTTCAGGTCCTTCGAATTTTTAATTTTCAAATTTTTATGTTGAGACAATTATTCTCCGGAGACAAATACGTCCGGATTGTTATTGAAAAATTTCTAATTCAATTTCAAAAAGAACATATGTTTCATAAAAGATAAAATTCAATGGAAAGTTACCCAATTAATTTCTACAAGTGTGTTTCCTACTTTCCCACTAAAATTGTAGAAGCATAATGTTGAACAAATGAGAGAAAAATATTATACAAAATTTGATTGTAAATGCGGAATTGATTATCATCAAGAAATATTCAACTATCCTTATATATTAAGAAATATCTCGCAAGTACAGGCACATTCAGGCTGCATTTAAAATTTCTCTATCAATTTTTCCTTATTTTCACTTGTAAATCATGTTTCCGCAAATTTCACTGGAAAAATAGGAATAAAAAATACGAATTTGCATAAAAATCCGCAACTGAACGATTGCAAATAAAAAATTATTAACGAACCTTCGTACTCGGTGGCACCTTGGGGCAGAGTGTTGGCGAGTTCGAGAAATCCCAACAGAGAACATACTAACACGACCAGACACTTCATTTTCATTGAACTTGTAAATCTGTAACAGATTTTGTATCATATGTTAGAGTATGTGTAACGTATCGCTGTTTGTCCGATAAATACACTTTGTCGTAAATCGGCTGAAAAAAAGTTGTTACATGTATCCTTCACATTGTTGCTTTTACATTAGTGCGCCATTAACGATAATGCCATCGTTGCGTTGCACGAATTAAAAAAAGAATGTACGTGTTCTCCTGCTTCTGACTGATTTTTACAACTTATTTATTAAATAAACAGAGTGAAGATCCATTACATCCATTACATCCATTACATGACAGGAGGTGAGAAAGAGATAAACAGTAGATTAATTCCATGAAGCAGAGAAAGAAACAGAGAAATTGACAAAATATACAATAGGTTTTCGTTTCTGAAATTCCTTTTAAAATTTAGAATACACATACAATATGTAAAATGAAAATGTTATACGTTATATGCGTATGCTTTTAAATTTTAAAAAGAATTTTGAGAATGAATTTTATATAAATTTATTTACTATAATAATATTATATAAATATAGCGAAATATACTAATATATATAATAATATTATATAAATATAGTAAAATACACACACATACACATGCACACACACATATATATATATCACTATAGCTTTTAATTATGATAGTTGTAGGCTTTATCAGCTAATTATAGTTTTTTATCTAACGACACACAAAATGCATAAAATAATGTATCCTTGGAATAATAGCTTGTAAAATAATCTACTGCTATTCCGCGTTGCGTATGTGTTTAAAAACATTTAATATCAAAATATTTGAAAATATTTCTGTCTGTCAAAATTTTTATTTGTCATTAAGTAGTATTACACTTAATATGATCAACGGGCATTTATTTTAGCTATCAACTGCTTTGGCATTGAAATTGAAAGATACATGAAGTATAAGAGAGAGATTGAACCTATTTGCAACTATAGCATGGTAGATTTCGTGGCCAATGACTGGACTATTCTTCTAACAATGACTATAGGTATGTACAGTGACAGTCAAAAGTGAATACATACAGTTTAAGTTTGTCTAATATTTTCTAAAAATTTTAGATTGAAGACTGAAGACTGTGATGGAGGATTAGTTGACTTTTAAAGTGTTCCGTAGCAATCACTATCGTTAACTATTTTCGCCGTATGCTTGGGATCTCGATCATGTTGGAAGACTCATAAATTCGGCAATTGTACTTTTGTACTTTTGATTTTAAAATCTTCAAATATCTGAATCTGTATAATATTCATATGTATATATACGTATATATTGTATATATAAATAACTATGTATATTATATGTGTATATGTGAATGCATATACACACATATATACGTATTATTGCTTCAGTAATAGTACAGGTTTGGGTAAATGTTATTTGAAATGAAGATAAAAAATAACAATTTCAAATAAAAAGATCTCTCAAATTAAATAAATTATTTTCAAATAATTCGTTCGAAATAAAATGACTAGATCGTGGATATTTATGCAATTTCTACGTCCTTATGAACAATGATTAGAAATATTGAATCGAAAAAGAAATTTGTTTCATCTAACTAAATATCACGATTTTATTTAACGACCAAATATATAAATACATAAATGATTCCGAGAAGGATCATTTGCTCGTTCAGATAAACTGACGTAAGACCATTTCAAGATGAAACGACGTATTATATAAAATAATTACTATTCATTATGTTATATAAGATTATATTCAAATAATATCCAAACCTGCTCTACGAGTACTACACAAACCTCATTTTTGTCAGATGATAACTTCACTTTCGACCCTCACTGTATGTACATGCTAGGCATACCTATGTGCATGTAACAAGTCGTCTGCTATTGTAAGTTAATCGTGGCTGTTCGTTCGTTCGTTATAATTTAAGGTTTCTTTGATTCGTGCATTCGCTGATTGAATAATAGGAGACGAACGTACGGTAAGAAGTGTTTTCTTTTTTCTTATTTTTTTTCTTTCGATGAGGCGAGAACAATATCTTTGGTGCTTTTGGTGACAGGTCGATGAAAAGGGAGAGGGACAAGAGGCAAACGAGCAACAGGCAATGAAAAGGGGAGCTGGTATTCGGGTCAGTCAGCGGTGCAACGAAAACGAGCTGATACACACATATCCTGATGTTCATGAGCGATGCTACTGTAGAGGATGCACGCCTAAAGATATTAACGATACCCAGATAACTCGCGATGAGTAAGTGAACATTGTCTTTAACCGATTGCAACTATGCACGATTCACAAACTGTGTATGGAACGGTACGTACTGTTCAAAAGTCGAGAGTCGATGATCGATAGTCGTACTCTATCGTTAAACGTATTTTTGAGAATGCAATTAAAAAAAAAAAAAAAATAGAAGGGAAAACTAGACTCTCGAATCAAAAGAGAAATTAAGAAGACAAAAGTAGAAAGCACTATAGTTTTGATATTTCGTATGTTGTTTCATATTGTAAATGGTCTGTACAATTATTCTCTCTGACTCTGGATAATTATATAACTATTTGTAAAAATGACGATCGGTATATTTGAATCATGTAATGTTCTCGTATGCAGAAAATATATAACATTATAATGCAATGTAATATTATAATATACACGTATGTCACAAAAATAAAAAAAAAAGACTTACAATAAAATAATACAATACAAACGTTAATGTAACATTATATATTAATATTATTAAATATAATAATTATATTAATGTTACATGTTCTCAACACATAATAGCACTGCATGATTCAAATATATTTTGAACATTTGTTCCAAATACTTCAAATAATAAATTCAATATCTTTTTCGATTCAACTCAATTCATTTCTTTTTCTCGACGATGTAAAATATTTTCTTTGTCAAAAAAAAAAAAAAAAAAAAAAAAAGAAAAAAATTCAGCTGTTTTTACGAACACTTAGTAACAGGATTACTCACTAGATACACCGAGTTCGAATTTCCTTACAGATGCGCCAAAAATTCGCAGTCCGCTCGTGAAAATTACCTACCCAAGTAACTTCATCCGTAAATGGATCATGCCACGCGACAAACGTCTTCTTCCGTCCGTTCTATGACACAGAGTAGATTCTAGCTGCAGATCTCACAGTTGTGTACTGTTATCAGCAGGCACGTGTTTCCAGTCGGATCATCATCCTTGAGCAGCTGATGAAAATGATCGCGTGAGATCACGAACAAACGACAAACAAAAATCACAATTTCGCTGGCTAAAGTTTGCTGTCCAGGGGGCGTAATTCGGTTTGCTGGCCACGAGTTTGGACAAACACGACGAGACGAAACGTGAAGAGGCAACGACGACAGTTGTAGTACTTAGCAGCAGCAGTAACAGGAAGAGTTTAACAGGCGGCGAACGATCGATGGTGCGAATTCAAAAGCGTAGTGTGGACGTACGTATGGTCGTACGAAAACTGCAGTACGGTCGTGTCTATCCGGTGGCTATTACCTGACCGGAACGTGATGCCGTGTTAACGCCAATACAGTGGCACCGAGGAAGTTTGTCACTTTATATAGCGTTTCAAAGGCCCTGGTAGATTGTGCACGAGGTGGAGAGCGTGCAAGGGACACTGTGAGTACAGATTCTCGAGGAGAGAAGTGGTTTGGGGAGAAGGGGAACCCCTCGTGTACTGCTAATCCGAGCGTAATTGAGTCGCTCGGTGCCATTATGTCTTATGTCCGCGAAAGATTAATCCGAACGCGGATCTCAAAGCATCTTGCGACTCGCGAATTCTCTCCATTCTCGCTCCTCCTCGTGTCTCTTGCCTAGGCTTTGTTATCTTCCCTTCCCCTCCTTGCCCCTTCACCCCTTTCTTCTTTCGTCTAATTTCTCTTTCCTCCCGACGATTGATCTTTCGATCAGGTTTGGCCATTATTCGAATAATACACAAGAGCGATAAACTGCATATCTTCTTGCCAGATGTTGATCGAAGTAGTTTATGTGTTGGTTTGGAACATGATCTTTCCGTAGATCGTTCTTCTTCACTCGGCTCGGACCAAGTGACGTTTTATATTATTTTTCAGTTTGTATTTGAATTAATTTTTATTCGAATACATATATAATCTTTGTTATATCGATATTGTCAATTGAGTCGGAGTTACCGATTTCAGATAGTCTCATGTTAGATTATTTGTTATTTTACTCGAACGATCAAATTAACTCAAGTAAGAAATTATTTGGAAATGTATATTTGTATCTCATACTTTAATTACTCTTTCTATGTTATTTCCAAAACAACGATAATAAATTTGTTGAAACAGCTCTTTGTTATTCTTTTCTTTTTTTTTATTCTAAGTAAATTAAATGTGTTCAAATCCATGAAGATTGGATAATATTCAAATAATATATTTAAATGGCGCAATATATATTTTATTTGGCTGGATATTAAAGTAATTTATTTAAACATGGAAGTGACTTTCCTCCGGATTATTTTTGTATTTGAATAAACTTTCATCCGAATAATTTCTCGAGTATCTCCTTATCCTTATAGATTACATCAATGTCAATTAGACAATCTCGTCATAATCCTTTATGTCAGATTATTTGCTATTTTATCACAATAATCAATCTAGCTCGAATAAGAAATTATTTTGAAATCATTTATATTTGAATCTCATACTGAACAAAGTTACTCTCCCTGTATTAACAACAATAAATCAATCGAAATAATTTGTTATTACAGATTGCAATTTTTCCTAAATAAAACGTGTCCGTTCTCGATAAACGAGCGCGTCGCCTTGACTTTCGTTCTTTCGCCTCCTCAATCGAAAAATCAGTTCGTCGTATCACAAAAAAAAAAAAAGAAAAGAAGAAAAAAAACTGTAACAAAAATCGTTCATCGACGAAGAAATCGATCGTCGATCAATCAATGATGGCAGATGTTTATGATATGCCAACATCGAATCGCGTATATTGTGGAAAGCTGAAGAGAAGTCGAAACACCGATAGGCGACGTGTGCCTCCTTTCTTCTTTTCCATTTCTTCTTCTTTCTTTGTTTCATCGCTTAATCCCGCGTGCTGGCTGACAGACACAGATCCGACTCGAGATCGGGAAATGAAGCGAGCACGGGATCGATATGCCGCAGGCAATCGCGTAAACGTGACGGCGTGACGAAGGGATCCCGATCGACCAATCCCGACTTCGAAATTGTCTCGAGCCTCAAGAGGTGAGACAAAAGCTTGACGCTTTATTGGTTGGAGATACGGGCACACGTGTTCGTACGATGCCGCTTTGCACGTTCTGCGCACGTGATCTGTACAGAATAGGCCAAACTTTCAATGTTCTTACGACCGATGCGTGATCAGTGTTCACGTTTTACGAAATATCGGCGCAACGCCGTGATCATTCGCTGATAACGATAATCACGGGCATTGTCTTCGTTCCGTGATAAATCTCTGTGCACTTCTTCCTGTTTAACCCACTATTTCTTCCCTCGCACTATACCAATATCTCCGTCTAATTCTCTTTGTGTCTCTGGATTTTATTGAATTTTATCAGATTGCATTTGTTCATCAATAATTAAAGAGCGTTAACCTTATGATACGGAAATAAAGAAAGGGAAATAACAATATTCAAAGATCATTTAATTGTTAAATAAAGAATGGAACGTGTAAACTTATCTGTAGATCTGATACATAGTTGATCTACGATTAACGATGCTTCAGTCAATTAACGATTAAATTTCTATTGTAGTCATTAATCGTAATTAACGATTATTAGTCACTGGAATGAGGATTTTGTGCACTTTAAAATTTTTACGAAATAAAGAAGAAGAATCTTCAAAAAATTTGTTTTACGTACTATATACTTATAATATACTTTACATTGAATATTTTTATATGCATTGTATAGACATCTCTTGCAACTCCCAATCTTCCACAGATGCACAAAATTCTGACGATGAAATTTCTACTTTAGTCTAATCTTTCGATTTTAATCAGTTGTTGATCTAACTGATTTTAGTTGAATGATTAACGACTAACTGCTGCGATTTTCCTTGCAGTAGAATTACGTGCAAATAACTGTGTCCATTAACCTGTGTGTTAAGGAAAGAAAAATATGTACTTAGTTTATATTGGTTTACGATGCAGACATAATTTCCTGTTATTTTTCTTATTCTGTTAATTTAAGATTACCGTGCCGTATTTAGTTTTATAATTTATACAACGAGACGAGACTGTAGACAAAATGTTCACGTGCTCGACATCAATGGCTGCAACTATTGGCTGCCATCACTCGTCGATCCTTGGGAATGAAACAATACCGTTGTTATAATGGTTCTTATAATACTATATTCCAATGTTCCTACGACAGGGGTCCATCGTAAACCTTTGGAACACGTTTCGTTGGAACAGTTTCTTACATCCAAAAGAATTTCAATAGCAATTCTTTTCTCAGCTTTTCAATAGCATTCATAAATCTGCAGATTTTCGAGAATCGAGAGCTTATGATTACGAGCGGCATTGTTACCCTCATACTAACACATTGTACATAACATATTGTTACCCTCGGTACTATTCGAACGTGACGTAGCGCAAATAGCTAGGGAATGACAATTTTCGGACGTTGTCAATTTGTAAAGTACAATAAAATTTCACTTATATGAATTTGTTGTGGTACAATTTTGAAGTTCAATGTGATAAATTTTAATTTAATTGAAATTTTAATCAAATTCCATTTAAACACTAATTGATAATTGGCTTAATCTACTTAGTCAACTATTTGACAATTAATTCCATCAATTCGATTAAATCAATCGATTATGTTTTAATAATTAACTTCTTCAATCGTAAACATTAATCAAATTGAAAATTTTTATTGATTAATGACCAACTCTGATTTGACGAGGAGATCAATTCGATCTGATATTTATATCATTAGTGTAAGTCGTATAAGTGATTGAATCACTGAATTTGAAATCGTTTCTGAAGAAATCGATCCAGAAAACTTTTTTCTGTTAGGAATTGTCAGCAACAAATGACATTCTGCTATTAAAATATTCAAAAAATAATGGTTCGGATAAAAGAGGCTATGCTGTACTTTGAACAGAAGATGTTCTTTAAACTTTAATCAACATGATAGTTTCACAAGTTCAGATAACTATAAATACTAATTTTATTATTTTACATTACATTTCAAAAATCAATTTTATCGTGCTATGATGTTCTACTACACATAGCTGTAACAATGATGAAGGATAAAATAATTATTCTTTTTAAAGTAATTTGTTTTTTTCATAACTTTGAGATTAAATTATATTAAGTTCTATCGAGGAGAAGACGCTTATTCAATAAAATAATTGTGGATCTTTCTCTCCAAAGATCTGAAATTAAATTACATTCAATCAAAAAGAAGCACGTATCCATCTGGATATTTTTGAACGACAATGTGCGTGAGATAATCCTTCCGTGAATAGAATTGTCGAACATGAGCGAATAACCAGAAAATTGGTTGATGATAACATTGCGGTGGTAACTCGTTGATAACATTAAGGGAGGCGAGAATAATAACAGTGATGATAGTGGTTGCAGTAGCCGTGGGCAGGAGCGGTGGCAGCGGTAGTTGATGATAATAATATCAGCTTAGTCAATGGTATCGTTGATGATAGTAATGTTGACATAATGAAACAACAAAAGTTAATTTATAATCTAATCTAAAGTTTTATTATTTATTCTATTCGAAAATTTTATCGCAAGATTGTCTGTGAATTTAGAAATCAATTCGAATCCGAATGTAACGCCAAATATTAGATATAATGTGAAATTTAATGTAATTGAATTTAATATAATTCGATTGATCTATTTGAATATTCGACGGATAGATTTAACATGTTTGATAAACCCAATAATTACAATTCTAAAAGTATCATGATCTATTGTGTCTATACATAACCTTCTTATCTATTATACCTATTTAATGTAAAAACATTTTTGAAAAGTATTCAGGATTATTAAAGTACGCTTTGCGTTTAAAATAAGACTAGATGAATTGTTATATGATCCTCTTTACAAAATTATAACGATTTAAAATATTGATTTTTCAATTTTTTCATCGTTAATAGTAGTAGAAAAAAATCGATGGATTCTATTATGTGAACTTCAATTACATAAGCTATTTGCACATCGGCAAGTTTATATAAACGGAATTTTACTGTATATTTATCATGTGATTTTTTTCAATCATTTGTGAAAAAAATAGGAGATCATTAATCGTTTTCAATGTCAGTACTGCATGTAATATAATACTGACATCGACGAAGAACGAAATGGAGATTACACGATCAACCATCCATGAAATGGTGAAATCATAATTGCAGCTACGATAATTTCTGCATCGTTTCATAGAATGCGTACTACGTTGTTGTGTTTCATAATATTTGGTTAACGATTAACGAAAAGATGAGTCATCAAATATTGCATCGATTTGCATGATTACTAGTAGAAATCACGTTGACACGTGAAGTATCAGTCAATAAACGAAAGCAGAACATTAATGAAGAGTGAATCATTTACATTCTCGATAAGTGATAGTATTTCGAAATTGAAATAAAAAAATAAGAAAAATAAGAAAATTAAATAATACATACACTCCTTAAGTGTACGTGGCGTGACGTACAATTGTAACAGTATAATATAAGTAGTATGATATAAACAATACAATATAACATAGAGTTACTTAAAAATTCGAATAAAATAATTGTTCATAAGTAAAGTAATTTCCGGTTATTGAAAAAAAAAGAAAAAACCAACATCACACGGAGTTCCCAAGTGGTCACCCATCTAAGTACTCTACCCGTGCCCAGCACTGCTTAACTTTCGTGATCGGACGAGAACGAGCGCATTCAGTCCGGTTTGAACGTTGGTAGAAGATACTTCTTTATTATACGGATCATATACATCCTTATTTTAATTTAATTTATTCATAATTTTAGTGTCGTATAAGTGCAATAATATGATTTCTTTTAATTTTTACATTTCATTCACTCTTACTCTTTGAACTCCCTTCGTTATGCAATCATTTAAAAACCATGGCCAAGAAAAATAATATTTAGAGAATGAAATATTTCTTCGAATACTTATAGGACTTTTATTAATATAATCACCAAATGATATTAACTCTATATAAAATATAATTATATAAAATTATACAACTTTACATATAATATATAATATAAATACATGTATCAAATACATACAGTTAATATAAATTTGATGTAACTTGCTTATTATCAGAGTATATTACGGTTGTTATATAAGTCATCGTTTATTATACAACAAATTCGTGCATTAAATAAATAAAATTAATGTTTTTTCTAACTAAAATAAAGGTAGTAATGTATTATCACCGACGATGTATATGAATAGATCCAGCATCTAATGCACTTTTTCGGACAACGATTTTGGGGATAGCTGACCACATTCCAAATTCCCTGCACCATCCTGTCGTATCGATTCAGGCAAGTTTCGTACAGCGAAAATCAAAAGAACATGAACAGTGTTGACTAACTTATTTCGAGAATTAATTACAGAACAAAACATGGAAATACTTCATCAAACAAGGAATGTAACGATTTAAAACAGAGATTGATGAACATTCAGGTGAAAAATTTAGAATACATTTAACTATACACACATATTTAAAAATATTAGAAAAAATTTATTGAAATATAATATCGACATCAACAATATAATCACATATAACGTTTTCGATTTACAAATACGCAAATTCACAACTTGAATGAATTACATCTAGCCAAATAAATCCTATGAACTATGACATTATGAAAAAAATTATTCTAAAAATATTCATTGGAATAAAAAACAGCGTATTAAAAATTATTTCTGGCAATAAAAATTAATTCTTGCATTGCGTTCTGTCTTACCACAAGGAAGCGCATATTCAAACTCTTTCTAATAATGAGATATTTCAGCTCAAAAGTACTACGACAAACAAATTTATAAGAAAAACCGCTCAGCGGCCAGCTTCATCGTGCGAACTCTTCGAGTACCATGAACTCCTGACGCATCATTCGAACTTTCAGCCAGAAATACCTTCTCGTTCACGAAATATTCCACTTTAAACATTTTTCGAAAAACCGAATTATCAGGAGATCCGCTCAGCATCCGACTTTGTCGTGCCACCTCCTCGAGTGTCATATTCTCCTGATACATTTGTCGGATTTTCAGCCAGAAATTCCTCCTGGTTCACGAAATATTCCCTTGTTAAACATTTTTCGAAAAACCGAATTATCAGGAGATCCGCTCAGCGTCCCGCTTTGTCGTGCCACCTCCTCGAGTGTCATATTCTCCTGATACATTTGTCGGATTTTCAGCCAGAAATTCCTCCTGATTGACGAAATACTACCTTGTTAAACATTTTTCGAAAAACTGAATTATCAGGAAATCCGCTCAGCGTCCGGCTTTGTCGTGCCACCTCCTCGAGTGTCATATTCTCCTGATATATTTGTCGGATTTTCAGCCAGAAATTCCTCCTGGTTCACGAAATATTCCCTTGTTAAATATTTTTCGAAAAACAGAATTATCAGGAGATCCGCTCAGCGTCCGGCTTTGTCGTGCCACCTCCTCGAGTGTCATATTTTCCTGATACATTTATCGGATTTTCAGCCAGAAATTGCTCCTGGTTCACGAAATATTCCCATGTTAAATATTTTTCGAAAAACGGAATTATCAGGAGATCCGCTCAGCGTCCGTCTTTGTCGTGCCAACTCCTCGAGTGTCATATTCTCCTGATACATTTGTCGGATTTTCAGCCAGAAATTCCTCCTGGTTCACGAGATAAACCTGTTTAAACATTTTTCGAAAAACAGAATTATCAGGAGATCCGCTCACCGTCTGGCTTTGTCGTGCCACCTCCTCGAGTGTCATATTCTCCTGATACATTTTTCGGATTTTCAGCCAGATATTCCTCCTGGTTCACGAGATATTTCCTTGTTAAACGTTTTTTGAAAAACAGAATTATCAGGAGATCCGCTCAGCGTCCGGCCTTGTCGTGCCACCTCCGCGAGTGTCATATTCTCCTGATACAGTTTTCGGATTTTCAGCAAGAAATTCCTCCTGGTTCACGAAATATTCCGTTGTTAAATATTTATCGAAGAACAGAATTATCAGGAGATCCGCTCAGCCTACAGCTTTGTCGTGCCACCTCCTCGAGTGTCATATTCTCCTAATACATTTGTCTGATTTTCATGCAGAAATTCCTCCTGGTTCACGAGATATACCTGTTTAAACATTTTTCGAAAAACAAAATTATCAGGAGAGCCTCTCACCGTCCGGCTTTGTCGTGCCACCTCCTCGAGTGTCATATTCTCCTGATATATTTGTCGGATTTTCAGCCAGAATTTCTTCCTGGTTCACGAAATATTCTCTTGTTAAACGTTTTTCGAAAAACGGAAATATCAGGAGATCCGCTCATCGTCCGGCTTTGTCGTGCCACCTCCTCGAGTATCATATGCTCCTGATACATTTGTCGGATTTTCAGCCAGAAATTCCTCCTAGTTCTCCAGATATACCTGTTTAAACGTTTTTCGAAAATCCGAATTATCAGGTGATCTGCTCTGCCGCCGGCTTTGTCGTGCCACCTGTTTGAATGTCATGTTTTTCTGATACATTATTTTATTTTCTGCCAAAAATCTCTTCTCGTTCATGAGATTTACCTTGTCTATGCTAATTCTAATTATTTCTAATTAATTAATTATAATTATTTCTAAAAATTTCGTGCGTAGTGCTATTAAATTAGAGCAGTATGTGTGCTATAAGTAGATGTAGGGGTATTTTATCATGACCGTTTTAGTTTTATTCTTTTGTAATTTAAAATTTATTTTTGAAGTCGTCACCGCCATGTAGTGGTGAAATGTAAAAATTAATTGTTAGTGTTTTTCTTGTTGCTCATTCTTTTCTCTTGGGCGTTGTTTTAGTCATATACGAGGTACATAATTACATCAAGCATCTTAGAATGTTTCGTGTCCGTGACTTGCTAGGCCTATAAAATCGTCGTTCTAAGAAATCGGTGGTTTTTAGCTCATTCTGCGTTTAAGCGTCGGTGAATTGAGTCTCGTAAAATGGTAGAAGTTGGTAAATGTGGTGAATGCGACAGGAATGGTTTTTGATATCCTTTAAATTGTTTTGAGCCTTACCATACCGGAGTTATTAATTAACCGAAATCATTTTATTACGTATATGTCATAAAGTATCCATGTTCTATCCATGTTTTACGGATTTATTTAGAAGACTTTTTTTAAATATATAGTATATTATGAGTTTAAAATTATTAATTATTATCTGTGTATCTTATTTATATTTTATTGAGTATTCTTTTTATCTAACCAAATTTTCAACTATTTTAAATTATTATTAATATTAACGTATTATAATTATTATATTTTCTCATTTCCTTAAATTATATATTTAAATTCATTTTAAATTTTTATCAATTTTGTTAAGCAGTGCATTGGTTATGACAAATAACATAAATTCCATGATTCATTATTTAAAATTGCTTGTTAATTAAAATATTATTCGAAATTCTCCTATAAACTACTTTACCTATCAATATTATGGCAATAACAAAACTTTATTATTTATTTAATATAAATTTTTGATATTTCATAAAGATTTAATGAAAAATGCAAACATATATACGTCATATATCATTATATGTCTCGTAAAATCGACTAAAGAAATATTTTAATAATTTAGTAAGGAACACATTATGTGGTGCAAACTGTAGTTTAACAGGTCGAATGGTGGGTAAAATTTTAAGATTAAATGAAATGAAACTTTATATCTTTCTTCATTTGTTGAGATGATCTCAACTGTATGATTTGTTTTTGAAAAATATATAAAATTGTTCTATAAATTACTGCGCAAATGACGTTATAAGTTAGTTAACTAAGCCTGAACTTGAACAAGGCTAATATTTGTAATGATACGTAATAAACTGAGGATTCTTGAAATTAAGATCTACACCCGAAATAAAGATCAATTGCTAACTACTTTACACAAATCTTTATTAGAATAAGATAAGATTACGATAACATTTGATAACTTCCTGATGTAGAAATCAGATTGTGTATGATCTCTTTTCGTCGCGTTTATATATCTTTTTCTGATTGACTGTATTTTAGATTCATAGCGTAACGAATTTCTAACATATATACGGCATATATATTTAAAGAGACATAGATTACTGATTCCTTACTCAAAGATTTTTTTCTTATTGTTGAAATGCATCCCAAGAAGATTTTGTCATGTAAAATAATGTCTTATTCGTCAAGAAACAATTCACTGGAAGATTCGCTGCTTATAATATCGTACGCTTTTTAAATTAATTGCATGAAGATTCCTACTGCGAAAATTGTTTTACTTATAAAGATACTACTTTATATAATCAAAATTTAATTCAATAATTCTGAAAGCAGATGTGGCATTATTGTCCATATTTTTTATTTTCTATTTTCATCACTAGTAGCGCTGCAGTGAAAACTTACCTGAATCGGTACGACAGGATGTAACATGAAAATGATAAGGGGGTTAGGTTTGGTCCTGAAAAAATATATTGTATGCGAGGTCTATTCATATACCTCGTCTGTGTTATTATAAAAGAATACATAATGATCTCTTCAATGTCACAGAATTTGAATATATTAAGCATAGATACACAATTTCCACAAATTGTTCTCTTCAAATATGAAACTACGATATTAATTAAACGCAGTATTCATGTATTTTTACACAATAAACAGAACTAAATAGGAATTTATTTCATCATGTTATAGTAAATATTTTGCTTCGATATTTATATATCTTTGCACAATCTATGCATTTGTATATTTTTGTACCTTTAAATTTCTCAGAAATGTATAAAAATCCAAAGTGTAATATTATTGTATTAGTTTCATCTATTGATTGACCGCCGTATTTAGAAAATTAATGAGAATCGCTGTACAGAGGGTTTGAATTTAACCAATCAATGTTTGAATCTTGAGTCAATTACTGAATACTAAGATAAAATATGAGAAATATGTAGAAAACAGAAATTAATCCTCAGTAAAACTTATGCCATAGAAACATACTTTTTTCGTCAAAGCCTTTAGTTAATACAACAGTTTAGTTGATCGTTTAGTGTAATATTGTAATAATTAGAATTATAATAATGCATTCATGCATTTAAGGGAAACTTAAAGATATAAATATCCACACAATGCATATAATATGTAAAAATATATAAAATATTCAAAGTACAGTATTTATTATAACATTTAGTAGATGAAAGAGACTCCTATTTAAATTCCATTTTCTTACATATGTTCATAAAACAAATATGTACATAAAAATCCGCAGTCTAATGGTAATTATATTATAATAATCATATCATTACGACTACACTGCGAATATTTACACATTTTAAATTAAATCTAAATCTAACTATATATAAAAAAAATGGAAATTTGTTTTGCGTGTTAACCATTATAATAGATCTACTTTGGATAAAGTTTGAACCTTATCAGTGTTTTCTATAGGTAAAAATAAATCTTTCAACATTGCACAGCCGTGTACATTCCTGTATATTATATGCATTCTGTGGTTTTTTAATATTTCCCAAAAATACATAAGCATCTGCAATTTAATAATACTAAATTGTACTATGTCGATTGAGGATCTTATAAAAAAAATATATTTACGTTACAAGTACTTCTTAATGAGAAGTGATTTATACTAATTGCTCTTGATTCCTCCTGAGCTTCCATATAAGCAAAAGAAATAGAAGAAAAGGAAGAAGGAGACAAAACATGAAATAAATGATTAAACGTTCTTTCTGTAACGTCTCTTTATATACTCTGTAGTTTCTCGCGATCACCGTCGAGATTCTCGCGGATAACAGTGAGCGAATAATACGCATTAACGAGGTAAAACGCGATTGTTACATATATTAAAAGGATCACAGGGCGATGGGAACGACATTTATTATTATTTGCCTCTCCGACGATTATTCGTCGGCAATATTAATCATCTGCTGCTCCCAACGCAAAATACTTTAAAAAATATATTTTCTGTCGCAGATTTTTATCCTACGTATTGTTCTTTTTGTCTTTAAATGAATCGCCTCTTATCTTATTTACAGCACTTGTACAACTTTTCCCTTGAGTCATCGAATCGTTTCTTCTCTAATTGCTCGATTATCGTCTTAGGTCTACGTGTCAAGTTTAATTAGCACTTACTCGCCGTTATATATCTATACCTTAACGCCGTGTTTCGTCAATGTCTTTTTAAATCGAGAATTTTTTTTTTGTAGAAAGAAACGAACAAGTGTTGCGTACTTCGCATGAAACTCGGTCGACAAAGTCGTTCGATGATAAAACGTGCTGTCGATTTTCTTCACGCATTACGAAGCACTGAGACAACAATAGTGAAGGAGAGTGGCACAAAAACGTTAAAAGAAACTCGAACAAACTGGTTCGTATACCAGCCGTTACGTGACAAAACGCAACACAGCTGTAATCGAAACGAAAGAAAATTAAGGAAATCAAAAGGAACATCCAAAGTAACTCTCGTACTTTGGCCAAGTGAATAAACTATTTCAAAAGTATTTTTATATATTTCAATCCTTTGTTTGTTCGTCAACGAGCTCGCGACCTGCGCGAGGCGCTCGTGTATTGTGAAACTTCGATGTTCCGTTATTCATTACGTATCCCATAAGTATTCGTAACTCGTATGGGAATGGTGGCTGCAAGCTAACCGTACATACGAATTTAGGAATTATTTTTCGTTTCTGAATGCGTGAAAGTATGTGAGCTACATCAAGAACGATTTATATTAAATGTCGTTCTACGTAAAACTATGATTTACAGCATGATTTATAGATAAAACGGCCAGCCGTTGTAATACAGAACAAGAACAATATATGTGTGTCAATAACAGTATGACACGAAGATGTCTCGTTCGTGAATCGCTAGGTATCATTTATATTGCATTTGTTATTTCCTTGTAAAAAAGGAAATGTCGAAACAGACAAAGTTCGAATGTCCTGTCAATTTAAAAATACATAAATCGAATATTCGCGACGCTATTATCGCTTGAACTCTGTTACGCAACAATGTCCATGTCGGTGGAGGAATTCGGTGTGGTGGGAGCCAAACTACCAAGAGTATCTTCGTCTGGTAGAGCATGTTGACAGCCAGCCTGTGCTGGACTTAATGGTGGTAGATGAGGTGAGGAGAGCATGGGATCACCACTATGGATAGGACCGTTAGCATCGTCCTCCATTAGATCTTCGAGTTGCGACATACTTAAGCTGGTTGCTTCCTCGGTAACCAATTCTGGAATCTATAGAATATAAAAAATAATATATCATTATAACAAGTTGTAACTAAAGGGATATATTTCGATGAGAAATTAGCATTAAAACATATGAGAAAAACTTGTTAGATATAGCTAACGATATACTATAGAGATCTATTACAAGTAGATTGCAGATTTTTATGCGAATTCATATTTTCGAGAGTATACTTCGGCTATCTATTTGATAAAAATGAACGTTCTGTTGATTGTATTCTGTGCAATTTCGCAGTTGAACGTTTCTTATAAATGCATAAAAATCCGTATCTATGATATATGCATATCCCATCCTATATAGTGGAAGTACAGTAGTAGTGGAAAAACGAGCGGAAGCTTAGAGCTAACAATAAGTGGAAATAGTAGGAGTAAAGAAGAAAAGGACGCGATCGTATGTAAAACCACTTATTTATATGCGCACACTCGTAAAAAAGATAGACAAAGAAAGACAAGAGAGCGAGGATGAATAAACAAGCGATTTCGTAGCTACATGGTAGTCTGATCAGAACAGATGTGAATTATGAAACCAGTCTCGGGAACGAAGCGAGCGTTTATTCGGATCAAGGATCGTGAAATGATCAGCGGTATATATCGGCGTTGATCGGCATAACCTTGACGAAATTCATAGCAGCCGCGGTGTCGTGACAGCCGCCGTCGCGCGAGGATGCACACCATTGAGAATGGATACATATTCACCTCGTTCTTGAATGAAGACACATGATGTTCATGATAGGACAAGGAAGAATAATACAGTTCCTGGCCATTAACTTAGAATCTACTATTACTATATGGACTTCATCTTTTTAACTACAATACTATATCATAAATAGTAGATTGATCCTTTGGTTATTTAAATTACTATTCAGTATGTAAACGTTTATATATATTGTTATTAATCTATTGCTATACAACGCTACAGAATCAAATTCATTACTAAAATGCGGATTTTTATGTGTATGATAATTATAATACAAAAGTATTCAAAGTAGAGTTTGTATTAGCATAGATTAGCATTATAATATTAGCATAAGTTATTCATATATAACAGAAATAAATCTCTATTTATGTTTTATTTTTTTCATTGTGTTAACAAAAGTTTGAAAATGTGTATAAATTTACAGTCTGTTCATTATTATTGCAGATTTGTACATTTATAGGAAACTTTAAAATGCTAATATGGAAAAATATATAAAATATCCAAAGTCGAATATTTATTATAATACTCAGTGGAAGAAACAAATTTTTATATAAAAAAAATTTCTTCAATTATATTTATTGAAATTTAAAAATCCACAGTCTATTCAACATGGAAATACTTTCGTGAACATCCTTGCATCTTCATCTGCCAGCAATTCATTCGACTTGAATCCAAAATATTTCGATTCTGTTCAAAATCTATGCACTCATTCTTGATCACCACATTATGATTTGAATTAAATTTCTTTTAGACGTTCAATGTATTCAGTAAGATAATACAAAACATATGATATTACATCAAGGAAAATATTTACAAGTTACCTAGCCACAGGAAACATAAACGTATACACTCTCATTCAAAAATTTGGAGCACATTATGATTTTATAAAGAAACAACTTCTTCTAGTAAGTAAATATTTTATTCATAATATTATTTTCCTATACTGAGATTTTAATTAATTACATTTAAAAATCAATGTTATGTTCATAATGTGTCCTCGAAGAAATGTACAAAGAAGTTTGTTTCAAAAATAAAAGGTGCTTCAAATTTTTGAACGTATACATGCATTATTGTACTATTATACGTATTGTTATTATATATATTGTTACATTTCTAATATCACATGTTATACCGTCTTATTTTATGATCGCTTTAGAGTACCTATTTCTTTATCGAAAACTTCCAACAAATTTTACTTCATTTAATATTTCAAATTATAAATCGCACATAATATAATGTAAATGAAGTAATACATTTGCTAGTAGAATTTAATATGATTACCTTGCGTTGTTCGAGCTTATTTCGGGGAAAAGCGTTTAACATGCTACCGGAAGTCGAGGCCCAACTGAAGTCGGATACCGGTAAACCATGCGCCTTTGCCTGCAATTCTAACTCTTGAACCCGCAAAAGGAGTCGACGATTCTGATGTTCCAGTTGCTTGTGTCTGAGTTCGTTCTGCTTCATCCTTGTCAACTCGTTTTTCAACAACTTTATGTATTCGACCGAAGACTTGAGTATCGTGCCCTTGTTCGGCCTCACATCTCGAACGATTTCGTAATACCTGAAACAGAAATCAGAATTAATTAATAAAATCTAATGGCATAAAATTTATATTACGTTATCATTGATTCCTATGATCTATTATTTAGTTTATTTAAATATTATTTAAATATTTTGATTATTATTTTATTATTTTAATTACTTTCAAATATTTTATTCAACAAATATTTCTCCAAACAAAACTGTTTAAAAATAACTCGATGATATACATTTCTTGTACATATCACTTTACCTTGAGCGAAACTGTCTTATAGTATTGTCGCAATTAACAAGTGCTTTTGTAAATATAATTGTTATTTTGCAAGTGCTAAAATTTTAAACTTTAAAAGAAGAATGTACTCTTTGTTAAAATACAGATTTACAATGATAGACAGAAGGATAAACGCAAAGATAATAACTTTATAAAATGGAATTACATTAAAATTAATGAATAGATATAATGTACATCGCAAAATATTTGATTGCTATCAATATTGTAAAAGAATGTCTAATATAAGAATCATTAATATTAATAATATAATACATTAAGTCAAATATTAACTTTAAACTTTCTTTTATCCGCCACTGATTTTACATACTGTATTTTATTATTCATAACTCAGTATCTTATTATTCGTAGATGAAAGATGGATGAAAGGTAAAAAATATTACAAATAATATCGTGATATCGTTTGAGTTGTTATTATAATTATAATATTGAAGCAAAATTTATAAAGAAGAAACTTCACTTATGATAGCCATTAAAAAGATCAATTTTTAAACCTTGGAGCTTGACTGATGAAAGTGAGTATACGACAAATCGAAAAATACTTAAATATGTCAGTCAAAAGATAGTCGACAGTGAGAGAGTTTCAGAAAACGGGGTCGTATCAGAATGTTTGCCATTATAATTAGACTCGTTTCGTTATCGAGGTGAGACTCGAGATACAGTAACTCGGTTTACTCGCAGTTTTGTACATCTTTCTTTCGTATGGTGCCAACCTTGGAAAAGAGGTGGTACCTCGGTAGACAACCGTACCAGGTATTGCTCGTTATTTTCTTCCTCGCAAATTTATTACGCAACGCTCAAGACACGATATAGAGAGACACGAAATCGAGCAAATTTAAGTTGGTGAAACTGTTTCGAAAGCTGATTATTGTTTGTTTTTCGTTCTTGTTACATCCGTTCATTCTCCAGCCGAGTTATTTTTAAGATTTTTAACACATTCGCTACTAGCGTCAGACATGTATGACTTTTTAAAGTAAATTAATGTATAATATAATTGATATGTAACTTATTAACTACGCTTGACTAAAGGAAGTCATAATACATTGTATATCTTTATATAATTTTATACTTTTGTGAGTAGTATATATATATATATATATATATATGTATATTAGTATATATTAGTAAATATAAAATAAGCAAAATGTGGATAATTTATTTATAGAATATAGTTTGGAAAGTGTAACCTTGGTAGAATGTTGTTTTAAGTATTAAGTGTTATAAAAAGCACTATATTTTAAATACTTTATATTTAATTTATTGAACGTGAGAGATAAAATATACAGAATACAAACAGAACACGTCATGTTACATTAACGATATTGTTAATATAATATTTATGTTTATATATTTATAATATTTATATATTTTAATAGATACATTCTTAAGTTCGTTTTATTACTGGCATAATAAGTTGCATACGTTCAATTTGCATACATTGAAGTATGTAAATCGAATGCATGAAATATGAAATCACACTGAAATATGAAATTACGAATAAGGTTGATACTAAAATGAATTTTGTGCATTCCGTCTAATTTCGCATTTTATAATTTCTTGTCAATACATGAAAATTCGCAGCCCAATAACTTGAATATTTCATACATGTTTCACTTATTTCGAAATCTTTTAAATTTCCACATAATGCATAAACATCCGCAACTAGACTGATGATTACTCGTAAGATAAAAACTTATCGCTGCATTATTACTGTGGTAAATATCGTGAAACTGAAAAAACGTACTTACGGGTCGTTAGTTTTAGGCAAGAGAGTGCCGAGCTCTTTAATTCTGTCGTTGATGTTGAATCGTCGCCGTCTCTCGACTAAAAGTTATAATAATAATATGAATTATAATTAGAACGTCACGGTTGTGTCCGGACATATTTTTGCATATTTTTATATCGGATATAGACACACGCAAGCTAACGACGGTAAGCTGCATCGATAACAGATGTGTTAGTTAACGACGACTCCATTGACTATTATTACTAACAATAGGTAGATACAGTTATCTCTATTCTTTTTGAACTTAATACGTGGTTGTACATATTTCTTGTTCACACGTGTAGAATCCATTGTGCTTTGTATAGTACTGCGTCTTATAACCATAAAATTATTCTAACATATTCAACTCTTTCTTTTTTTATTTTTCTAGTTATATGTATGTAAATATAGTTATTTCGTTACACGCTGTACGATTATGTATGATTTATTGCACTTTGCATAAAACACACTGTGTTTCATAAAACTGCTCTAAAATTTTAGATTCCTTTTTATTTTCTTTGTTATAGTTTACAATTAGTAAATTATTGGCCTATTTTTTCAGTAGTCTGTCTTTAAACATTCATTACATTTAGTTACTAATTCTTATATAGATATGAGGCACAGGATATAATAGGATAAATTATTTGAAGTATGCAAATATCATAAAAATTGTTGTTTTATTGTATATCATATTCAATATTGTATCAATTCAATTTTGTGTGGTAAAATATGAAATAAAAATGAATTAGATCTTTACAGCTTTTTCCCCAGTAATTATAAATTATTCTTTTTAACAAAGAAAATGACACATTGTTTTGATCATGATTACATATGGCGAGCTCAGAGAAGATAATCAGAGTGTCAAAAATAATCTCTGTCGTACAAACATACTTTTCTTATCAAAACCTTCATTCGATTGGACAATTTCGTTACAATATCATAATAATTATATTATTATATTACATTAAAGTTATATTACAATGTAATAATATAATACATAACATAACGATCATATTATAATAAGAAAAGATATAAAGAAAGGATATTTTCATGATATAAATTAGTTTTGACGCGAAGTGATTTACACTGATTGGTGTCTGCAACCTAAATGACACATCGTACAAAATTGAAAAATGTTTAATAGTTTTATAATTATAAGACGCTGTATATTTCATATGTATGCCGTTTATAAGCCGCTTGGCTCGAATAAAATAAGAAAAAAAAATCTCATTGGAAAAATACAGATATCAAAAACAAAAAGATCATAATGAACGTCTCGCTCCATGGATATTTAACATGGAATTTGCATGATTGTAGAAATACATCGGATCCGTCGCTAACTCATTTGCAATTCAAACGATCGTTTTAGTTTTATCTGAAGCACCGAGGTAGATATATGAATAAATCATGGTTTTTCACATACTTCTAATAATTAGTAGTAACAAGTTACAATATACGATATACACAGTCAATTTTATTTACTTACTCATATTATGATTATCCTTTTTTTGTCGGTCTTTGGCAAGAGCATGTATCTCCGCCTCGGTAAGTAACAGAGGTTCAGGCTTGATCTGCAATTCTGGAATATTGCTCAGACTTCCTGATTGGCTGTCCTTTAAACTATCTCCTAATGAATTGGCTTCAAACGATAAAATATCGTCCAGAAGATCCTCCGCCTGTAATTATACAAATTTTATATGACCAGAGGAAAATGATTAGAAATTGGAAATAACCAACGAAACAGTCTGGATTTTTAGAGAATTAAAATTCTGTAGCGATATATATATTTTCAGCTTGCACTATAATAATTTATTTTTACCTTAACTGTGAAACTTTACCTTAACTGTAATTTTCAATCTATATTATATTAATGTATTGAAAACTGCGTAAAATTTTGAGGAAACCGTGGAACAAATAAGATTGTCTACGCTTTCAGAGAATTTTATCGCGATATAAGCAGTGTTTCACTCAACTGAAACAAAATTAAATTAAATGATACTTTTCTTTGACATAATTATATGGTATAAAATAATGAAAGTATAATTAAAGAATAATTTGAATAATTTTGTACATTTCTATGCATCGATGCATTTGGAAGTAAAATTAAATACCTGCCTAAATTTTTAATAATTTAACATACATTTTTACAAACATTTGTTAACCTGGACTATACTATGTGCCTGAAAGTCAAAATTGCGATAGAAATCGTCACATTTTGTATTATATTTCTTCTGTGACATTCATTCATCTAATTCAACTTTCAAACACATATAGAAATATTATAGAAGACGTCATATTTTCAGAATGACAATTTTGTTATATCATGTATACTTGTCTCGTTAAGTGGATTTGATAATAAACAAACCTGCCTTCACATCTGCATTACACATGCTATTACAATTTTATCGAACGAACTCTCCTTCACGTACAATCGAATCTCGTGGACTTTATCCATCATTCTTACAAACAATAATCTTGACTTGAAAGTATGCAGACTTGTCTAATATTTTTCAAAGTTTAATAAATCAAACATCGATGACGATTAATTTTACTGTAATTTACGAATTTTTATGTCATCTTTGTTTCAACAATTAAAGATTTTAATATAAAGTCATTGTAGCTACACTGATTTATTTGCCGAGCCAAACAAGTTTTTTTTATTTTTTTCAAACTTAAAGAAATTTCTAATTTTAAGAAAACACGATTAGTTTGAAAATAACTGGAACAATGTAAACTGAGTTAAGAGAAAAGCAAGAAAAGAATGAATCCAAGGGCTCACAACTAGGCTACTAATTTTTATATTTTTATGAACCTAAAACTTTTTATTTTTATGCAAATTTTGCAAAATTTTCAAATTTTTCCGTAATAAAAACAACTCTTCCCAAACTGTTCGATTAAACACGTCGGTACTATGAAAAATCATCTGTGATTTAATTATACACAGTTGTTCTATAATGTAATTGCATGTTACAGTAATTGTGTAATACGATGAATTGTTTGTTACAGAAAAAAACTGCGGTGTATTGAACGGAAATTAAAGATGTCATAATTTTCCTAGAGAAAAGCAAATGTGAACAAATATAGAGGGATATTTTTGTTATAAACTTTTCAATGATAAATTGCTCTGATGGAATATAGATCAGATTTTAACAAACGAGAACAAAATAGAGATAAAAGTCTGAGTAAAAAGAGAAACGAATGTAAGAAAAGAAATATGGAACCACTAAAATTCACAAAGATAGACAAATTACAAAGTGAGATAAATAACGCTTTGGAACAACGAGCGGAAAGAAAGAGAAAGAGATGGGTTAAAAGAAGACGAAATTAAGAAACGAAATATAATTAATCGGATTAGAAGAAATAAATGGTGAGAAAGGAGTTTCACAAAGTGAATCGAGTGATAAGAATTCAGAAGAAACGATGTAAAACGGGCTGAGATCGCGAGTATCAGTGTTCATCGTACGGCGCTTATGGCTATTCAAGTTGCGTACGTGTAAGTTACGTAAATATTACGTAACAACAATAACCAATGTCTGTCCATGGAAGAACGTGTCGATAGAACGTGTGTCAGAAAGACAACGGCGGCAAGAGGCGGAGCAAAGAGATAGATTTAAGCTGCACGAGAGAAAGTTGTCGAATGGGTGGGAAAACGAAAAAAAAAAGTCAGAAGAAAAAGTATTCGAAGACAAGACCAATTAATAAGAAAAAAGCGAACGTCTTCCTTGATCATTGAAAAGATTTCATTTACGTGCTTACGGACAACGTTAACCTGATTGCGAGATTAAGCGATAAATCATACATATATATCAGAAAAAGTTATCAGCGATTATCAGATAATTGTGGAAATACAATTGAAAAGATATTTGAAATTGTTATTGTTTATATTACGTCGGATAAAACAATTATCATTGTTGAAATCGCATCGCACGTTTTACGTTTTTCTCATATCTCATTTCGTTTGATCATACTGTGCTATATTTCTCGTCGCGCAAGTAAAAAAATTACACACGCCGTTACATTCGATGTGCAAAGTTGTTCTTTCCATTTTCGTATGTTTCTCAAAAAAATATGAGAAGAATCATATGTAGATTATCAGTTAGATTGCAAATATTTGTGCAAATTCGTATCTTTATGAACATGATTAAAAAATATATACTATACGTTCTAATATATCTATACTAGACACTCCAACATCATCTATATTAGATAATAGCATAATCTATTTAATCCATTTATACAGATTACTGAGTCAATAAACTTTACATTTTTACGAATTTACGTAAGATTTAAAAATGCAGAAATCTATAGAACAATATGTATATAAAAATGCATAAAGTGTCCAAAATAATTATTAGTATTTAATAGTAAAGTTATAAATGGTAAAGTACTTTATAGTAAAGTTTTTAATAGAACTCCCATTTAAATTCTATTTTCTTACGACTATTTCTATTTTAAGTTCTTGGAATACGAAATTATTAGAATATTTCTATTTAACTTCTATTATCATAATGGAATTTCTATTTAAGTTCTATTTGCACAAACAACTTCGCAGTCTAATAATTTTACTTTGAATATACCGTACTTTCAATTTTTTTTTATAAATAGATGAAACTCTAGAATCCACCATTGCATTCATTAGATACACGCAACAAAAGTTATCCTTTTGAACGAAAGCTATTTTTGGAGCTGGTTGAAACTGATTAAATTAACATGGCTGAAGGGCGGCTTCCCCAATAAAACTGTTAACATGTTTGCGGTACATATGCACTTTCATCACGACTGATATTCTCCCGTTGGTTCACCGTCTGTATCTCTGTTTCTGCTCGTATTCATGATGTGTTCGCGTTCCTTTGCTTCGTATAAACCGAGTTACGAAACGCAAGTACGGCGTCGTTCACAAATATTAGCATCATTCAGAGCGTTCGTAGAACCGTCAAATGTTTTTTACCTAGATAAACTGTTATCAAGGCGCTATCCGTTATCAGCGTTTTCAGCCCTTGATCGGGAAAGATTTATATGTTCGTCCAAAGCGGTCGGAAATGCTGCCGCTTATCGTGATTATCTTACGCGTCTTCGTCGTGGGTACATGTTAAATAATAGACCTCCCCCCCCTCCAAAAAAAAAGAAAAAAAAAGAAAAAAAGGAGAAACGTCTGAAATTACAACGACCGAAGTTTCGTAGGAATCAGAGATCGCGATGTGTTGCTATGGATCCACACACAGTTGTGATTATGCGTGGATACGCTTACGCGAGCAACGTCAATCGCTGACATGTCTTATACATACATACATACATACATATGCACACCAAATATATACGAAATATATAGAGGATAGAAGGTACGTAAGCAGTTCTACGGGCTTCATTATTCTTCGCCTCTCGTGAATTTTTTAAACGTTAAGCTTCGATGGTCTTCTGTTGAAACGATAAAGGACGCGATAAGCGTCGATCAAACTGGCTTAATTGATATCGATCCCTCGTTGATTAATTCGCAAACGCGGATCGATCGAGCTCGGGCGTAGTAAGTTCGTTTCGCATTCGTTCTCCTGCTTCATCTCGTATTTTTCGTCTCGAACAATTCTAGGTCTCGCGCCTGTCTGCGCATTCGTCCTCATTATGAAACGCAGCGTTGATAGATAATGCAACAACGCGATAACGCGATAAAGCGACAACGTGATAACGTGGCAACTCGATACAATTACGTAGGGGGGCGGACGAACGTGGTGCCGAGATGCGGGCGAAATGTGCAAAAAGAAAAAGTTAGCAAATTGACGCATGCTGGATAAGTTTCAAGCATTGAAACGAGTCGAATTCAACTCACCTTACACCTTCGGGTTATTATATTGAACACTGGCATGTTGTCGTTGCTTGAATGGGATCCGACGATGAAAATGAAAACCGTGTGTTCGTGCGGTCAAGCAGAGACATGTGCGCACGTGGATACGTACGCGTTCACGCACGTGGCTAGGAGAGCGCGATCGCGGTGTCGGTTTAAACGTGCAAACGCAAACGAAGACTCGGTAATCAGTAAAATTCACTTTTTCACTGTCTCTAGTCCAGTACGCACGATGTGATAATCGTTCATTGGGGTTATCCTTAAGTGAGGCCGATAATGAAGGAATTGTGCTGTTCCAATTTCAGATAAATTTCAGCATTATTGCCGTCGTTATCACTGCCATCACTAGCATCGTCGTCGTCAACGTCATCGTCACCACTTTCGACGTCATTGTTCTTGGCAGAGTCACTTTATCTTCCTGTTTCTCTCTGCCACCTTACGTTCAGTCTTTTTCTCCGCAGAGGAAGGAACGTCGATCGTAACTCCTGATTAGCATTACGAGCCTCGCTAACTATCCTCCGCTTCGTCGATTCATTTCCCGGAAATTTCGACGTAAATCACGGACAATCGTTCTTCTCGTTCGGAATGACTGGTATTCGGAATGAAACGGCGCGCGGTGTGATCGGAACTCCGAGGCGAGCGTAAATTGGAAAAAGATGCGAGACAAAAGGCGAGAACGGGAGAACGGAGAAACGAAAAAGAAAACAAAAGAGAAAGTGACCGTCGATTAATCGATCACGGTGGCAAAGGATAACAAGAAGCTAGGAAGAATAGAAGGAGGATGGTGAAGGCCGCGATCGATTATAACGGATCGTTAAACGTAATTGCTGCAGCCTTGGCAACAGGGTGGGATTTCGCATTCGACAAAGGAGGGACGAATAATTCTTCCCGGGCGAAGAGTAAACGTGTCAGAGCAACGGTGATGAAACGAGGGCGAAAGCGAACGCGGTCGTATACATGAATACGAATGCGGACAGTTGATCGAGGAACGAGTGCATTTTTCGGGCTCGGGCTTGGACTCGATGATTTGCCGATGCGACGACGTCCGTTCGGAGCAACCTTGCGTTTTCTCCTCGTACCGCCGCTCCGTGCGCGACTCTGGCTACCTACGATTAAGCGCACCTCAAGGTCGCGGTTACTCAATAACGTATCTCACGATCTCGACGAGGCGAGGTGGTACATCGAGTTGAACGGGATCGGAGGGAGAACCGGGAACACACAGGGAGCGAATGACAGATGGCGATGGACAAATAGGTGGATAACCAACTGTTAATTGGAGGTACGTCAAGTTGGGATGATATAAATATGTCACGCGTTAGGGACAATCTGTGTCGCGTTGTCCAGAAGAATCGTTATCGGCTCGAATTAACAGCGGCAAGCACAAAAATGCTGGTGCTCGTCGCTGAAACTCTATCGTTCCTCTAAATCGAAATCGTTCGGATTCAAGTAGTCGCCTTTACCGTGTCGATCGCGCAACAAGTTGTGCACTTGTGTCGTCGGTTCAAGCCGGATGTGAAAAGGATTATTGTGCCGGTGTCGTTTCTAATCAGAGCGAGATCGATCGTGATTTTCCTCGTTGCGTTAAACGTTGTGTTACCGGGTGTTGCCGTTCGACGAACACGTCGATCGCACGGAAAGTTTCCGCGTCAGATAATCTCTCCTGTTGCGGGAAGATCTTTCCGCTTCCTTCGTTTTTTTCTCTCTCGCTCCTTTTGGTTGGCCGATCGTGAAAGCGAAACCGTCGATCGTAAGGAATGAGACCGACACGAACAATCGAGCCGCGAAACGAACATCAAACCACCGACGATGTAAACGACGCTCCGCGAAGGTTTGCTCTCCGCGCGAACACAAACTTCCACCGCCGATCGGCTCGTTTCGGTACTGCTCGCTACCGCTCGCTTCTACTCGCTACTGCTCGAATGCCCGCCACGCGCCACGCGCTACAAGCTTCGGGCATGCCCCACGCCCGCTACGCTATCGGCTATCGTTAAGTTACCGCTTCTACCCGTTACCCCCTACTATTCGACCACATGGCAGCCGCGTATTTTCATTTCTATCACTCGTCACTTAAGCCTCGTTCAGATTAGTCGAATTAACTTGAATTTAAACGGCTTGAATTCGTGTAATTTGAAACAGCTTGGCCAGCGCGAACGTAGTATAACAGAGCCTCCCCTCTCTAAACTCGAGCGTCCAAATATTACAGCATCCGAATTTTTTGTTGCTCCGAGTGTACCCAATCGGGGGAGAATTTCACTGGCTTCATTTTGTACTATATTTGTTGCTGGTCGATCAAGATGTGGAGGAAGAGAAAGACAATCACGGGCTGATGATCTCACGAAACTGTAACCTTCGTTAGAATTCAATGCATTTAAATAAATTAGTCAAATATAAAGTATGAAAATTTATATGAAGCATTTGATCAAGCAGGAGTTTTGTCTTCTTATTAGTTTAGGTATGGGAGACTCTACTGTATTTACTTGTTTCTTCTTTCAAATTTCTACGCTCGTTTTCACTGATCAAGACACTTGCCTCAAGTCGCTGAAATTTGAGCAATCTGACGACTAATCTGAACGAGGCTTTAGACTACAGCTAGTTTAATTCCTTCCATTTTTTTCGTCCTTTTTTGTTTTTATTCTTTCAATCTTCTTTATCTCTGCTACGTTAGATATTTTCCTGGCAATAAATTACTTATGACAATAAATACCGAAAGCGATCTTGAGCGATATTTGAAATTTTGTTTTTTTGGCTTGAAGGTACGTACATCGTTTTTAAGATTCCTTTCTCCTCACCAATTTACATTCGACGTGTTCTTTGCCTAAATATTCTACTATAGATGTCGAGGTTCGTGTTCGGACAAATTTCTCCTATCGCCCAGTGTTATGTATTCTACTCTCGCATTCACTGTACGACGCGCCTCAGGTATTCTCAGTTAACCCAGTTGTTTGGCAGGCTCGAAAAATATCGCATGCAACAGCCTGGTGAGCGTAGCTAAAAAAATAGTAACGTAATAAGTTTCAGCTGATAATACTAACAGCAAAAGCCGCATTGCCTGTTCGTTTTAACGGGAATATATGTAACATAATCTTATATAATGGTACATAATCAGTGTGAGTACTATTTGAAGAATATAAAGGAAGAATGTCACATTCTGTTATATCACATTTTTCATTTTTCATTTTTCTTTTCTTTTTTTTTTTTGGAAACAGCAATTATCAAAATAGAATAATTTTTGAAACTACAATATCAAAGATTGTTTTTGACACGTTAAGCAATCTTGAATTTTATATTGTCCAAATTATATTTTTATTTCAAATTAAATATTCTGCTACTCTTGTGAACATTCTAAATATACTAACTGTTTTCGGTATTATTTTATAATTGCTATATTACAATAATTATTTTATAGTATTGTTATATATTATCATTATATTATTATTTCTCTCTCTATTGGGATCAAACAGATTAGTTTCATTTTCAATTAAATGTTATATTATAATCTGACGTTTCTTTCACCGATAGAAATCGATTTATTTTAATAATTTTTTCTCTTGTTGTTCATTTTTAAATAATGGAGTTCCTGCCAACGAAAAGAAAATTGACGAGATGATATATATGACGGCAACATTTATGCATTTAACCGTGACGAAGGATTACATGAAAATGAAACTGTTCTTTTTACGAAGATATGATATATATCGTTGTCGAGCAGTTACTCAAAAAACAGTTTCTGTGCGACTTTCGATGTCAGACGAATAACAAAGAAAAAGAAAGCGAACGAGCGATCAATCGACCGATCGATCGGTTCGGCCTTCAAGTTGTCAAGTATGAATGCAACTACGATTTCGATCTGCTTAATCGTTGCTAAACAAGGGAACCAGAAGAGATGAAAGTTATTTTGTATAATTCTATTACTTTAAAATTCCGTTATAATTTTTCTCTATAAAGATGCGTAGTCATATAGTTGTACACATGCACATAATCTAGAGAACTACGTAAAAAATACAGAGCAATAGATTTTTATGACGTTGACGGATTATTTGCGATTATCTTTATTTTCCGCTAACTTTGTACGAGCTGAAAACTCTAAGATAAGATAGAATTATTTGAATTAAATTAAACAATTGAGCTTTTGACAAATATAACACGTTGATAAAATGTTCGACACTTTATGGCGCGTTTACACCGAACGAACGAATGCTCCGATCATAATGAGCGCGAATTTGTCAGAATAGTAAATGAAAGTAACATTCATTCGTTTGATATAAACGCACTATTAGATAATAACGCATTTCAGTTCACAACTGGAATTAGTAGTCATAAATTAAACCTGAATTATAAAAGTTGTAAGTAATATGACGGAATGGATATTATAAAAAATAATCAATCTACGTACCTATTAATCATTTCTATAAAAACAACTGTTCAAAACCTTATAATTTAATTAGGTGCACATTTTTTTGTTTAATTACATATGAACTTGGCTAGATTTATCTATGAACTCCTCTTACATAATATGATGGATGTTTCGTTTAAAAAAAGAATGAAATGCATTGAATGAATATTGAAGACGTAATGCCTCTTTATCTGTTTCCTCGGAAAAGGATAAACATAGACAAGCATCGTTTTCATCAAGAAACCCTTCAATCCGATGGCTATGATTTTTTTCACGATTTCATGAATATAACAATAAAGGATAAGAAATTTGTCCGACTAATGTTAATATTCTCAGTTGCAATTGCCAGCATTATGTAATAGAATAGCATATTGTATATTACTTTATTTCCATTATGGGGTTATTTTCTTGAGGTAATTTTCTTCATATTAGTGCATCATTCGATTATTTGAGTTATTCTCTTTTCTTCATTCGAAACTTTGAACTTAAGATGCTAGAGCTTAATTGATTCAAATAACCCTATCTTCCTCTCATATCTCTATTCTAATTGCTCTAATGTTACATGTTACACGGAATTCGATAAATAAAGTGAATTGACAAGCAACAGGTACTTAAATGAATTACCTCGGAATTGCTGGTTGCGACACTGGAGAGTCCTGGCGACATTGCACCAGTTGTAGGATCTGGACTGTTGGCAACCGGATTACCGTGCGATAATACCGTGGGACCATGCGGATACGAGGCTAGATGAGGATGCTGTGGCTTTGGATGGTGCACCGTTGGTCCCGGTGGTGCACTCTGAACAACCATCGGTGCGGACGTTGTCACGGCATCGACTGAATTTCTTCCAAGAACGCTTTCGTCGCCGGTGGTACCGTTACCACGAAACGATTCGTGAAGATATTGTCGCACCTGATTCTTCTGCTTCTGTACAACATGATAGCGCGTCGGATTTTCCAATGGTGTCCGTACCTGTGAGCGAAAAGTGAAAACCACTCGTTTAATCGATCTATCTTCCTCCCCTTTCTTCAATCATGTTTCGTGCCTTTTTCAACTTGAACAAATGATTACCGGTTTTGACGATTGTTGCGAGGTGACAAGTGTGTCTAATTTTATCGAAAATGCTCGTCAAGGAAAGATATGCAACAAGGTTGAAAGAATGGTATATATTCGTATAATGTCATTGAATTTTTAAATAACAAAAGACAGTATTTTATGTTTCTTTCTCTTTTGATTTTAGTTTTGAACAATTTGTTTTTCTGAAACACGTGTTTGCGCATACATTACGTTATCTCATTCAGACGCATATACACGTAAGTACAAAAAAATAGTATCGTATTCATGAGACAATATATCGTATAAAGGCATTGCATCTCATACGTACATAGGAACAAAGCAAATTACATGGCCGGCGATACTTTTCTCTGCGTTTGTTGCAATATCTGCAATTTTCAGTGTAATATTCTAATTTTATTCGTAAGAACAGAAATATAGCATTTCGCTGTAGCATTATATTTGTCGCAGTTGTAATATATGTACACCATTATACTGAACCTTCAGCCAAGGCGATCGTACAATGTTCGTCGTTTTTAATCAATTAACCTTATCCCAATGTACAAGTTTTTCTAAAACGATAAACGTAGCTAAGAAATTTCGAATGAATTGGGATTGAATGAGAATGAGGATAGAGTGAGAAGGTAAATGATGGAAGTTTCAAGAGTCAGTAACGATGCGATGATATGAGATAAGAGGAATATATGTGAAAGTTTTACAATACCTGTAAAACTTGTGGTGGTACGTCTACACCGATAGACGAGAGTGGAGCAGCGGGTACAGGCCTAGGAGGTGCAGCGGTTGGTCTCTGTTGCTGCAAATTCTGACGGAATTCAGCCTCTCGTCTCTCCTGCTCCTGTAGCTGCTCTCGCATCAGCTGGAGTTTCAGTTGCGTGCGCGATGTCGGCGTCGCAGTTTTAAACGTCGGTGGACTGAAAACCATCAAAAACGAATCGATTTTATGCATAAAATTTTATCTTCCTTCTCCGGGCCGATACACGAATCGCTCGCTCGTTGAACGCGATTGACGAGTCGTTGTTAGAAAGAGTTACCTATTTGTTTATTTCAAGTATAGAAGCATCGGTAATTAATAATTTTATTCTTCTACGAGTGAGAGGGAAGGATTGACGAAATGTCAGAGGAGTAGTGCCTTTTCTATCCCAAGATCGTTCCATCTTCGTAATGTGCTTAATATCTATTCCATTCTATTATCTTAGACTAAGACAATAATGATATATGAAAATATTTGCACTGATGACGCGTTTCTACGCGCAAATTGCAGTAGCATATACATACGCGCAATTCACAAGCGTACAAATTTAAAAGATACATTAAACGTGTATATTTAGAACTGTCCTGTGTAAAATCAAGGTTGTGCTAATTCTGTTTGAAATGAAGATTAAAAAATGACAATTTGAAATAATGAGTCGCTTTACTATTACTTATTATTTCTATTTTGGAAATATAACACAAGAAAAGTAACTATATCGTATGTCCAAATCAAATAAATCACTTGTAAATAATGAGTCAATTTGTTCAAGTCATTTCATTTTATTTCATTAAAATAAAATGACTAGACTGCAGATATTTATGCAATTTTATATCTTTATGGGCACAATTAAAGAAATCGAATCTAAATAGAAATTTGTTTCATCTATTAAATATTACGATGAGTGCTCTATTAATATTTTATACGTTATTGTGCGTATGATATGCTTCCTGTAAGTTTTCTTGAAATTTTAAATTTCCCAAGAATGCAAAAATATTCATAGTAGAAAAATCACAAACAATTTCACTACAAAATGATGACAGAATTAGAATCAGAATAATATTGGAGAAGAAACTATTGCAGAATTGTTTATAGAAATAAATAAAAAATTATTTTATTTGACAACTAATGAAATAATTTCGGAAAAATGATTTGTTTGTTCAAATAAACTAGCGTAAGATCATTTGAAGATAATGCCGAGTTAAATAACATGACGTATTACTCTCAAATAATTATTTTTCAAATATTTTATTTAAATAATGCCCAAGCCTATCTAAAATCTAAAGTAAAATGCGTGGCTTCTTAATATCGAAATCTACAACCCAATATCAAAACCACTCTCTTTTGCCTTTTCTTCGAAATTGGGTGTGACCATGTTCGTGGTATTGAATAATATTTATTCAAATGAAAGCAAAAAATTGGATCAGTAAACCGGATTCTTTCATATATAGATTAAACGATCGAAAATCGGCAAATGACAAAGATATTTAAAAACATTAAAATATAGAGAATGAACCAGTATGTCTTTTGTTTTCGGAGATATGAAAAACCTTTGTTAATGAGAGTTATTCAATATAAAGAAGACCGTAATATGGTGATAATGATCATTTAGTAGATAGAGAGATTCGAAGAATTAACGAATATTCTAAAATTAACGTTGTAGTATGGAATATCTCTTGAACTGATAGCTTTCCAACATACACAAATTGACATCTTTTCATAGAGTTGCATTGATTAATGGATCGAACAATATAAGAGAAAATAATTTTGACAAATCGTTACTATACTTTAGCTTCGTCTGTATTGAATGAAATCATTACTTTGACAATGTTTTTTCATCGGAAGAACAACAGAGATATTTGAGGTGATCCTGCATAGTTATTGATTTATATGCATCAGGATATAAAAGATATATCTGTGCAAGAAACAAACGCGCAGAAATCGGCATGGCGATTCGACAGTTTATGAAGAGGACGCAGTACAAAATGCCTAAAAGATATTCCCGATTTGGGAACACTGCCAAATTATAGCCATAAGAAAGCCAAAATAGAGACGTTGCGCAATTTGGATCAAGATTCGATTCTTGTCCTCCGAGTCGCGATCTTTTCCTCCTGACAATACATCAAAAGCACAACGTGGCTCTCTATCACTGATCTCCGACTCGAAACAATCGGGATCTCGTCCATTTCGCATGTTTGTCGCGCAACTGCGTTATGTAATCATCTTCGGCGAAAAACTAAACGAGTTGCTCTATATCCATTCGTTCTTTCTCTCTCTAATTGTGTGTCATTCTTACACTCTGTGTCTCTTCTCTCTCTCTCTCTCTCGTTTTGCGAGAAAGATGGTGATAATCGACGCGACGAGAGAACAACGATCGTTATTTCTCTTTTTTCTTTTATGAGGAATTTAACCGTAACACGTAATATCTAAAATTGCACAAAAAATCAAAAGCGAATTTTCTGTCATGATATTTAGAAATTCTATTTAAATACTATAAATGATCTATCAATAGTAGAAATAATAATATAATAGTAATAGATTTTAATATTTAATCATTTCAGTTATAAAAATATGAAGTTGTACTCTGCTAAAATTTAATAAACGCAAAATTAAGATGACTTTATGGCATACGTATATTACCTCATGATAGTGAGGAAATTTCAAAGAAAGAAGGAGGGGAGAATACAACGTAACAAATGAATTTTATGTATATAAAACGAAAAAGAGATTTTTCTAACTTAAATTATCCGAATGTTAATGCCGGAATATCATATCGACTTCGATTGTATTTTGAAATAGAAACAAATAATATTGTTTCCCCTCATCTCCGTACTGCAACAACAATTGAATTAAATTAAACGGTAATGATTAAATCATAGACCCAGAATTGAGCAGAAAAACAAGAAAAGTATCAGAGGCGAAGAGCATAGAAGCAAGGGAACGACGAGAATCGCGTAGATGATACTTGCGGTACCACCGCCAGGTTCACGAAACGTATCTACGCGTAAGAACCAAGGACGCATTTATATTTAGATGCAATGTTTACGATCGAAAAGAATGTAGAGGTAGCGGTAAACGGAAATGGACACACATGTTCGGTGGAGAAGAACCATCTCAAGAGGGAAATCTCGCTATTTGGCGCGTGCAAGGTTGAACGAGTAGAAGCCAGAACGAATAAAAGATTAAGGTGGATAAATGACGAGCAAACGAGCAACTGAGATGGAACGAGATAGAGCGACAGAGTGAGAGAGTGGGAGATGGTAAAGATAGGCGTAACGGTAACCGGGCGGGAGGACAGCGAGAGAAAAAAGAAAACAGAAAACGAAGAAATAAACGAAACAATGCAATTGGGAAGTGAAGTTGAACGTAAATACGATGAGAAAGTGAAAAGATCGCAAAGCGTTGAATGATTCTCGAACCGTTTTTAACAGTTCTGTACCAGCCTTGTGGGCGAGTAGGTCGTAACGGTCGGGCAAACGCGACATGACCGTTGCTGTTCCGAGAATTGCCGTGCAATTTCGGGGACGACGTGGGCATCCCGTCAACGATCGACGGATCCATCTCGAGAATCATGCGCAGATCTTCGTCGATACCGATATGCACGCGCACGCGTTGCTCTTGTCCTCGTGGTGCAATCTCTCCCTCCTTCTGTCGACGATCCAAAGTAGACGAACAATTGAACACCCGATCGGTGGGCTTTATGGCGGCCCCGATGTTTGAATGCGCGCACGACGATAACGGTGATTGTTTGCTCGAATACTCTGCCGATGCCGACGTCGACGTTGGCGCCGACGCCGGCACAGGCACCGTCGTAGCAGATTTCGATACCAATTCCGATTGAAATTCAGGTACCGATCCCGGTGCTACAAAACGTGGTACTAGCAGCGGATCAACGACGTTAGCGCTCGGCCAATTGGACGACGACTTTGTCGTCGTTGTTCTCGTTAACGTGGCTGTCGTCGTTGCAGGTGTCGTAATTGCGTTGCCCGTTCTTCTTTCGATAGCGGAAGGGTGATTGGCCAACGGGCGGCCAACGTCGTTTATTCGATTCAGCCGCGACACTAAATCCTCGAATTCGATGATTTGCCGCACTGTCTCGGATATTTCTTGCATGTCCTCCGAAGGAGGTGATAAACGATTTTTTTTTTTTTTTTTTTTACGGCCAGACTAGCCGACGAGCCGCGACGCTACTAAACCAGATGTCGCGTCTTTTTGTTGTCTTGAACATCGCCGAACAGCCACGACGTTTGTCAATTACGAAAAAATCAACGATCGTCGCTCTAAACCTGGATCCGTTTTACTGTCGTCTCTCTTCCGCCCTTTCGTTGTCGCTCGCGCGGCTTTCGCGGCTCTCGCGCATTCGCATGTCGGCGCCAACTCCCGTACGTCGCCTAACCGCCGACCGTCAACCAGACGTCAACATTTGGAGACTGACCGCCGGATGATCCGTGGAACGCAAAATATGGCAACTGGCTCAACTAGCGTGTGAATCGAAGGGATTTCTTAATTTCTGACATTGTCAAAGACAATCCGATCGACGAGTATTAACAAATATGTAGATATTTACGTGATACCTGAACCACGGGAAATGGAATGAAATTTTGGAGGAGATTGATTTTATGAAATCGCGTGAAACGTGGATTGTCCCGGAATCGAGAAGATCTCTTCTTCTTTCTCAAGATCGATATCGAGATCGAAAGTGCGAGAACGGCGGTAAATAGACGTGGCGAATTAAGCCGAACGCGAGCCGAATCGGCTCGACGTGCGACGAACCCGGCCGACTCGAACCGAGGCGAAGTACGAGTGCACAGATGACGGACACGACGAGAGTGAAGAATGTAACTCTAAGAGTCGCGAACGGCGAATTGACATCGGGAAATTGCTCGGATTGAGAAACGAATTGGACCTTGACCCGTATAAAACACCGTTTAACTTCGCTCCGTGCGCCGTGTTCGTAAGTTCGTAGGCAACATACCTGCCAGTGTTCGGCGCTCGGCTCTTTAATTCGTAGCACATGATGTCTTGCAGCGGCGTCGACAGAAAAGACAGGGCCTCTTCCCAGCCGTCGTCGTTATTTCTATGCCCATTGTCTTGTTTATTGCCGCAGTTCGTCTCATCGATACCGATCATTCCATTTTGCTTCTCGTGGCACAGACGGCTGCAGAGGTCCGCCTCGCGGTGCTCCAAATCGGCGGTAATCGCTGCCAGATCGAAGCCCATATCGATACCAGATTCCTCCATTCTCGTGCTTTCTTTCTTTTTCTTTTTTTCCTTTTTTTTTCAAGCAGGCAGTGCGTAAGAAAGAGCGCGAAGCGACGCGACGCGACGCGACGCGGTCAGCAGCGTCGCGACGCCTCTTGCCGCAAACGAACTATGATCTCCGATACTTTCCGCGGTGAAACGATCGCGATTACAAGACACCCGATGTTCCCGAGTTTTGCTTTCTAGCGTGACGCCTCCCCACTGGTAGAAGGCTAGGATCGCGCGTGTCGAGCGATAATCGGACCGAGAGACGGGAGAGAGACGACGGTAGCCGCGAGTCGTGCGAGAACTTTTATCCGATTGAAGACGAGCGGGGATCGCGTTCGTTACTTTCGGCTACGCTCCACGCTGCTCGATGCTTTTGATGCCCATGCCCGATCTCGGCTCGATGCCCAACCATCTACGCAACGAGGGGATAAGAGACGAGCAGATCACGAGTTTCTCGCCAACATCCGCGGTCTTTCTCCCTCCCCTCCCTCATTGTCATCGCCGTTCTCTCTATCTCATTACGCGCCAGCTACCATACATATACATTGCCAGCCGCTATCATTGCTAATATGTATTGCAAGCGAAAGCGAACGAGAAACGGCTAATGGATTTAACAGACGGCCGTGCACGCGCACATGCACGCGCTCAAACGATTCAACCCTGCGAGGGGAGGGGGGGGGGAAGAAAAAAGAAAGAAAAAATTAATTTATAAATTGGAAGAAATTAAAGGCGAGCGTAGAGAACGTAGAAACGTGAAACGCGAGCGAAATGTACAGTACCGGGTAGTCGGTTATGCGCGAAGTCATAAACGAAGTAATTGTCGGTCGATGCACGAACGTGTGTATCTCGAATTCTTTCTTTCTAAAAGTTTCACGGTTTCTGCAAGTGTGGCCACTCTCACGATCGATTTCCCAATCTTTTGTTTTAATGCTATTTATAGCTTCGCGGGTCCTGTTCGAATTTTCGTTCGCTCCGCATTTCACATTCAGTCATCACTCGGCGGCACGCAAGTTTAATTTCCCTTAAAAAGAATACGGCTGATGCAATGATCGAGCTTTTCACCCAGAGTGTGTGTACAAAGATGAGAAAAGGCAGGAAAAGTTGTGAAAGCAGACCTGCCGGTTGCTCTTTGACCCATTTACAGTGGACGCGATGTCCGTATCATGTTGTACAGGCGTTGCATTAAGCATCGCAAATATTATTTTCCGAGGTGCTGGTAAACATATATCGTGTCGTACAGATGACGCAAGTTCCATGGTTTTGCTTCTTTCGCGCTTACGTATGTACGTACGAAATTTGTAAAATTGCTGACATTGTAGTGCGACCAATTGGATGTCAAATGAGAACAGTAGTAAGGTCGGGTTGCATTCGAATCGAAATATCGAATGTACTCGAGTCAGTTGATCGAACTGCAAAAAAAATAACGACTCGCGTGTTATCAAGCCAGCTTTTAATCCGATCGTATCCGCGATGTCTCTTCGTCTCTGTGTCCTTTCAATTCTCCTCTTGACTGTATGGAATATCGATGGCATTCAAGTGTTTGGCGAGCAAAAACGTTTCCCTCAAGAAATATCGGAAAAATTAGATGAATATTGGAACTTATATAAGGTATATACATAAACGTCACATGCTCGATATTCTTCTCGAATCATCCGAACATTCTTCGATCGTGTGGAATCGAAATTGGTATTATAATTAGACTGCGAATTTCTATATCTAATTAATATTTTTAGATAATTAGTTGAATGGAGAAAATATGTAGCTCAATCATATTTTAATTATACTAATCGTAACTATAATAAAACTTAATTAATTGTAACTATATATATAACTATATTCATCATAATATCTATAGTAAATTATATAATTAATTATATATTATTATTACTTAGATATGAATGTAGAAGTAGAATCTAAATGAAAACTTGATTTATTTTTTGTCTTATTACATGCGTTTTATGCATCTTTCATTAAAATTATTAGATAATCTAATTACAATAGTATAAACTTCTCGGCCAGATTTTTTATTTTATATTTCAAAAATTATATTTTAAAGAATTTTACTAACACCATACAACTATGTATTATTTATCTAAACTCGCAAGAGACAAATAATTAACGTTTATATTCAATCTTTGTCAATTTTTTTACTATTTATTACTTTTCATTTATATAAGAGTTCATGTACAGTTAAGTGGATTGAATCTACGAATATTCAATTAACTGAACATTAACTATAATTTCGTTCCGATGTCGCAATGTTTATTTGTTGCACTGTTTCCTTTTGTTTCTCGAGTGTAAAGTGAAAAATGTATTTGGTTGAGGGTGAAATTTCACGCGTCATTTTCAATATATTGTTATATAATATTTACGATATTATTGTTGCTCCAGGCCCGTTACAATAAAAGTTATACTGGAAAACTCGAGACCAATCGAAGAATAGCTTGGGAAGAAAATCTAATAACGATTTATAAGCACAATATGATGGCAGCTGCGGGTCATCACAGCTATACATTGAGAGACAATCATATTGCCGATCTCGGAACTAGGCAATATATTCGAAATATGGTTCGTACTTGAAGAGAGCTGTCGCCAATTGATATTATTCGAGTATATTATTTTATGATTTGTAATGTTATTATTTTATTATTATTTTCAAATCTACTATTATTGAAATATTCTTGCTTCTCTGAAAATTGTATGAATAAAATTTCGTATACGTAGCAAACAATACTTCAGTACTTTTCAGCGGAAGTAGACACGTAAATTAGACTTGGACAATTAAATTGGACAGTAGATATTCGATATTTAAGAATAAGTTACGAATAACTTATGCAAATCTATATCTTCGTAACAATGATAATTAAAAAAATACAGTCAGAGATGGATTAATACTTGATTCCTAGATTCACGAAAGAACTCAAAATTCATGAGATTGCAGATCAAAATTTCCCATAAATGAATAAACATACAGTTATAAGAAAAATTGAAAGGAAATTCCTTACTACTTAATGATTTAATTTTCTTTTTATTCTTAGGTAAAACTGATTCCCAGCCGTAAGCGACGTGTATCAAATGAACCGATAGTTGGAACAGCTTTGCACGATCTTCGAAAAATTCCACAACAGCTCGATTGGCGCGAAGTTGGATTTAAAACAGAGCCAGAAAATCAACGAGACTGCGGAAGTTGTTACGCGTACTCAATAGCTACGAGCATTCAAGGGCAAATTTTTAAACAAACAGGAATGTTGATTCCACTGAGTGAACAGCAATTAGTAGATTGCAGTACATCTACTGGAAACTTAGGTTGTTCTGGAGGATCTCTAAGAAACACATTGAGATATCTTGAAAAGGCAAAAGGTTTAATGGCTAGAAGTCGTTATCCATATACAGCAGAAGTATGTTCTTTTCTATTTTTCTTCCTTTTTGTCTTCTTTTTTTTTTTACGAAAACATTGATATATGCAATATTTTAACTAATTCTCAATACGGATAAAGTTCTACAAAATTATAAAATATACTAATATTTTAATATTTTGTTAAAATAATATAATATAATATTATACACAATAGTATAATAATATAGTATGTAGTATAATAAAAAAATAATATAAAGTGTAAGATATAGTTTTGTATAGAACTTTATATATCAATAATATTTTAATATTTTACAAAATAAAATAGAAAGTATTTGCATATCATTATATTTCTTATAGAATTTATATACTAGTCGATTAAATTTAAGTATCACATTTCTTATCATTTAATAATGCTTTCAACTAAAAAATTTTAATTTATAATTAGAAAATGAAAAAGACACTTTATTAGAAAATAAAGGAATGTGCAAATACTTTTGGCAATCACCCTAAATACGTTCATATATGTATATATTACATTGAGATTTCCATTATTCTGTTATTTTCGTTATCCGTGTTTCATTATATTCAGTGACGAACAGAAGTGAAAATATTCAATTGTCTTATATAACTTTCCAATTATTTTGTAATGATTGAAGAATTATAATTACAAACTGAATTTAATAAATGAAATATGTATAATAAACGAAAATATCTATTTTCGTTTGTGTTAACAATGCACAGAATATTTTAAAAAGTAAAAACTCGATGTATCGTTCAGAATTGTAAAGAATAAACAAGTAATGATAATTAATAACGAAAATAAAAATGATACATCACATTTTATTTGCTAGATTCAGCTTGAAATTGCAATTGCTTAATCCACATAAAATATTTGAAAAGTTATTGCAAAATTGTTAGTATTATCGCATTTTTCACAAGACGAGCCTTTATACTTACACTTGTCATTATAGCTTATCTCTAAATACCGATTTAAATGTACGTTTGTGGCTGATGTAACAAATACATTTTTGCGCAAAATGTATACATTGCGAAATGACAAATGTCAACAAACGCCGAAAAAAATCAATCATTAAAAAGGAATCAAACGATATTAAATAAAAAATTCATTATGTTTGGGTTATGTGTTTTAAACAAGCTTCGCTTGCTGAATTAGTACAAAAAAATTCAAAATATTAAATCAAATATTAAACACAATCAAAATCGTCATTTTAAAGTACAATATATATATGTAAAATTGAAAATATTAATCTTTATATTCCAGTTTTCATGGTATAATTGAGAAGGAAATGAATCTGTGTAGGAAAATAGGACGAAAACATAGAATAAAGTTTTCTTATGTAATGCTTCGGTTTCAAGAAAATCGAGTTTGAACATTTGTTAAGTATATTTGAATCATGCTAATTCCGTACTAAACAGGAAAGAATAATTTAGAGAAGATTATCTTACATGCGAAAATAAGTGAAAAATGTAAAATAAGATTTTACATTTATAAGACGTGAAAATTTTCTTCAAGGAAAATTAAATTACAATTAACAATACACGCATATACAAACATAACATGTTAAAAATCTATTTTCTTAGAAAGCTTAAATTGAAAAATTTTCGTCTATACTTATTTTTGTATGTCCTCGTTTATCGTATATCGATTGTTTATTCCTATTCCAGTACGAAATTCAAATATACTTGAAACAATTACCAATTTCCGATTTTTTAACAAAGTTTTAAATGAAAAAGTATATAATTTTTGCATATTAAATTACTTCCTTCCCAGTTGTACTATAAAACTGGGTCACTCTTTATATATGTGTTAGTATTAAACTTTTAGACTTTCTAATCTTTTAAAGACTCAAAAGATTAGAACGTAAGCTTCTACTTTTACAACATACCGAGTTCATTTCTTCTACAAATGTTTTTATATCATTGCGAAATTTTGGAAATTAAAAATCTTTATGGAGATTGAAAAATTTTCTAAGTAACTAAATCTACCATGGTCTTAAAGATTGAAGAGGACCTCTATAACGATTTTTTTACAACTTGTTATACGATTTCTTTCTCACAAAATGATAAAAATTTAAAATATCGATAATTTTTCATCTGTAAATTATGTAGTAAATTATGTGTAGTACTTTCTATACTCACTGTATTTACTTTTGGAGGATAGCAAGGTACGTGTCGTTACAAAGAGGAATTGAGTGTGGTTAATATCACTTCATGGGCAGTTTTACCGGCACGTGATGAAAAAGCTTTGGAAGCTGCCGTGGCGACCATAGGCCCAATAGCTGCCTCAGTAAATGCAAGTCCGAAAACATTTCAACTTTATCAGTGAGTATTTTTTATTCTTGCTTCTATTTGGAAATTTCGAACCTATAAAGGAAAGGAAAATTTGAATATCTATGAAGTATATATTACAAATATGTATAATCACAAAAAGAAATGATTCCAACATAGAATTGAACAGTAGCATTTACAATCAACAATAAAAAGAAATAAATTTTCTTTTTAATACGATTAATTAATAATCATCATTAATATATAATCTTTTAATGTTTCAATACGATAACAAATCAATACTACAGAAAAAATGGAAAATACATGTCCAACTACAAAATAAAATAAATGGTATGTGAGATTAATCAACATTTTGAATTTTAAAATTGCTCCTCTATGACAAATATAACTTATTCTGTTAGTTCATAGTTTTCAATTAAGATCTTCATTACAATCTCAATTTTTGTACAGATATAATGCGATATCTATACTTTAAAATCATATACATATTATACTATATTTAAATCAGAAAATAGAAAGGAGCAAATAAGGTCGAAAAGAGGGGGGGCGGCGATGATTAGATAGTTATTATAATAAAACGAAGATGAAAAGGAACGAACAAAGTACTCATTTTTGACATGCGACTTACTCATGTTCAGTGAATGTTTACGCAAAAGCTGCAAATACTCGAAGAAATTGGTCCACTTGTACGATAACCTTTGATGCATCGTTTGTGCGATGACTCTGAAACGACAATGAACTGAAGAGTCACTGAACTTGCGTTTCGGAACTAAAAAGAGGAGCGGAAGTTTTCACTCGCAAAAGTATTTTTATTATTGCCTAACTGGAAAATTAATATGCAACCTTCTGTTCCTCTAAATCTTGCGTTTCTTTTCTTACTATTATTTTTTACTTATTATTATTTAATATCAAATTTTTAATTTCAGTGTAATTTGATTTAATTTAATTTCTAATTTTAACTTAATATATTTCACAATAGAAAAATTAATATTTCACAATTTCGTTTCGCAGCAAAGGAGTCTACGATGATGAACTTTGTAGCTCAGACATGGTGAATCACGCTATGGTGATTGTTGGATATACGCCAACTGAATGGATCTTGAAAAACTGGTGGGGTGATGGATGGGGTGAAGATGGATACATGCGTTTGGCTAAAAACAAAAATCGATGCGGTATAGCTAATTACGCGGCATATGCAAAAGTTTGAAGAAGTATTCAGTATGAAGAAGTATATATTTATTAAAAAATTTTTATTAAAATCTATATTTTTTAATTAATGACGATACATGGTATATTTCTTTACGTTGTTCTCCCCTTTCTGCTCCATATACGCTCACGCACAAAGTTTCGAAAGAAATAATGACTTCTTTAATATATAAAATAATAAATTTAATAAATAAAAATTTTAATAATAAATAATATTAATAATATATGATAGCAAATTCTGACAATAAATATTTTATTCACATTCATTATTATCTTTTATGTAATATTGAAACTTTAATTAATCATATTTAAAAATTAAAGTTGTAATTATGATAGCCTTATCTCTCAGAAATATTTGTATAAAGAAATTTGTTTCGTTCGAAAAATAAATGGCGGTTTCAAACTTTTGAATGGAAGTATATGTATTTGTTCAGAAACTTGGTCATTAGAGGAAGCATGGAAAAATGGAAGAACGTAGAGTATAGTGAAAAATGGAACGTATATTAGACGCAAATAATGGTAACGATCTGAAGACATGATTACTTTAAAGTTCATACACTCTCTAAAGACACGAGAAAAAGTTAATTTTCAATCTCTAAAGAACAAGATTATTATTAAATATATGCTAATGTAATTATAAAATAATAATAGCTTAATCGTTCTCGGAGAAACGATAACGATAGTCGAAGCAATATAGCTTTAAATCCAGTTTCTTAGTGATTCTTTTTGGAATTCTTTGATTATCTAATGGGCGTGCAAATAAAATTTTAGCAAAGGGTAGTCGTTTATCGAAAAGAGAAAAAAAACCGCAAACGCGTGCACGGTCATGTGCAAGATTATGCGTGCGCGTGCGACCATCGATCAAGTACATTTTGTGGGGAAAAATTTATACAACAAGTTTGTCCGTGATCATGTATAATTTTTGGAGAAGTCACAGATACGAAAAAGTAATGATGTAATCTTTTGTTTTGTTTACAGAATATTCGAAAAATTCCGAAATCTTTCTTACTGAAATGTGTAATGAAAAATGTAGGTGAAAAAGATGACAAAGGGGACGACGGAGACGACAAAGCAAAGCATGTCCGCAATGCGTGTTTCCCCCTACGATATCAGAACGATTCGTCTTCGTCCAATCCGCTGTATCCCCCGCACATGGAACAAAGTTCAGACTATACCGAGAGCCGATACGCGACTAAATCATTTTGACGATGTATCTTGTGTAAGTTGCTTGTGTAATTGGATCGGCGAAACGACCAGATTGATTGAAAGGTAAAGCCGTGGTGAATTATCAATCATTAGGTGGATCGATTAGTAATTTTGATCGATCGGTTACTCTGCATCGAGCCTCAAGACAATTTCGTTGAAAGAAAACACGGAAGAAGACAAGGGAGGGTAGGAAGAACCGAAGGAAGAAAGGAAGCACGAGAGCAAGAAACGAAAACGAAAGAAGGAGGAAAGGAAGGAAGGATCAAAATGTGGATTTATCAAGCGAGGATATTTTTTGAAATAGAGTCAATTTCGAGTTAGTAGAATTACTAGCTAATTTAACTTCTTTCATGCATTCGTATTAATAGCGAAATAAAACGAAGGAAAAGAATCGATGTGTGGCTTATTAGAAGATCAGTGGATATTTCTCGATCGGTGAGATCCTTCGTGGAAGAATATTAAAGGGATAAATGTATGAAAGAAAAAAATTTGTATTTAAATTTTAAATCACTTGTAAGTGAGATACTTAATATCCGTAAGAAAAGAAAAAAGAAAAAATTGGCACGATGCGTTTACACCTGGTGTTGTTTTCTCTTCTCTTACTGGATAATCAAGTGAAAGCCATTTGGCCCAAAGTCCCAAATCCCTTTCCTTACATTTGGTGGGGATATAATCCACGATCGAGTAGCTCGACATCTTCGAGTTCTTCTTCCTCGGAGGAGCATTGTGCCGAATGTACACAAAATAAAATCGGCCTGTTAACTGCTACTGATCCGATTTTAACGGAGCTAAGAGTCGAATATGTCAAACAGCAAATCCTCAAGAAGTTGCGGCTTTCTAAACCACCCGAGATATCGATGCCGCTCTCGACCTTGCCGAAGCCTCTGATAAATGGTCGTGTACTCGAACTTCGACCCGGAGCACCACTCGAACCGGAAAAATCAGTGGACAGCTTCTATGGGAAAACTGATCAGATCGTCGTGTTTCCAAACGAAGGTCAGTCTCTATGAAATTAAACGTGATGCTTTCCATATCTAAAGAAAAAAAGAAAATGTTATATTCAAAAGTATGTTATAGTATGTTAGAAGAAAGTATTAAGTATATTTAATCTTACCTTTAACGAAGATGAATTTTAAGGCTGCAAATATTTATACAAATTCTTTATGACCTGAACTACATATAAAATGTAAATATAATTAATATAAAAATAGAGCTCATTTCTGAAAATATTATAGTGCAATACTTATTTTATTTTGACTATATTATGTACGTTATGTATATATTATTATTAGTATATGCATTTCGTACATTTTGGTACATTTAAATTTCCCACAAGCAAATAAACAACCGCGACTCATTAATTGTTCGATTACTTCAAATTTTTACATTTATCGAGATTCAAGGGATTCGATAAATTTTTATGCGTTAATTAAGAATTTTACATTTATATTTCTTTGATAAGATGTTTACATATGACGTCAAATGATGACGATTCAGTGACATTAGACCTTTTCTTCTGCATTTCACTGTTGCAAATATTTCTTCATCTTTAGCATTTTTAAATCAGTGAAATGTCATTAACGTTACTAATGTCACTACTATATGTACAATAGAATCGTTAAATAATCCAAATTAATATTTTTCTTTTTATTTTATATTTGGAAAACTGAAGTTGTTAAAATGTATTTTAACTATACAGAGTGTACTATTCAGAAGTTTAATGTTCAAACTTTGCTGTGTTTTAAAACTAAAATATTATATATTATATATTATATTTTATATATTATATTATATAAAATATTATATAGCAAAAAGTCTATAAATACTTCATTATATGCTAATATAACACATATAATTTCACATATTGTTCACATATTTCTCTATATAAATGTACTTTTACGAACAATGTATCTATATATCATTTTATACTAATAACTTTTAGTAGAACGAGTTTCGTAGTTTGCTTGGAGATTAGATTTAAAATTATTATTATATATTATTATATTATTGTTATATTATGTATTATAAATATAATAATATATATTACAAATACATTATCATATAATAGTTATATAATAAACACTCAGGAACAGTAGGAAATCAATAAGAGATTTATAGTGCTTTTAGTATCACATTATTACACACACGCATGGAGAATTATTTCTTTCATTTCTTTTTATATAGATATCAGAAATATTCGATTAAAAGTAAAAAATTTGAGAGGACTGTCATTTGTGCAACGATATTTCACAACAAATTTGTGATTGTTAGCAATGGTAATCTGGAATAAACGTTAAACAATCAACGTTTCAGGTATTGCCAATTCGAAGCAATGTCAACAGACATCGAATCATTTAACGGGTTTCAATCCGGCAGCCTGCTTCACGTTTTATCTGCCGAACGAAATGCGATTCGTGGATGTGACTTCGGCGCAACTTTGGTTTTACAAGGAGTACGATGAAAACGACGATCTAAATCAAACTTTCGTGCTCTCTGAACTCGACCATTGGGATTTGAGTGGAAATTTTGAAAAAAATATGATTATGGCTATCTTCGAAACCGATATTGGAGGTAAGTAAATTGAAATACGCTCATCCCTAGAGAGAAAAACCAGCACCAGTTATAAAAATACCTATTTCATATACAATTAGTGTATGTAAGTGTATGTAATTTAACTGTATATCTAACGAAATGAAAGATAGTTGATCGACTATCGACCGATAGTCTTTAAATTGTTATAACTTCATGAGAAAAAAGCAAATATTAATCTATTTGATTTTATTATAAAATGTAAAACATCTATTTCATCTACGTTCGTTTTTCTCAAAAAAACTTTTAGATGATATAGCGAGTGATAAAGTAAGAATTCTTTTATTCATAAATACTGTAAAAATTCAAATGTTTATAAAACACGAAAAAATTTTTTTCACGACTAGATTCATTGTGATTTTGAAGGTTTTCTCCTTGCAACGATTCCTTAACCCTTTGAGTGTTTAGTTCTTATTAAATTATCAACAAATAAATTTGAAGTGGTTAGAATAATTTGATTAGTTATTAGAAGTTTAAGAAAATAACATATTATATAACGTTATATACATTTATAAAGATAAGTGCAATTCTTCAATTTGTTATTTTATTTTTGTTATTTCAATTTGTTACTTGTGTCTCCTTTCAAATTTTTGAGAATTAATGAGCATTCAAAGGGTTGAAACTTGCTGTACGATTCTTTTCAACATTTTACTGAACTTAGTTGGACGACGAAATGTTTCTTTCAACTTCTCTCGTTTAATTCTATAGACATTTTTTGATTGTGTAGAATGATACGTATAAAAAATGCGCATTTTTCTTTTAGTAGGTCTATCTACATTTGGTATATCGTTCTTTGGTGTATCTTTCATGTTCTCGTTTTTTATTTTTTACATGAGTCATATGCAAACAAATCGAATCAATTTGATTGCGCTTCAGTTTTTGCCTCTGCCTCTGCCGTGTATTATCATTACAACAAACTTCCTTATTCTTCTCTTTTCGTTTCTTTATCTTCGATCTTTTCTTCTGTATTCATACATCATTTTGCAATTCTGTCACATTTACATTGTTCGGCAGTTTCTTGTTTTATAACTTAATACTTTAATCCACTAAAGGCCAACTCCACAATAATTTATCATAATATTATAAATACTTCAATTCGTTTAAAGATATTTCAATTTCTTTTATAGATTATCTGCTTCATAACATTACTAAAAATAGCAATAAAAAAGAATCAAGTGAATCCTTGAACAAGTTAATTGATTTAAAAGTAATAGCAAATAAAATATTGTATTAGTGCAGGTATGCATGCTTTAACATTGGTCTTTAATGCATTATCTATCGTTTCTTAATTAGAACTATAACATAATTATGAAACAAAAAGTGAATAAAAACAAAATCAATTTTAGCTAGTTTCTAATTTAAATGTAAACAAAATGGTTATACATACAAGATATTCTGTTTAACTGGAAACGATAGAATATCTTACGAGGTATTAAAATTGCCAAAAAGATACTTTAACAAAAGTTGTTTGATTCGAAGGAAGATATTTGCGGTTAAGACATTGATGGTCGCGTTGGAAACGTTGGAACAAAGTCCATAAGAGCGAAAAACGCTAATCTAAATGTGTATTTTAAGGAATTCAATTAATGGAGAAATTGAGAGTAAGAGAAGAAAAAAGATTGATAAATAAATGGAAAAGAGAGGAGGAGGGTAACGCATTAAGATACACGAAAGAAGAACGCGAAACTATGCGAAGATAAATTAGTTTTTACGTAATTGTTGGCAGTTCATAAGAACTTTAAACTGTGAAAGGGTATGTCAACAAAAAGTAACGCTATATTATGATAGACATGTCAAGCTGTCTTACTGAATTGAAATCTTACTGAATTGAAGATTCCATCGAGAAAAGAGTGAATATTAAGCATTTCCCCAATATACATATAATGCTACATACTTTATATTTTCTCATATACTAAACCAAAGTATATGACTTACAATATAGCCAATGATAAAGAGTACAAGAAGCAAAAGAGAAATTAATATTCCCCTTGTGAATCCTTCAATTCGTAATTTTCTTCAATTCGTAATTAAATAGTGAAGAAATAGAAAAAAAAATTACATAATACACATATACCCAAGTGTTTCTATGTATTAAAAACGCAGACGTATTTAACATTTAGAATCATGACCTCCACTTAAAACGATCGACGCGATCGTTGTTTCAGAGGGATGGGTGAAAAGCGACGTAACCTTCACGCTGAAGAAATGGGTGGAAGATTTTCGATTGGATCACGCGATACAGATAGCTTGTAGTACCTGTTCGATGGACCGAGATACAGCACCTGTATCCGTTAAACAAACGTTGAAACCTTTCCTTGTGATATACACATCGCCGTTACCGCAGAAAAACAGGCCGAAGAGGAATTCGAATTGTCTGCCGGAAATGAAGGAGTGCTGCAGAGACGAGCTTTACATTAATTTCAAAGACATCGGTTGGAGCGATTGGATCCTTCATCCAAGCGGATATCACGCGTATTTCTGTCGTGGATCTTGTTCTTCCGCTGCTTCGTTGACCATCAGTGGATCTGCCTACAATAACGTAATCAGAGTGGGCATCTTTTCTTTTTCTGTCTTCTCGTTTACTTTTAGTGGAAAAGATACAGCGAGATCATAAATTAACCAGCTTGGTGCTTAAAGTTGTCAAAAGTCTAAAAGTTTAATACTGAATAAGATGTATACAACAAACTATGAATGCATTCATCTTTTAAACATGCACTTCTTGATATATTTTATTGATATATCGTAATATGTTATATTCTTTGGAACTCTAATAAGTGAATTAATTATTTTATTAATGATTATGAGTATTTATGCAATAGCGCAAACACTCAAAGAATTAGAATGGAAAAATTAAATAATTTATATGACAAAAAGATCTGTAAATGGAGAGCTAATTTAAAGCAATATTCATTATCTTGTTATAGAACCAACAGATGTTGTAGTTATTTTGTTTAAAAATTCACAATCAACTTGAAAGGTAATTTATCGTTTCCATTGATTTCAAATAGTTATTACTTGGATTAATAAAAATACATATATCGAAACTGTTTTGATAAAATAACAAAAGCAGAAACTTCTGGCTGATCTGACTTATTTTATGATCTTATTGCTTATACTCTTTTCCACTAAATAATCGATAGAAATTATCACACCTGTTTAGTTTACATTTACTTCGAAGCATTCATTTACATTGCTTTTATTGTTTCAGAGGTTGTTGACCAAAAATGGTAACACAATGCGACGTAAAAACGAAATTGTTCCGTGTTGTTCACCTACACAACTATCACCGATACAATTGCTCTACGTTGATTCCAACAATACCATCACGCAAAAGACTCTGCCAAACATGGTAGTCGAAGCCTGCGGATGCATGTGATTCACGAAAATCATCCAAATTCTCCCATAAATCCTCCCAAAATATTCTTCATCGAATTGACAGATTCGAATTCAAACTTGCATCGTACTTGTATCTATTGTTTCTAAGGCAACGAGAGTTTGATACCTATTATCATACAAAATAAGTTCCTTGTATAAACTTGCACATGCAATGTCTCTATATTCTGAAGTTCGGGAACGAAAATATAAGCTTTAATTCTGAATTTCAGGAACGAAACAGCTTTAACTCTAGAACTGTAAAAGATAAAGAAATGCGAAATCAAATGATTTAAAATGTTGTACAATGTAGTACATGTGTCCATTTTGGAAGTGGTGGTATTTTAAAGATTTTAAGATCACTTATATTATATATAATAAAATTTATAGTTCTATTTGAAAGAAAGAGATCTTCAAATATTTAGAACACCATCAATTTTGGAGTAGACACTGGATGGATTATAAGAAACTATTTAATTTTGTCTAATGAAATAATTTTAGTATAAAATTGTCGAATGTATAATCTAAACTCCGTTTCGTCAAAACACTATGAAACGCAATGTTCTGACAGCTAAAGATCCAATCGACCTTCGTAATATCATAATCTGGTTTTATGGTTCGCAGTGATAACTAGGAAACCTAGATTTAATAACCATAAATTCTGCCAGAACACAGAATTGAAGATGAATCTACACGTAGAATATATTATGTCTATTTACATTATGAATATATTATGTGCATTGTACAAAACACTTTGAAATTTCATTAACACGACTTACACACAATTGACATGTTTCGGAAAATCTAAAAATAAAAATTCAATTAGGAAAATCTGAAAATAGAAATTACAAAATATTCATTATGAACATAGACTTAGTAGAAATCAGTAAAATGTGAGATTTGAACAGTCAATTATTTATAAAATTTAAATTATCTTTAACACTAATTACGTGTTCGAAACTATTATATTAGTATGCTGTATATTAGTTTTTTACCAAGTTACGATGCAAGTGTTTTACTCCTAGATTGCGAATTTTTATGTAAATTTTACTTATTCAAAGAAACAGAACTTTGATAAAACATTTTTTCACTTATTAAACATTATAGAAAATATTACATTAGATATTTTGGATATTTGTATTTTTTGCACTTTAAAATTTATGATTTATAAATGCATAAAAATCCGCAATGTATTATAATAGTAGTGATTCAAAAAATTTCGTATGATAAAAACAATATACTCTATGATATGTTTCTACGGTTCGAATATTTTCGTGAGCCATTATACGTGATCCTTACACACACACACACACACACACACACATATATATGCAAAAATAAGCCTTTTCATTTTCCGCGTGAGAACGGTGCTTGTTAATATGTTAAATAGAATGTTGTGCAATATGCCGATCAGAGCGAACATTATTTACATGTTAAATCGTGTGAATGATCGAAACAGTATTCATTCTCTAGCTCTATTTGTCGGTAAAAAGCGTATGCGTAGCGTGCGTTTAAATTAATTATTCCATATTTAACCCAAAGGTAATTGTGCAATCATGTAAATTGATATTTACTGTATTTATTACTAATCAATTATATATAGTATATTTTAACAGACCAAAAAAAATCGTCGAAGCGAATAGTAAAGTTCTGTAGCTGATTCAGACGACAAGTTAATACGCTTTATGAAAAAGCAAAGGTGATATGGTCACTTTTATTCATCTTTGTATTTACAGAGAGCAAAAAGTAATCTGATCAATGACTGAAGATTATGATTCACTGATTATTAAATAATTATTAATATGTAACATATAATACAGTAATGTTATAACTTTATATGTTAATAATGACAAATATATATAATATATAATGACAATTAATAATTATTAAATAATCAGTAATCATTGATTAATGTACAATAATCAGACTTTAATGTCAACTGTAATTAAAAGTTGATTTAACAATCGTTAATCATGAAATAATTATACTTTTGATTATGCTTCATTCAGTACCTACTTAATATTCTGTTTACGTTCTAAAATAAATACTTTCATTTGTGATAAAATGTTTTTGTAAACTAATAATAATAAATCATCTATCTTTGTATACCTTTGTATTGTTACGTGATTGGATAATTTGCAAATTTTCATCAAATTCTTCATATATAGTGAAAATGATTGATTCAAATGAATGATTCTTTCAAATCACGGAACGTAGATAATATACATGCCAAGATAAAGATACAATTATTAAGAGGGTACTTATAAAATATTTTTATATTTACTTTTTATATTTTTAATCATATATATATGTATGAAAGTATTTTAGAACGTAACAAAATGATAGAAGAAATAGTTTTATTAGACAGTTAAAACGATATGAAGAAATTTTTGAACGTACTTATATATTGTATATAATTTTCAATATATGTATATTGTATATAATTTTCAACAAATATACATTATTGATACTAATAAAATATAAATTAATCATTAGACTTAAAAATTACTGATTAATGATTATAATTAGGGTGAGATTAAATCCAATAATACATTTACGAATCTAAATCAACTTCAATATCTAAATTTCGTTTAATGGGTTCAAAATACTATATACATGTATACTCGAAAATAAAAATATTTCAATAAATAGCATTGTTTTAACTCTTACAATATTCATTTCGTACAAGCATCTTAGAATGAATAATTTCGAAAATGTACTCATAAATAGTTCAATATTTGTGTATGTGTGTGAAAGCATATAATAAAATACGTGTATATATATATATATATATATAATAAGTTAGTCAAATATAAGGTTCCAATATAAGGTTACTGGTTGAAACTAAAATTAAATTTTGATAAAATTATAAATAAATTTTAGCATAGTATGTTCCATTTAAGTGTTTTTATGCTGTTATTTCTTTAATTGCTGAAAATTATATGTAATAATTATTTGGTTAAATCTTACCTTGAGTTAAAGCCAAAAATGCACGTTTTGTCCTTAAAAATTCAAAACACAAATACAAATCCAACAACTATTGATTTAAACATTCACTTGAGATCTTCTGGATGATACTTCTTTCTGGATGATTCTCGTAGATGATACTTTTTTCTTTACAGACAAGGTGTGCTTCCTTCCGCCATTCTTCCCGTTTAAAAATCGATCATAAGAAATATCGATATGTTCGAGAATCGTAGGAAATGAATTGCGTATTTCGCCGCAATGGCGCTGTAACTAATTTAAATCTAATACGTGCACGAAATGTTAACTTGAAATAAAAAACAAAAAAATTCTGGTCTAAATCAAATACACAAAATTCATGAGAAATTCTTAAAAAAGAATATATCTTGTTTGTGATGGAGTAAATTTAAAGAAGTAAGTTTACTCCTTTAAATAAATATATTACGAAATTTAACAAGAAACTATAACAATAACTATTTTAATTTATGTATAACAAGATCTTTATAATAACCGTTTGCTTTGATTGATTCTTAATAATTGAAATTACAATTTCATTATTTATTTTCATTATTTTATTTTCTTCTTTTTTCATATAATCAACGTCGCCGCTGTTTAACTCGTTTTAAAAATATGCACGCGTGCCACCACACTACGTGCCCTGAAATTGTGGGACAAAAAATACATTGTATGCTAGGTCTATTCACATATGTACTTTTGTATTTTAGCAAACAAATTCTCAATAAATTTGTATTTTTTTTCTATGTGAATTCCTTAGTCTCATTATTTAATTCATTAAGTAAATTAATCAAATTATTCACAAAATTTGTCTCATTGAACTTGAAAAATTAATTAGACATGTTCTGATCTAACCTAATCTTGCTGAATCGATATTGAAAGTGACGCAAAGATGGTAAGAAAATTCTGACACAGGCGAGGAGTAAGCACAACTTTATATAAATAGATTTATTAACGAGGTGTCGTCTGCGATTCTTAGATTGTGTGATATATACAATCTTTAATTAGCTTACATTTATGGAACAAGGCATTAAATCCGATCGACGATATAAATACGACATACCTAAAAGCTGAAAATGTACGCAATGTCTTGAATCAACGAATGGAAAGCCCATTTACGGGCCTAATTTTATAGTGTGAAATTAAAAGAGACACTGTACCTTCGTGATGTTGTCAGAAGTTGACGTATTCATTAGTAATTATACTCTTGTTGATCCTGATATATATCAGCTTTGGGTCGATGGTCATTCATGTAAGTTTGTCAAATAAAATTTTATAGAAATGGAACTCTACGTTGAATCGAAGTACACCTTAGATTATAGAGAATTCACATCATTCTTTTCTTACTCATTTAGCAAGCGAAGCAGTGAATATCTTGCATCAACGAGGGATATGCCAAGAAACAAATGCCCCGATTGAATTAATAGCTTCTGATATTCTCGATCATTATCGGACTTATGCTCTCTTGGAAAAATTACTTCATACGCCTACTAAATTAGCGAGCGAACAGCTCGCATTTCAAATAGAACCGCAAACTAGTCAAATGCTTATTGAAATGTAAGCGAATTCTTTTGTTGTCAATGTTATTCATCTACAGCCTTGTCCTAAATTTGTATCTTCTCGATTGTAATTCGTAGGTATTATGAATTCGACGATGTTGTTATTAGAGAACTATTAGGCAAAAAGTTAACGTCAAAGAGTAGAAAAGATATGGATGAAGTATCAGAGAAAACAGGTATTACATTAAAGAGTTGCCGCCGGCAATATGATAATGTGAAAAGAGTGTTCAAAATAGTTGAAGATTTACCAGGTTCTTTGGCTGCCAATATTGAACAACATTTTTTACTCTCTGAAGATCTTGCTAAGTAACAATACAAAATTATTCTTTTATGTTACCTTTGTATATACATATAAAATTGATCATATTTATAAACCATTAGGCGATACGCTGCTGTAGTATTCATAGCATGTCTTCGATTTGAGATGAACAAGAGAAAACTTCAATTCTTAACATTTCCTGACTTATACCATTGTGCCAACAGTATGATGTCATCATGGACATATCGTTGCGTTGGATCAGAATATTTTGACACTGATTTGGATAGAGAATTTCTATTGGAATTAGCAGAGTGCAGAGTGCTTTTAGAAAATGACAAACATCATAAACAGTAAGATTTTCTTTGTTGAGTATGCAGGAAACGCAGATTATATATTGTGTATGGTTTTCACTATGTTTGTTTACAGTTTGGTATGCATCAAGCTGAGACCTATGCTTTTAGAACGTTCATATCAAGAAATAGATACAAACTTTCGTTCATATACAAGAGCTATCTTAGGAATAGGATGTAACCTTCATCGTTCCAGAGATCTAAGATTTTTCTTCTTGGAATTAGTAGAAAGATGTATAGAACCATGGCGTCAAATAAATTGGACACACAGTGATCTCAGGAATTTTTTGTCAGTTTACACTCAATGTGCACTAGATATGGACGTACTTAGGTAGAAATCAAACGTATTACTATAACAAAAAAGATATTTTAATATTATTTCATTGTGTTTATCTACTTTGAATATTTAATTTATCAGGGATAATGAATTGAGAGATGCATTTGAACGTTATATGACTGTCGTTACATGTTGTTTATTGCGTATGTATCATACATGACTATTAACAGATGAAGAAAATGAAACACAAAAAATTAATGCAATTGGGAATGATGATAAATAGAGCGAATGATGACAATAGAGCATGAAACAAATAGAGAAAATTGTAATTATATTGGAATTTATTAAGTTTTCATAATAAATAATTAATAAACAAATGCGGGACATTTATTTGTTTATTTTATATACGCCAAGAATTTACAATTTTACCTATTTATTTTTAATGCATTCGAAAGTTGTTTGAGAATAATTTAAAAAGATTAACTTATAATAGAATTTATTTTGATATGGCAGTATTTAAATAATTTTATTCTCATGAATAAAGAAGAATATTCAGATACTTATCCAAGCAATTCGTCTCAATAAATAATGTCAATTCGTCTCAATAAATAGTTACACTATTTCGAATCAACATATACAACTGCACAAGCTTGCACGCATTAAAGTCATATATTCACATACATACACACATGTCACTTGATTATATTTACATCTACAGATGTACATACAAGTACTGTGGATTGAACTTCTTTTCCATCGATAGAACAATTTTTTATTAATTATCTTATTATTGTTAAACTTTGTACTTACTTTCTACCTCATGTGAAACCTACAGAAGGTCATAATGTAGAGGGATGTAAAAGTCATATGAAACTCAAGGGAGAAACAAAGAGGAAATTCTAATTTTACCTAGAGATTTATATAAATAATTACTGCAACCCTAGTACTTTATTTACTGCGAACACAACATCACTCATTTGTGGCAGAGCCGCGATTTCTAATGATTTGGTATAAGGCATAGGCGTATCAACACCAGTGACGCGAATTACCGGTGCGTCGAGATGATAAAATGCTTCACCTAAAAACAAAGATGAAACGTAGAAAAAAAAAGTAATTATGTTACTTATATATCCACTGAATTAGGAAAACTTACTTTCTGAAATTCTAGCACTAATCTCTGCTCCAATGCCACAGTGTGGCCAGCCTTGTTCCACAGTTAAACAATGATTTGTTTTTACTATTGATTGCACAATGGTGTCTATATCTAATGGTCTTAAAGATCTAAGATTTATTACTTCTGCTTCTATTCCTTTTCCTGCAAGCTCATTTGCTGCTTCAAGAGCTTGTTCAACTGCTTTGGAATGTGCCACTAATGTAACATGTTTACCAACACGTTCAATTTTTGCTTTACCAATTGGTAAAACGAAGTCTTTTGATAAAGCCTCATCAGACATAGGATACTGAACACCATATAATATTTCATTTTCTAATACAACTATTGGATCTGGATCTCGGATGGCAGCTTTCAACAATCCTTTTGCATCTTCACTATTGTAAGGTGATACTACTTTTAAACCAGGACAATGACTATACCAAGCACCAAAGCATTGAGAATGTTGTGCAGCTACTCCAGCTGCTGCACCATTGGGTCCACGAAAAACAATTGGTACATTTACTCTCCCAGCAGACATGTAAAATGTTTTGGCAGCAGAATTGATAATTTGATCAATAGCTTGCATAGAGAAATTGAATGTCATAAATTCACACACAGGACGTAAACCAGCCTAAAACATTTAGAAAAAAGCACAAAATGATAATTAAGAAAACAAAAAGATTATGAATTTTCGAGCAAATGAAAGAAATATATATGGAAAGTTAGTAACGTACCATAGCTGCTCCAACAGCTATACCAGCAAATCCTGCTTCGGTAATAGGAGTATCAATAACACGTTTATCTCCATATTTTTTCCAGAGGCCCCTGGACACTTTATAAGCTCCATCATACAATGCTACTTCTTCACCGAGCAAAAACACCTTTTCATCTCTTTCCATTTCTTCATCCAGGGCTGAATTTAGAGCATCCCGAACTGTCATCTGCATCACAATTGTGAGATTAACAACAACAAAAAATGAATTAGAGTCCAATGTTACCTTTTTCCGATAACAATCGAATCATTATGAACAATGTATAGCACGAATTTTTATCCTAAGCTTAAACGTCTAAGTAACAATCGAATAATTGATATCGGGAATAGATGACCTTTGTTGCCCTTCAACATGTAAGAATCAGATCATTTAATTTTTTTCATTTAACAGTATTAACTGAACGAAATCTATCAAACAGAAAAAAACGATGAACTTCACGAGGGATATTTTTATTAAGTAAGAAGGCTACACCCGAATACAATCTTGTCAGAGTAAGAATAGGTTATGCCCGAACAAATGATAACGAAGTATATTTAAACAATGATGACTTTTACCTGCTGTGCGCCACTCCATTTTGACGTTGAAAATGAACGTCGAACAACTCTCCTCACTGCTGACTAAAAAACGAACAACGAAAGTATGAATTTTTTCATCTTTCTACTTCCACAATACCAATGTCATATATTCTTTAAGATTTAAACTCGAAGCTGCTATTTGCTCGAATATATATTTACCGAAAACATTGTAGGTCGTTAATTGTTCAATGATCTTGAAATGTTTGGTTGTTTCGATCAATTGGTTTTGAGCAATCGGTTCAATTGCTCTTAGTCGTCATTCACGTGTGTCGCCAGGGCCTCTGGTTCGTGATTTCGTCTTTGCCATAGATCGAAATGCGGAACGGCACCAGAGTGATTCAAGGTCAGTAGGCGAACGCTTATGAAACACTTCTACTTTGATTTACATCTTTACACTATCATTTCTAATAAATGATCGAAAGACAGATTATTGATCGTCCAATCTTGGGCTTTCTGAAACATTTCGATTACCTTTCCCTTCGTTTAACATGGAGGTTTACGAAATTAACGCACAAAGTACATAATATATTATTCATAACGATGATGACGAAAATTAGAAAGCGCCACTTTTCTTAGCCAATGACAGAGTCACTCGAGTTGATAATTTAACCAATCACGGTGAGATTTAATAAGTAGCTTTTTTTTCTTCTGTAATTAATAAGCTCAACTCTAACACAGATTAGCAATTGATTTAGAGTACAATGAATGCACGTGGCACAGTAAAAACGATCCAATGAAGAAGCTATCAAAAGCATTCAAATATAAAGGGTTTAATTTATTTATCTTATTTTATATTTTGGCTTCAGGCTCTTGGATTTGATTACATTTAAAACAGTAATCACATTTGTATATACTTATATGAAACTTTATTTTCATTAAACTCTTAGATTTTAAATATATCTGAAACAATACTTACATATATACTTACACAAAAAAAAAAAACAACGATATTATCTACGATATTTTGTAGCTATTTATTGTCGATCTCGATTATGTAAGAGAAAGAAAAGAGAGAAACATAAAGAAAATGAGTTAGTAAGTAGGTCACCAAAAACTGTATTGGATTGTTTATGCGCCTGCACACATATACACGTACGTATATGCGTTATCTATATTGTATACAAGATTATTCAGACGATTACAACAGTTTTTGTTAACGATGGCGGCGTGAATCGATATCATGAAACGAAACTAAATATAAAAAAGATATTGAAGTTATCACGAAAATATATACCGATGATATGGATTGGACATATCGATTGATAAGGAATTAAGTAGGTGATACGATCGATGATGTATTTGAACGAAAACAAAATTGGCTTACGAATCCTTAGATCAAGGAGACAAAGTACCAACATTAGCATATTGTTTATTTACAAAAAGTATTCGCTCATGGTACAATGACAATGCTATGTGAAAATGCGTGTTGCGTGCGTGCATGAGGATTGCCTTTATAGAAAATGCATACGTTGTTAACAATCATACAAGAGCATTGTATGCAAAGACATTTGCATCGTGATTGTGTTTAGAATCTTGTTTCGAGTATACGTACAGAACGGGCGAAAAGAATACACGATGAAACGTAATACATGAACGAATGACAATGAAACATCTCCGTGCATCGATATCTCGAGAAGGAAATTCAGTTTGGGTATACGTTCTAGACCGTAATAGCTTTTTTTTTCCTTTGTTGGACTTTTTATTAATGAGAGAACAACAATTGCATAGAAGTTTAATCGAGTAAAACATTAGCTAGAGTAAAAGACCTTCTGTTTAGTTTGTAATTAAAATTATGATAACGCAATCGAGATCAAGTAAGATAAGAGAACGAAGGGAAGGCCCAAAGAATATGGGACTTGAATGTTTTTTCATTAATTGTAAAGTATATTTGTTTCTTCCTGTGTATTTGTATCGATTTGTGTGTGTTTTTGTGTATACGCGTATTTATGTGTGTGTGTGTTTATGTTTGCGCGCACGAATGTGCAGCTGTAAAAAGGCATAAAATAAGATCAAATTAAAGAAAGATAATAAATAAATAAATAAATAAATAGATAAATAAATAACGTGAGGTCGTAGAGAGAAATATCGTGACTGGTGTAAGAATACTGCCGTCGGAGCAAAAAGAGATTCTTTCTTGATCATCCTAGTCTAATTAGCCGTAGATTATAGAAGAATCGTCGATAGTAAGAATGATAATGATCATAATAATTGTAGTACCGTTAGCATCGGCTGTAAGTACACTACAACGATTTAACTTCAGTTTTGATAACGTCCACTACTCTCGGTTGTACGTTTTGTTCTTCCAATGTGCCCGAATTCCGAGATAAATGCCCGTCTCGTTGCGCATTCTGTCATCGAAAATATCCCGATATGCTGATGCTTCTCTGATTAAATTGTAAACTCAATTCGTTCGATGGCATCGAATCGTTTAATCGTTTTTCGCGCGTTTATTTCGAGAACGTTGATCGTTGTGTACTCGCGACAAACGATCGCAACGAAAGGAAGCAAACCACATTTCCAAGGAGGATCGAATTTCTCAGTGATTTTCATCATTATTTAATCTAAGAATATAACGTATGTAATAACGTATGTAATAACTCGGGAGCTTGTCAAATTGCTCCGTATCAATTAATCGCAAAATGCGTAACAATCTATGCGTACAGATGCGTGTATACCGAGAGTACGAAAGGCATCTGTGATAAGAAATAACTTGACGCGTGTGTTCACGCGCCGAGAGATTCTGTCGAAAGAATAATCTAGGAAATTGTTTTCTTTTTTTTTTTTCTTCTTCTTCTTTACAAGACTCGAATCGAACAATAGAGTTTTTTTCTGGCTAATCAACGACACGCGTTGCGTTGAAGCGCGGGAACGCGGGCACGGGCGCAGGCGTAAATGCGCGCGCAGGTACAAATGCATGCGCAGGCGCAGTAGCGAACGCGGGCCCGGGTTCGGCGCAGGTGTCATACAATTGGACGCGCAAACATCATTTCAACGCGCTAATTTACACGATATAAAAATTTCCTTTCCCTTGTATCGTTTTTTTTTCCCCTCTAATATATATGTACAAATAAACGGCTACCGATAACTCTTTTCGAATGCAGCACGCATTCTCCTCGAACAAGGTGTTTTTAAATAGAGCTTTCGCGCTTCGTTCGTCAATCGTTTCTCTATTTTAATGACAAGCGTTTGTTTCCTCGTGCGTCGAATGGGAACAAAACGATTAAACGTACGTGTACGCATTTGTTTCACGTACACTGAAATGGCCAAAGTACACGTCGATCGGAAGACACATCGAAATCTTTTTATACTTTTGGCATATTATTTATTGTTTGTTCGTACGTTCGTTCGTTCGTTTGTTTCGTTCGTTTCGTTCGTTCGTTATCTTCGACGATTCGGTGTGTTCCTTATTTCTTATGTAGGCTGAAATTTTCCGTGGCGTTTACGGTGTACTTATTACACGGACAATTTGAGGTAGACAAGAAATTCGAAGGGCTCGGCGGTCAATACGATGTTACTATACCAATCGTTTAAAAAAAAAAATCATCGATCCCATTTCCCGTTGATATGAGAAGAAACGAGCGATCGTGTGATAAATCAATATCAAACAGTGATTAAACAGTTCTGAATCGTAGCAACGCGAATTCATACCAAAAATAAGATAGCCTTCGTTGACGAATCTTCGTTTTTAAACATTAAAACAATACTTATACACACATATATATATACTATAAATATGGCTATCGTTACACATTTCAGTGATATTAATATGAATAAAAGTAGGATTGTCAGAGACAGAAATAGGACAAAATGCGAAAAAATGTGGGAACAAATAGCTGTAACGTACACATGATGAATTTACAGACCGCTTACTCCCGCGATGCGAACACCTATTTGAGATACTCGTCCAACAGTAACAACAACTGTATAGAATCATTTAAAATATAGACACACCGTCCAAATAACTGACAAATACGCAGTCGATTTACTACATGTGTATAAATGAGAGACGCGATCTCTATAAAAGTTTGAACAAAAGAAACGTTTATCGATGCACAGATGGTAGAGAGAAAGATAAAGGAGAAGACCTTTCGACGTTACACTGATCGCGTTCGCAATATGCAGTCATCGTTCGAGCGAGCGTACATCAATCGGCAACAATCCGAAAAAAAAAGAAAAGACGCAACACTCTCATTGGACGAACGGCCGAACGTAATCGAACAACGAAACGAAGTTTTGTCGAAAAGCCTATAGAATCCATGAAAACTAAGAATTCATAAACACACACGTCTGTGCGATAACGATAAGGGTTATTCTTTCGGTCGATTGTATCGCACGGACAATCTCCTTCAAAGAATGCTTTGTCCGAACAAATTTCTAAAGTGTACTATGAATAATCCTGTTCGTCGAAACTCTCATTTTGTATGTACATATGTATAGACAAAACAATCTATTCGTTAAATATAAAGTTACCGTCTGCATATTAAAGACAACGATGACTATGGTAATAATACATATAAAAAAACGTAATAGAGATAGTAATAATAATAACATGAACTAATGTCAGTAGCAATAATAGTAATTGTCACCATCGCAATTGCTACTCAACGATAATACTGACAATTATAGTGACAGTAAAAGTAAAACGAAGGAAAAATATGAATAGAAGAAAACGAGAAGAAGGAGAAATTAAGATGAGCAATAATAACGGTAATACGAAAAATAATCAAAACCAGCTAGGTCCACCAAACTTCGTCGAAAGGCCACCAATGCCCTTGCCAAACATGCTGCCAACTTTCTCAACAACGTTCGAAGTAACATTGCTGATTAAATTTGCGTCCTCGCTGTTGACCGTTTCAACGACCGTTACTTTTGCTTTTGGTCGTTCTACCTCGTCGTCATTACCATTCTCCGAAAGACCTCTATAGAGTAAGAGAAATGAATAGTTGAAATGTTCTTATTCTCAATATAGAAGATAAGAAAAATCAATATACATAGTAGGTGGAAGCGACATGATATGTTGCATCAGTTTTTGAAATCAATCTCCGTTAGCAGTTCAATCACTATCTTCAGAATGTAAATTAGATATGAGTTATGTAATTAGAATACAAATTTTCTTGCATTTATAAGGAATTCAAAGATAAAGTATAATACTCCTTATACGTAACGTTTAGTAGACAAAACAATTTTTTATGCAAATTTCATCCTCTTAATTTTATATTTATAAAATTCTAGTTATAATTATTTTCTAAATAAGGAGACAAATCTTTGATATATATATATATATATATTGCAAAGAAAAAACTGGTTCTCAATCAGTTGGCATTGTATGGCACTGAATGAGGCACTAAATCCCCATGATTCTTAATCATGACATCTTCAAATACTTATTACAAGCATGAAACATTGTAGGTTTTAAGAGTTAACATCAGTATGTCGCTTTTACTTACTATAAGTCATAATTCAACCGAGAAGATATACTATAGGTATAAAGATATATTATAGATATAGGGTATCATAGCTCAAATTATGAATACTCACTCTTCGTTCTGAACGCTCGTTAAGGCACAAGTCGCTTCTTCCGTTTGCATCCTCTTAAATATAGTCTGATATGTTGTCGAGTTGAGTTTCTCTTCTATAACACCTTGTAGCTCAAAATCCGAGTAAATTTTTTTTACGATATGGGCCAAACAGGTACATTGATATAGATGTAAGCTGTGATCAAGCCTTTCCGAAAGCCATGTGCACAGCATTTGTATTTGCGCCGTGTACCATTGCTAAAGGGAAGAAAAACAGGGAAAAAGGAAGAAAAATTGATAAGTTTGTAACTAGGACTTTCTTACACAATTGAACGACTATCAGTAGATTATAATATATCTAGCATAATACGTAGTAATAAGTCTGACATCTGATTTAATAAATTGTAAAAGAGAAATCTATAACGTATAACTTATAACTTGTCAATCTATTAATATTATTAGTTGGTAAATTATTCTGCAAGAAATCTTAATAATTTAAGTAAGAAATACTTTTATAGAGAAGAGAAGTTTGATCGATTGTCTATAATACCTCAAAGAACGTTAAAATCCATAATTCATCCAAAACTTTGCCTCGAATCTGGTCCATACAGTTTCTCGTAAAACTTACGTAGGCCTGTCCCATTTCCTTTCCACTTCCTGATACCTTCTAAACAAAAGTTTCATAAATAGCTTAAAAATAAATGCGTTAATTTTTATTTGCATTGGGCGTAATATAAAGATAAACTACCGTTAAACTGAGAATAGATCCAATGAAAGATCCCTCATCGTAACGAGATAACTTGGACAAAGTAGTCTCTAAAACTGTGACTAGCTTATTAATCATCCCTTGGGTCATGGTGGCCGATGTTTTTTCTATCAAATCGTCGATTTTGGCATGGTATTGATGCTGAAAAGAAATCATAATCGAAAATAATCAATAGTGAAATGAATGCAGTGTGATATGACGAGGAAACTATAAAATCACTCTAAAATTTTCAATTATTATATAGGATATATATTCTTAGGTACAAAATGCGACATATATGTCAAAATTTATTAATCCTAGTGTTATCATTTCTGTAATTATTATATAGAAATCTCATGATTATCATTCTATTCTATAGTTATATTTTATATTTAGTTAGTTATGAAACGAGAATAAATTGAATGAACTAATTCTCTACTATTTTTCTCTGTTCATCATTGATTTATGAATGTTCATAGTAACGTAATAAGTAATAGTAAAGTAAAACTCATATTCTACATAACTGCAGTTGCTCACTGAAAGTATTAAAAATTTATAAAAACCTTCCCTAAAAATATTATGTATTTTATATGGAATATTGTGAAATTTCATTAATACTGTAAAACTCGACTATCGAAATTTGATAAGAATCTGAAAATATATACATATAAAAATTATATATTTTGCAAAGATCATTAAAATACTTAAATAATATATTATTTATAATATTGATGACAAGCCCTACATTAATATATAGCAAAACCATTTCATACTTTATACTAAATATTGTATATTTGCAGTAAATCTTATAATTTATACATTTTCATAATGGTTACAAAATTACCAATATAATTAGATATGAACATTTATGGAAAATCTGAAGATACAAAAATGAGTAAAATGTATATGATATGCAAAAATGTACAAAATATCCAATGTATAACGTTTTTAACAATATTTAAAATTATTTTCTACCTAAATTCTAGTTTTTTAATTATATTCGTGAAAATAACACTTTGCTTAAATATCCTCACTCTAATTATGATAATCGTAACTCATTGCAACATTAATGAAATTTCAAAAAAATTGCATACAACATTTATATTTGTTTATACGCAATATACAAAAATTTTCTATACTTTCGTGAGTCACTGTATCATCATTCAATATACTCCAACGATACTTCTGAATGTCGAATAATTATATATTTTTATAATTACATTTTCTACATACTAGGTAAGTAAGAAACAAATGAACTTACCACGTCGACACCATCAATGGTGCACAGTTCGAAACTTTGGTTTTTCGCATCGAGAATAACGTTCACCATTGCACACATTTCCGATGGAATGATGTAATCGGTGGAGATAAAAGTTACGCCTTTTTTCAGCCACTGTTGAAACGCAGCATCTGTTCGTTGGATACAAGTTTCGATCATGTCGCATGCCATTAACGTTAATCTCTGCTCTAGATGCTGTCGAAAGTCTTGATCTGGCCAATGAAGATCGCGGATGAAAGATTGCAGAGCATCGAGTTTCCAGAACAATTCGCCAGACGTAGCGCATCCGTTTCCTTTTATCTCCCAACGTTCCTTTTCGAAACCTTTGAAAATCGACTGTGCGATCGATGTTTCCATTAAATCCACATAACGCACCACCATCGGAGAGAAAGTATCGCGAAGATGTTGATGGAACCTGCCATTCTTCAAATTATCTGCGAACCGAGATAAAAGAAATTAATCTCACTTCTGGTCTTTTTCCTCGGTGATTTGAAATTCGACGATGGTGAATGACGATGATTAAAATAAATAAGAAAAGTAAGAAAGAGAGATTAATCTGTAGAGGAAGTATCACATCGTTAATTTTAACGAAGTTTAAATTTAAAAGAATTCCATTAAAATTCGTGACGAGGCACATTTTCTGCAAGTAGCCAGAGAATATGGATAAATAAAAGACAGAAAAATAACAAAAGAATCGCGTACCATCCTCCCTCAAGTAGTCGTTCAAGATTTTGAAGAGCGGAAAGCTGTCCCAAGTGTCCCGTGGTTGTTCGGCGAGCACCTTGTCCATATCTTCGGCAAACAGGGACCAGAAGATCTCGGCGTGCTCCACCATAAGGTCGCTAAACCAGGCGAACGCCTGCGGTACAGTGTAGTAGGAGAGGCTCGTGAAAATATTGGACGTCACACATACACACGGAGGACATAAGTATAATGTAGAACTCAGGGCGATGGGATCGTCGCTCTGAGCAAGGAATCCTCGAGTGTACACAGATACTATTGACCGTATCTGATCTTATATTATGTATTTCTACTGCTGATTCTAAATAATCTGAATAACTAAAACAATTCATGGAAACACGCGAGCATAGAGATGAAACTTCATTGAAGAAACAACTTGAGAGACTTGAAATTACAGTAGAACTCTTCTTATATGAATTTGAAGGTTCACGTAATAGGAGTTTAAATTTAAATAAGTGAATTCAATGGAAATTCATTTAGATAATCTAATTGCAAGCATTGACTAAAATTTTGATTCAAACAAACAAACAGAGTCCATATAAACGGAGTATATTGTACATTGTTGAAGATTGTTGTTGCTGAATGTTTCTCTAAATTTTCTATAATGTTTAAATTCACATTTTTGAAAAGATCTCGATAGAAAATGATTTTGTACATTAAATGCCATAACACTATCAAATACCACAGCACTATACTCCATGTTTTTCATATTTTGTGTAATTCCACAGTTTAAAATTTATTATACACACACAAAAATTCGTAGTCTGTTAATAATAAATCTTTGTTAACCAATGCCAATTTTTTTATTAAATATAATGCTGTCAATGCTACTATCAATAATAGAGAAAGACATGGAAAATCGCTGATGGGATCCGAGACTTCAAATTGTTTTAAATCTATGTATATACAGCGAAAAATTTGAATCATTTCGAACATGATTCGAAGCATAAAACTCTTGGGAATCTTGATAAATCTTAAGTCATTTTAGACATCGTAATAATACGTAATAATAAATGTTTTTTAAAATAACTAGATTGCGGATTTTTATCACTTTTTAACACTTGAAAAATTTGAGGACACAACGCAATAACAACGTAATATGTATAAAGTATCTTATACATCTTTTACAAAAATATATAAGGTTATTTATTATAATGTTTAATAGAAGAAGCAAATTCCAATTTAGGTTCTACGTTTGATACTATTTAAAGTATAATAATCAAAAAGCTTGTAACATTTATCACGCTATCGAACTCTATCGCAACTCTCAAGACATTCAAGAAGATTAAGATCTTCAAAACTTTCAAGACGATTAAGACTTTTGAGACTTTTTTAAAGACTCAAGACATATCAAGACTTTCAAGAGTTTTAAGCGGCAAACCATATTTGTAGTTCGATTCGAATCTGTTGTGAGATTTGAAACGACTCGAAACGTCTCAAATCCCACTACATACTACAGAGAAAATGCGTCAACATGATAATAAATGTTCTTTCAATGTATACAGGATGTAAGGAAATTACATGTCACGACTATCGTAGTTTTAAATCTTTGGATTGATGAACATTTGTAAAGAGGAGGTAAATTTGTCCTTGAATTTTGAATTCACGTTTATAGGTCTAAAGATATAAAATTGAATTATAATAGACGTGACATCCTGTATACTTCGTTATTTGCTTTACAAAGTATTATTAGAGTGCATTGAAATAACGGATTGCAATCTAATTATTAATTTAATTATAGAATATAGATATAAATGAATTTGTTTTTAACAAACAACATGAATGCAGAAAGAAATTAGCAAAAGTTTTTGAAGCAGATGCAATAGAAGCTAAACAAGAAATTTAATTGTTTGCTTCTATAGAGATGTATTCATAGAGATGTACTTCTCTACTACGCAACAACACTACAGCTACAAATAACTAGCTACTAGACTTCGTTATTTTCAATTTGAAGCAAACTAATTACACTTGTGTCTGAATGAACTCATAGATAAAAAAATGTTCTTAAAATCGAAACTTAAATATTCTTATGAACAATATGAATATGATATTTGTTTGATTTTTTGGAACATGCAGCAACAACAGGCTACGAAAATATTCTCGTTGTTGCTTCAGTGAGAATGTAACTTAAGCGTGAATGCAATTCATGTGAACATGAGTATGTGAATATAATCATGAGACTGCGGATTTTTATTCTTAAATTCATATTTTTGAGACTATAAGTTAAAAAGAATATTATAAAAAGTACTATATTTTAGATATTTCATATTACGCGTATTTTGAGTATTTCGCAATTTTGGATTTTTTTTTTTTATAAATGCGTGAAAATCCACAGTCTGCTAATACTATTTGCCTTTTTCATCACGTAGATAAATAATCTTGCTTCTCGAGGATCCAGAAAAGATGACACTCAGTTGAAGAAACCCAACTAATACCTTCGAATAGTGCTCCCCGTTTTGTTGAAGCAGATCCACGCACATTTCGGCAAGATGAATGAGGTCCTCGAGTTTCTTGCTAGGCGGAACACAAACCTCACCGCTGAAGTCATCTTCGATCTTCGCTTCGGCAGAAAGTTTCGTGTAATTAACAAGAGCAGCTTTTTCAAGGCAACTCTTGATCAAAGCCTTCACTTCTTCTTGGGGGACAGGACTGATGCCATCCTTCATTATTACACGTTCCAAAAGAGACAAAGTAGATTTCAGTGCACCTTCCGGTCGACCAAAAGGAAAGCTGTATCTGTATATTTCAATAACAGCTCGTTTTGATAAGAAATTTATTAACTGATGAGTAAATAAGGCCCAAGTGTGCCTGATTTCGACGAAACTTTACGTATTCTTAATGCAATAAAAAATATTCAAGTCGTACGTATTAATATCTAATCGTTCACATTTATAGATACAAAAACAATCCTTAATGCTAGTTCTTAAATTTTTATATTTCAGTCTTGCACTCACTGTGGAAAATGAAAAGGATTTATAAAGTTTTAAAAAAATGTTTAACATAAAATTTAATTGAAAAATCATGCATACTAAGATAAGGGATTTATTATATTTTGTTTAAATTTAAGATAAATATAAGTATCTCGAAAACGATCAACAAAGTAGCTTAAAATATCGAAGATGTACCTACATATTTTCTTAAATATTTCAAAAATTATTTATAGAGAAAAGAATTATTGTCAGTTTTCTGGACAACAAATGGATGTAGTACTATGAATAGATCAGGAATTGTGTCAGTGGATAAATCTTGCATTTTTGAACGGCAAATATGGATGTGATACTATAAATAGATTAAGAATTGTGCCAATGGAAGAATCTTATCTTTTTGATCGACAAATACGAATGTAATACTATAAATATATAAAGTTTCGTTAAAATCGGTGTATCACACTTAGGTGGTGTTTCTTGTTAATAGTTTAGACATTAACATTTGTCATTCAATTAAAATCACATGCAAAAATTTAATTTTTCTAATTAATTTATTACTGCTATATCTATAAAGAATTCAAAGTACCTGTATAATTTATTACATAGCTGATAATTAAAATGATTGATTACTAAGAGAAACTTATTGATACAAAAGTTCTCAGTTATTTCAATTGTTTCAACTAAATTTCAATCTCAATGCAGTGTATAATACAAAGAAATACAAAATAGAAACGACAAAGGAAATCTACCATTTTGTTATTATTAATAAATTAATCATTATTATTGGCTACTGTAATTGCAATTGACAAAAAGTTCTTTACCTAAAATTAGTAATTTGCTCCTCGAGAATCTGTCTGAGCCTCTCCTTGATCTCTTGAAATTTCTCCTTCTCCTCGTGAGTGATGGAGCCGACTCTGTCCGTGCGGTTTCCGTAGACATGGGTGGCACAAAAGGCGAAACTAAAGTGAATCAGAGTTGGATCGATCATGAGCCCGCGATCGATCCTATCCAGTAGATCGTGCAAGTAGCACAAATGTCGAAAACAGCCTCGTACTCCGTATCTGCGAAGGCAAGTGAATGAGAGTGCAAAGTTCACCATGTTCTGTTTTCAGATACGAGGAAATCTTTTCCCGCAATCTCGCGATCGCGTTACCTAGCGCAATATTCATCCAGAACGAATACTTGACCGGGCGAAAACCAACCAAGGGAACAGTATGGATCGTTCAATCGATAATCCAGAATCAAGTTTTGCAAAAACTTGAAGAAACCGTGGTGATCGAATTTGCAAGGATCCGCGCTAATGTAATCTTCCATTCCGTGCTTTTTCGCTCGATCGGCGTCGCCCTGTATCTTACTGATAGTAGAATTTTTGTCTGCAACGGAAACTGGCGGAGTGGGTTTATGAGATTGGCCGGTCGCTCTGTACATGACCATCACCCATGTCTGGCACTCGTTCTCGTCGTCCGTGGCGAACACTATGTTGTCCCCTTCGCGAACGGCGTTAAAATAAAATCTGTAAAAAATGACGTACAATATTAACATACGCTTTCTTCATTCATTGCCACCTATTTAATACTTCGATATGTACGTATGTGTACACTATATCTAAATATAAAAAGTATAAATAAATATATATAAAATACGCTTCAAATATAAATATAATATGTAAATAGATATTATAAATATGAATATAGATATTTATTTTTAGTCTCTAATCTTATGCTGAGCAACCATATATAATAGTAATAATAATTTCAATACTTTAATCACAGATTTCAAGAGAATATTTACTAAGGTATTGATAAATATAATAGATAATATTCATTGATATAAATAAAGAAGAAATAATTGAAGATTAAAATTGATCTTGCAGACACTTATAGTTTAACTATAAGTGACTTTAAGTATATCTCTTTCATATTGAAACATTAGAGTGACTGAGATATCTGATTCTAGCCGTATTTATGATTCTCTGTAAGAATTGATTGTAAGTGACATAATTTATAAAAAGAAAAAAAATTCACAAACCTTATCTTATTAGCTACGAATTAAATAACTACATATCTGTAAATATTGCGATTGCAATCACGAGTATTATCACAATTATATCCAATCGTATATAATACATATAATACACATATATATACACTGGAGTAGACTGGAACGAATATGATTAGCAAAGAAATATAATTCATTCTAAATTTGTTTGATTTAATATAAACTAAAATCATAATCTAAAATATCTTTATGTATTTAGCAGAAATTCATGCCAAATCGTAATCTAAAACAAATTTACTATATATAATACAAATAACATAAAAACAATATGAAATTAATATATAAGAGGCATAAACAAGCTATGATGAATGAAATAAATTGTAAATTGTGGCACTTGTTCTTCGTTCTAGCATACTTCATTGAACATGTACACAGATAATATCTACCTCCCGTCATCAAGATCCATGCCAACCATAAGATTGGCAGAAACAGGTTCGATATAATCGACCGTATAACCATCCAGCTGCATCATCTCCGAGGGTTCGCTCCTCCTCTCTTTGTACGAGCACATCGCGAACGTGTACTGAGAAACTTGAACTAGCACGTGATATCGTTTCTTCCACTTTTTCCACACAGACTTGCCCATTGCATAAAGATAACCGCAGTGTTTCATGTTGAAAGGCTTGTCCATTCGACAACCAACTTTGATAAGGAGCTCCTGGTCTGGACAATTCTTTGGGACGGACATTCGATACCATTCCGGATGTTTGCAGGAAAACGGCGTAGGTCGTATATGCACTTTGCCCAACTCTTTGTCTTCGAGCGCAAGCATCGCCGAATTTTCAGTGTAGAGTCGAACCTTGACCAGTGGAAGCGGTTGCATAGTGGTGAAGTCACCCTGTGTATCCCACCTGTAAGTCGACGCGGCGAAAGAGAGGAAAAGAAAATAGAAGCGAAGAAAACTGATATGGGAACGAGTCGGTGCGGTGTAAAAAATGTTGGATATAATAGAAAGATGAATCAAAGTTTCTCAAAGGTAGTTCAGTTTTTGCTAAGATCCATCTTGACTTTTAGCTTTGGGCCTAGCTCTATACTGGCAGTCTAATTATTGTTCGCGCTACTACTCACATAGGTTTCGAAGCTTCAGCGTGATCAGTTTGCAGCTTTTTGCCACGATCGACTTCCATCGTGCAATAAACTATCTTGTTCGGCGGCAAACTCTTCAAGCCCCTGACCTCTACCACTACCACAGCCAGCTGGAAGGTCAGGCCTACGTCCATTTTGGTTAACTGCGGTTCCGAGTCAGCGGAGTCGCTCTCCAATTTAACGAGGGAACCCTGACCGCGGCAGCGGGAGCGCTCGCGACGGTGATTGCAGCGCTTCAGCTTCTGCAGCCCGTATTTGCTGTCTGTCGAACCTTTCGAGACCGGTAATGACTCTAAATTAGCCATCAACAGGTTGATAGACGACTTAAGTTCCTCGATGTAGAGCGACTCCATTTCTTTTAGAAGGAACTTGGGCATAAGCTTGCGGTTCTATCGAACAAGAGGAAAACAGCGATCGTAATGATCGTGTATTGTATGCAAATAAAAGAAAAAAATTGTTACAGTAGAATCTCGTCCTAACATCCGTGTGAACAAAGCAGCTCGAACAAGACTTGATTCAGAGGGACCACTTTAAAATCGTATCACAATTAGAAAACGATGGTTGCTCACGGACAGTCATGAATTAATATGGAAACGCATAATAGTGCTCAGACGAACCATTAATTGAAGTCAGTTGCGGTCGTCGTAACACGTGGACGGCATCACCGTCGCAAAATTGTTACCGTCTGTGGTTGAGCACAATCATGACATACCGACTACTCGTGGATCACTTACCAACCAATCACCGCCAACACAATGTTTCCTCTTCCAAATTTATTTAATTAATACTAAACTTGTCATCTTGTAGAAATTCTAAGCAACTAATAAAAAGTCATGCGTGAGTGGTTGATTTCACCCACTGTCGTAGTCCAACCACTGTTTTGTGATTATGATGTGTTTCTAGAGTCGTCTGTCCGAGTTAAGTCTACGAGGATTACCTCTATCGAATAATAATTTGGTAATTTCCAGCTTTTCGGTTGTTTTTTTTTCTTTAATGTGCAGAATTTGAAATTTATATTTGTCGATTTTTGTTTCTTGGGTTTCGATGTTGGAAATGGTACAATTTCTTGGATTTGTCATTATTGTAAACAAATAATTTTAATCAATATTTTCGGTCAATTATATATTATATTGCAACAACTGATTTGATTCAAGAATGAAAAATATAGGTAATATTTTATATTATTAATGTGAAATTAATTGACAGCGTGTTCAATATTAAAATTGCTTGTCACGTTCTTTTCTTGTGATCTTCATTAGCAATTCTAATACGAACAAATAATTGCATATACAGGGTATTATGAAAAAGTGGGTAATATCTACAAAATATGATTCTAATTACAAGAGGAAAATTCATGTAAATTTACATTTTTGAAAATACACTCTATGTAGAAGTGAATCAGCTGACGAATATTTACCTCGTGTTTCTTTTCAAATTTTACTTCGTGTTTCTCATTTTGAATCGAACGAGATCAATATTAAAATTCTCATTTGCTTCCACGGAGTAAGAAATATCGAAGAATTCAACTTAAAAAACGAGGAATTAAATGAAATTTTCTTATACATGAATTTTTTTCGTAATCTTAATATCTAGAATCACAGTTTATAAATATAGTCTACCTCTTTTAACAATGTAGATTCATTATAAAGAACATGCATTCGTATAATTAAAATTGTTGCTCAATTACAGTCCAAGTAATAAAGGCTCAGCTATAAATTTGTGTAATTGAAGCCGAGCATTAACTTGTTCTTATAAACGAATTAAACGGATGAACGAGATTCTACTATGTTTGGTTAGGTAAAAAGCGTGAAGAGAGGAAGCATGCATCGAAAAGCGTTACCTTTTCCATTTCGTTGACCCTTTGAAGGCGACCGTCCAGCTCCCTCCTGATGGCGGCAGCCTGCTCGTCGGCTGAATCCAACAGGAGGGCGTTGAACAGAAGCTGGTGTTCGAACTTCTTGATGCCAAGAATTTGCTGAAACATGTCGTACAGCTGCTCCTTCGGCAGAATCATCTCCGAGAGCAAAGACTGTTGTTGCATCCTGGAGGGCCTCTTGGTCTCCTCGTCTCCCGAACCTTTCATGATACAATCGAACTTGGCCAACCAGGACGTAAGTACAGTCTCTTTGCTCAATCCATCGATTTCCGGGAAGCGTAGAACACGTATTTTTATGTTCTCCTTGAACACCTCGCGGAAGTCGAGTTGAGAGCAAGCACCGCTTTGCACCATTTGTATCACTCGATCCGACGTTAAAAACACATCGTAGTAATTCTGTATGGCATTGCGGAACGCTTCATCCGCCATTATCTGCGTTTCTCCCTTTAGAAAACTCTGTAAATCATAATGAAGCATATGAGCCATTCTTTCCTACCCTCTTGCTTTTCCCTTCTCTTTCTATGAATTATAAGATCAGACATCGACTCGTCAATCACTCTCCTTCTATCAATCACTTGAAGGTGAAGGTTACTCGTACGTGACGAATGTGCGCATAAGTGAGGATATACGGCTTCTTCCATCGCGTTATGTCCTCTCAGAAGGGTTTCTTTTGTCTCTTTCTTTCTCTTTGCCTGGTTATCTCTTGCATTCTCAATCTTTCAATTACTTATACGTATACAGTATGTATTCATATACTCAGTGGAGACGATATGGTTGATTAAAGCTTTAACAGAGACCTCTTAAATAATACAATTATACGTTTTATACAAGCAGTCATGTTGAAGATTGTTTATTCTATTTTATTTAATTTAATTTTATTTGTTATCTCAAAGTGTAAAAGTGAATCAATATTCTGCTTATATAATCTTTTATTAAAACAATATCAAGTCTCTGCTATAGCTTGTTTAATTGTTGTATTGATAAAAATTAATTAATTATTAAAATTTACGACTTCAGAAAGGGACACAAAAGCAGTCTGAAATTGGCATTGTACGATTCTGAAAGGGATTGAAAGTTGGCACGTTTTGGCACGTTTTGGCACTCGGGATATACTTTCGCTCTCTTTCGCTGACTTTACGATTGTACTATATAACGTTTCCACCTACAATAGTCAATTGCATCTCGAGAGGCGATATATGTATAATTACATATACAACGGGGGACAAGGAAGAAATATAAACAAACGTGGAATATCTCTTGTTCGTTCACAAAGAACGCAGTGCAAAGAAGAAATATGAATGATTACCTGAAAACGAGAACATATTGTTTCGAGTTGCTGCTTGGTCACTTTCAGCGGGCGTTTCGTCATATCCAGCGGTTGTTTGGCGTTAAACGGATACGAAATGCATCTCGACACGAACACGTACAACTGTATCCTAGTCTTCCTCTCCTCTTCTTCCCGCTCTTGCTTATCCTAAACAAAACAGAATCACAATTAAACGGTTAAACAATTCGGGCAAAAGACAAGTATATACCTGGAGCTCCGTTTCGGTTTTCTCGCTAGCAACGGAAGGCGAAGGGCTAGTGGGTCTCTGAGCGTAACTTGCCGCATCCTGGGCAGCAGACATAGAAGGCGACAACGAGTTTCTCGCAGTGCAGAAACTAGAGGAGTCTAATGAATTATCCTGACCGGCAGCCGCGCCAGCACGAAGTGTCCCAACGGATCCATAGATCGAGCCTCCTGGTGAAGCTAACGAACTCATGCTACCTGATGCGGGACCACTCGAGCCGCCAAGGCTACTTCCAGGCCCGATCTGTCGCCGGGATCCGTACGAGCTACTGCTCCCAACACGAGGACCACTGCTACCTCCGCCACTTCCGCTGCTACCGACAGCCCCGACATGCTGAGAACTCTGGTCCTCCTCGCTTTCCGACTCTGATGAACTCGGGTCGATCATTTTGCTTCCTCAGGATATACTTTCCGTATTTCCGAGGAACCTCTCCTCTCAGTCACGGATCCGTTCTTCTTCTTCTTCTTCTTCTCCGCCACACCTACAGTCGAACCAATTTCTTTTCATCTTTGCGTACCAAAAACTCCCTCCCTCCCTCTCCCTCTCCTTCTTTCTTTGCATCCTACTCTATCTGCATCTCTATTCTACTTTTGCATTTGCGTTCTTTCTTACATTCATTTTTACGCTCGAAATGAGAAATATACAAACTGCAATGAAAGAATATCTAGAGAAGTAAAAGAGCAACAAACATTTGCCGGTTCAAATGCAACGAATATCGATTGTTCACCATTCGTTCGTCTCCGTACAGCTCTATTCTCTTTGTTGCTCTTTCGCGTCACTCTACTTCCTCTTCGATCAAGGATTGACTTGCGCGCGTGCTCGCGCGTCAGACACGCGACACGGAATGAAACCCGGCGACAAATTCTGATTAGGCAATGCGCGGATCATCGATCCTTTTTGGTGTATTTGAGTATCGGAAGCGACGATGTCGCACGAAGCGAAACGACGCGACGTGGTCGCAACTCGAAAAAAGAAATCCACGGGTTCGTTATAATCACCCGTATATGAGCTCTAACTACATATTTAACCCAGATATGTAAATATTCCTAACGCAACGTCGATAAGCCGCGCCGCGGCACAGTCCGAGCGCGTGTTTAAATTCGAATTCTGAATCACCGGCTTCACTCTCTTAGCGTGGCCATACTTTATATATTCACGCACATCTTTCACACCTTCGCGCTTCATCCCTTTTATATTGGCCTATATTTCCACTCCTTATGCTCCCGATCTTTGCGTTTTCACGCATTTATCATCCTATAAATAACATATGCACGTGCTACGAAGGAGAGGAGAACTTCCTCCTCGATGCGTTTCATATCGATTCCTCTTATTCATAGTGTAATTAATGTTTACACAATACCCTTCCCTTCTGCCCGAGTTTACTCGTTACTGTTTTCCACGCACGTGAAAACGATAGGGGAGACGCGATATCCAGCCGGACCTCGTTTGACATTTAAACGGTGGAACTCGGTTGAGGAAACATAAAATAGAGAAGAAGGCCTATCTATAATAAAGTATCGTACATACGTGTAACTCTTTTGATGTTGAACTGAGTTGAAGAGAGTCGAATAAACGTTTGTGAGTAACAGTACGTACGTAGTTACCGACATTCCCGTTTTAATCGAAACGCGCACAACTGCCGGTAGTGATACACTTCGTGCATTTCCTTCCTGTGACTTTAACATTTATTATCGCTGATAGTCGTTCGAACTACATTCGATTCTCGTTAAATTCGTTCGAAACAGAGCCAGAGTGTTTTGATCTTGACGTTCGTTATCTTAAAGATCGTTGAATTAAACGAAAGCGCAAATAGACACGAAAGTCAGACACCTATCGATTTAATGTGAAACGTGAAAACGAATTGAAAAGAATGCATCGTGTCCCGTTGTTCGGTGGTTGTTGGGTGTGTCACGTTGCACAGAACTTCGGAAACGAATCTACTTGTTGGAGTGAATTTCTCTCCTTCTCTCTCTCTCTCTCTCTCTCTCTCTTTCTCTCTTTTTCTCTATACCTACATCTATCTATCTGTATATCCTATCTCTTTCTCTGTTTCGTCTACTGACACACACGCTCGCTCGTGTTCGTATTCTCCTTTGCTCTTTCGCACTCTTGTTCTCTTTCGTGCATGCGCACGTGTCACCGCTTTCGCGATCGTTATTACGAACTTACGGAAACCAACCTTTCTTTTCAAGCGATACGCGGCCACAATGACCCTGAATATCGGCAGATCATCCTGCGTTCATGCTATCGCACTGGAATCCACTCCGAAATCTTTCTCTCGCGTTGCTGAATTGGATCAGGTTGACTTTTTCAAATGCTTACCCGTAACGCGGCACTGCGATCTACTAGAAGAGAAAGAGTAAAGAATAGATGATTTTCTTTGATGCACCGGCTATCGTACAACATACATCGACCGATATTGATAAGCGTGAACGAAGGTTAAAGAGAGTGGACGGAATGAACTCTCAACGATCGCGACGTACCCCAACGCACTCGACCGCCTTCGTTCGTCTACTAACCGAGATGATAGCGCCGATGCCGATACTGGCACCGACGCCGACGCCGACGCCGACGCCGACGCGGCCGCTGCCGTACACGCCGCTAGGGAAACACTCGCAACGACAAGTTAAAGACAAACTGTCGGAAAGGAAGAAAAACTGGAAAGAAAGAAAGAAACGTAATAGTCGGAGATACACGTGAAAAATCGAAATAAAACGTGCAGTAAGCGAAATAATCAGAAAAGAAAAGAAAATAACAGCGGAGTTACATGTAACGAAGTGTTATCATCGCGCGTTTTCTTCGATAAAGAAAAAGAAAAAAAAAATAGAAAAGAAACTAGAAAATGAAAGCAAGTATAATTGTAAAAATGACCCGATACATTTTGAAAATTTAACTTTGAACTGAAGGGAGGAAGAGGAAAAGGAGAATTATTTTTATGAAAACAATTGGACGAAGTGAGCCGAGAAAGGTGAGAAAGAAGTGTTAAATACTACGTTGAGTCGGAGAACGAGAGAAACGAAGTGGAGAATGGGGTGTGTCGAAGAAGGCGTTTAAAAAGAGAGGTAGAGAGAAAGTAAGAAAGATGGGGGCTCTAGGCAGAAACGAAGTGGCAGTGGGCCATCGATTGGATGCGCGCGATTGTCAATGTTGCTCGTCATCCGACGTTACTACTGCCGTTCTTCTCTTCTTATATCGTTGCACGCTCTATACTTTCTCGAACAACTTACTTTCCTCTTTACTCTGTCTTTTCGTTAACATTTTACAATGCTCATCCCGCATTCGATTTCTTAAACTTGTCGACTTGTCAATTGCCGGATTTGATTATTGACGAACCGATAGTTCCTGATTTCTCGTCGTTTTGAAAACCAAACTTCAAACGCAATCGTAATGAAAAATTATTCTGATCGACCACTTGCTAACGAGCAACTCGCCTGTGCTCGATGTTTTAGGTCAAGTGGTTTCTCTCTAAAATCTAGTATCTAGAATCCAGATGCTTAAAAATGTGCTTTAAATCCTAAATAAAAACAACACGTCTGTTTCTCACGTGTCGCAATTCAATATATGCTATTTCCATCAAAATTTAACAATCGATCCTTGTTGTTAACCGAAATGTAACCGTGCGTTGGGCTAAAAATGATACATAAGAAAATGATGTGCCATTCAGATAAGATGATTATGAGTAATATTTATCGAAAGATATGTACTTATTAGTACATGATACATAAAGATATGTACGTGATTCGTTGCTGCTCCTGGTAAGGACATGCACGCATGACTAGATACATACGCACATGTCGATCGATATTTAATCAAGTGAATTAGAAATGTTGCAACAGCTTAGTCGTAATGGAACAATTCAATAATTTTACCATGATGGTCTCGTTATTAATTTCGCTAGTCCAGTAAACATGAAAACAATCGTGACCTAGGACGAGGTTACGCCATTTGCCTTCTCAGAGTCAGCGCATTCACTTGAAATTCTGGCACTCCGCCAACTACGGGAAAATAGGTTATCGATTAATCGCTCGTATTTTACACCAGCTGCAATTTCAAATTTCGTAAAAGAGACATTCCGAAATATTTTCGTATCTGTTGCATTTCTATTCTATCTTTGAATTTCTTTCTTTCTCTTTTCTTCTTTTATTTATTTATTTATTTATTATGTTTTTAGTTCATCAATTTCGCTTCTCGTTTGTTCCGCATTTTTACTTTATTATGATAATGTACTATTATTTCGCAGTATTATGGTTACCTTTTTCCCTCCGATCGATGCGATTACATCTAACCTTCGAATTATAAATTTCTCAAATTTACCACGTCGTAGTCAACAAATTGAAAATCAATAATCGCAAGATTGCCATTCGATTGATTAATCATTTTCCCGCTTTTCACGAAATGAACGATGGAATGAAAATGACAATAAAAGTGACAACAACGACATCTCGAGGAGAGAAATGGAAATGCGACTATCATCGATAGTTCTCTCTCCGCCATTCGAGAGATACAGTTGGATCGAAAACTCGTGTGAAACGAGTTTCGTTATTTTCGATATGAATAGAGATCGATGATCGACGCGAAACGTATCGATGTCATTGTAACGAAGAAATAAATACGATGGCAGCCAAGACGATTCCTTCATTTAACAAGTACGAAAGTTACGTAAATTCCTCTGTATAAATACGCTCGTCTATTTTTCTTCTTGATATTACGAAAGGTGTGCATATTGGTACAATGTGCCGGAGATTGACGTATGTTGGTTAAAGAATGAGGAGGATTACAAAGGAGATTTGAACGATTGTTATACCGACATCTGTTCTAAACACGTTTTATACCATGAAAGATAAATCGGAGGAAGATCGAAATAATTCTCGTACAATAATTTCGAACGAAGTAATATGAGAGTAATTTATTTATTTAAATACTTGTCAATTCGTTGTGCCGAACTCGCAATCACATAGAAGTTTGGACAAATCTCGTGCCGAATGAGGTGTCGTTTGCACCCAATTGAATAGCAAAATGACGTAGATGAAAACGGAAAATTTGATCTGAAGGGAAAATAAACAGAATAAGCACAATAAAGAAGATCAGCATGTATCAATTACTACATCTTCGTAGTCGCCCTTTGCGAACGCTTATTTTAGGATTGATTTGTTTGACCTTCTATGCGTACTATCGTACCACTCTCTATGATGTTCCTCAGTATACTGTACCACGAAACATTAGTGAGTATTGTCCTTGTATATTCTAACATGAAACACTAAATGATATTTCACATAGATACAATAAAGAAATGTATGTATTGTATGCCCTATTGATGATGATTATGTCAACAATGTTTGTCCACATGTTTTAAGAAATATGTATTCTATTTAGGTCGATCTGCATCTCAGGAGATTTATAAGCAACGATCAAATGCCAGTGTAGAGATTCATATAGGAGTTTTGTCCAAGAATGACTCTCCAGAATTATCTGTCATTGAGCCTTACAGTGTACAGAATGCTAATCTCTCAAATGTTGTGATTACTATACAGTCAACGTCTTCTAGTTCTCAAGCTGCAAACATATCAGTTGTTGTTCCCAAGCAAAGTAGTGAAAAACCATCGACTCAAATGGAAAAGATTGTGAACGAGACCAAAGCTGTCTCTGTGCTTCCTAATGAGTATTCTGCACGTGCTATTTATGAAGCTGGCCATATGGTACCAATCCCAGAAAGATGTCCAAATTTTGGTAAAGAAATGGATCTGGTAATAATAATAATGTCTGCGCCAACTCATCTAGATGCTAGAATGGCAATACGACAAACATGGGGCCATTTTGGTCAGAGAACCGATATTAGTATCTTGTTCATGTTAGGTGCAACTATAGATTCCAAAGTGGAAACAATTTTAAGAAAAGAACAGAAAACCTACAACGACGTGATACGAGGAAAATTTTTAGATTCCTATTCCAATTTGACGCTTAAAACAATCTCTACCCTTGAATGGGTAGATAGTTATTGCTCCAAGGTTAAATTTATTTTGAAGACTGATGACGACATGTTTATTAATGTTCCACGTTTACAAGCTTTCACAATTAAGCATGCAAAAGACAAGAACGTAATATTTGGTAGACTAGCTAAAAAATGGAAGCCAATTAGGAACAAAAAAAGCAAGTACTATGTATCTCAAGCACAATTTGAACATGCTACTTTTCCAGACTTCACTACTGGACCAGCATATCTTTTGTCCAGCGATATCGTACGAAAGTTGTACGATACGGCATTAGACCAAACATACCTGAAACTGGAAGATGTTTTTGTGACTGGTATAGTGGCAAACAAGCTGGGAATCAAAAGGACGCATGCGAACGAATTTTTAAATAAAAAGATATCGTATAGTGCGTGTAATGTACAACGAGGTATTAGTATTCACATGGTCAAGTATAGCGAACAATTTGATCTATGGAAAAAACTACTTGATGGCAAAAGCAAGTGTAAATGATAAATAACAGCGAAGAAAGTAGGTGTTTGAGATTTGCAAATCACAACAAATTATGTCGTTCGATAATTGGTTGAGATACATTATTCAACTGTGCTCACAGTTACAGAAAACAAATAATGATAGTATTCATACTATCATTATATTATAATGATATCATAATATAGTAGAATTTCTTTATTATATTATTTATATTATACTGCGTTGAAGCAATTCGTGTTTCTCTTTGTTCTTTTCTATTCTCTTTGTCAAATCGAACAAGTACAGAATTTATAATTTGAGATTATATATTCCATATACTTTTTGCGTTTCGTCATAGCAATCATTCCCGAGCATAAATAATTGTATGTGAACGAACAGTTCGTAGTTTCATGCTTGAACTATGTATTCATAATATTCAAATATCACAATCAAACAAAAATATTCATAATATACTTAATATTTTAACATTTGTAAATATACAAGAAATAGGAAAGCTTCCTACATGCACAATTTTGCGCGGTCATTTCGATTAACATCTAAGTACTTATCATAAAATGAACGCTGACCGGAGGTTTTAAAGCTATTTCCTCCAAACAAATATTTCTTACAAGATTTTTTGTTCGAATGTAACGCGTAGTGAGTTTAACATTCAGAATCAATTCTTTTCATTACGCAGTGGTATACATTTTTCCCCTTTTTCTTTTCTAGGATGCAAAAGGAACGTTCAAATAATTAGCAACGTAACATTTAAACATGATATTTCATTTAAATCTGATACGTTTTGATGATAGTCAAATGAAAATAATGTTTTAACAGAAATTACTATCATATGTTTAATTATTAAAATACGTGATGACAAATACGTACTAAAGATTTCTCCTTTATATTAGAAAGAAAAAAATAAAGTAGAAAATAGCTGTACTTAAGATGTGTTTTAGAAAAAAAAAAAAAAAGAAAAGAATTAGAGCTCGAGAATGTATACGAAACTGCGTATTTGTCGTATAAATATATTATATGCTGATATATTGATCCACGAATTTTTATATGGCCAGACAAATGACGTTTTTTTAAATCGTATGCACAGTATATCATGTGAAGTAATTCATGTTTTCTTATAAAAAAAAAAAAAAAAAAAAAAGAAAACGTGAACGAAATAATGATATTATTCAGATGAATGAAATATATAATGAAATACTGTACATGTCAGTATTATAAGCTATCATAATATGCGATACAATGAACTTAACAATTATGATATGCCTTCCGGGATGACCAATATCGATTTATACCAAGGATCGTGTGACATATAACGGTCATCATATACCTACATTCCATACTTTTGCTGAACTAATTACTATCCACGAACAATTTGCAGTTTATTTTTATACAATTCTATTACAAGTATTTTACGAAATTATATAATATGTGTAATTGATACACGCACGGATCCGTGTATCATATTTTTCACTAAAACAATTGTTATTACTTTGCAATAATTTTATTTCGAAAACAAAACTGCGTTTCAATTTAAAATTAATATAAAAGATCAGGTACCAATGCGCTATCATTTTACAAAACGTAAATATATCTAATTTTCTAACGATATCTGTTTACCGTTTATTGATTTCTATGGAATATTATGAACCTCTCAAGTCTACCATAGCTGATAAGCCATCTATTAAAAATAAAAATCATCATCAATAATTAATCAATTGATTTGACTGAGTGAGTAAATTACATGTATCATCTGTTACAAATATGCTAATACAATACTCGTATAATCTAAAATGGAATTAAGAAATTAAATCGCTAAACCGATGAATTTGTTGATATAGTAGAAAATTTAAACACGAGAATTTAATACTATATTTTTTTATTTATTTTAGATTCAATTAACAACTGGCCCATGAATAAATCCAATATTATAATCAATACACGAAAGAAATTTATGAAATTAATCAGGTGTTAAAATTGAAATATTCATACATATATGTATATCAAAAACCTGAAAAACAGAGAATTAAAAGTCAGAATTCAAAAGATTATTAAACTTTGGGCATATGTAGAATATATTATAAATATTTTAATATGATACATTGTTTTATAATTTAGATGAATAGTAATTCATCTACGAATCCATTTTCTAAATATCTACTTGTTAACTATATATTAAACAATTCCTTTCTTTTTGATGTTAAACAGAGACTGTTGTACGTATGGACCAAATTATTATTTTGTTCCTTCAAGACAATTGATAGAAGAGAAAGTAATTTCCCAGAAGCTAAGATGGTATAATACAGTTATGTGTAATACCTGATATAAAATGTACAATACTTACAACTGATCTTGTTTCTTACGCAACCTAGTTTAATTCTAAATTAAATCTACTCTCATCTGTATCAAATATATTTTCTACTCTAGTATCTCTAATATAAGATTTCACATTATTAATAAAAGTTAAAGCAATTTCATTTATCTGCATAGTATTTATGTTATTTGATTAGGTATTAAAACTACTTATCTTGAAATTATTCAAAATAAGTTCATTTAACATTTACTACTGTTTTAAAATTTTCCAAACTTGTCTCTCTTTCTATCTCTAGCTTTTAGTGCCTACCATGGATAATAGTTTATGAATAATGATAGATATCTATCTTATAGATATGCTTAAAAATAATTTTTTTTATCATGTCCTTCTGTTCACTGTTTCTTTTCATCAAATAAGACAATGTTAAGTAAATAAGGCAAAGTAAATAGATACATTATAATAGGTCATTTTTATCCAAAAGTATACTTTATCATTACTTTTAAAAATTTAACTCTAATTGGTTGTAAATAAAAGGTGTTTTCTCTTTTTTCAAGATGAATCATTATAAATATGTTACTTCTTTAGACACTAAGTGTCTATTTAGATACACTTTGTTAAAATGTTAGCAAAGTGTAAATAAGCAAATTTATGGGAAATATTTGCAATAATAGAGATTTATTCAGAACATATATACATATACTATTAACTTGAGAAGTAGAGAACTAGTCTTTATTACATCTAGTAATAACGAATCAAATCATATAATAACACAGAGAAAACGTCATATTTTGTTAGAAATTTTTGATCCTAGTTTTATTTGAAAATAACGTATTATATATGTATAATATATACGTATAATTACATGCATACATATAGTATGCATAATTATATATGTAATAAAATATTAATATATTTTCATTAAATATGAGACATGACATAATACGATGTCACACGCAACATCACAAAACCATTTACAGCAACGCTACATAATGAACGGCAACGCTAATCACTACGCATATGCGTATTCGATTAATTTTACAAATGTATATTTTTCTCAAAAATAATACCCCTAATGTAATTTTGTTATTCCTTAATTTCGTCTTATTTTGAATCATAAAATTTGGACCAGCAAAAAGAAAAAAAGAGCATAACATACTTATATATATTTTACATATTTCTCAAGTTCCATAATTTCCTAAATTATAGATTAGGAATTTTCCTTCGCCAACCAGGATTGAATCTCGAGTCTTAATTTAAATTTGTATTGAAAAATTTCGACAGCTGTATACGGTCATAAGTCCAACTTTAATAAAGCGATGTAGTTATTTAACAATTTAACTTAAAAGTAACGTTGTTTCTAACTGTGCATAGTAAGAGAAATTACAGAGGTCGGTTTAATATTCACGATTCTTTTTGATGATGAAAGATTTGGAAATTATCGGCACTAGTTTGGGCAACAACTCTACACTTCTGGCTAACTTCAGCTTTGTTGGCTGTTTCCTGAACAACATACAAGGTGGAACGCAAGTAGTATCAGTGAATCGAAAATGGCGACACCGAAAAGTCAGCGTTGGATGGTAGATTCGGGGATTCTGCGTAAAAAGAATGGAGAAGAGGAGCCGCAGGAGCTGTTGGTGTTTGGATATAGCTGCAAATTATTTCGAGATGATGACAAGGCGAAAATGATTGATCAAGGAAAGCATTTGATACCATGGATGGGCGATAGCACGTTGAAAATAGACAGGTCCGTTTCCCTAACCTAGACAAATTTATCATCTAGGATATTTATTCTTGCATAAATGCACTGTACATGTAACCTTTAGAAGAACGATGTCAATCGAAACTGAGCAAAGTGCAACAGTTGAAAAAAAAAATTCAACGACGAACGGTTAACGTATGGATAAGCAATCTGGAGACTGTTTAAGGTTTCTGCAGGTGTCTTGACTGCGAACAGGCGGTGTGGAAGCGCGTGTATTATGCGCTTTACACGGCCATAGAGCAACGTGCTCTCATCACGTTGGTGTTTTGTGGCTGACCGACGGCGCAGCAGCAAGGTGAGACACAGCGTAGAGAGACAAACGGCAGCTGACGATTGTAGGTACTATAATCGTTCAGCATGGTATGTATTTTAGCATTCTAGAATCGGGTGTATCGACGTAGAGGCACAACGCGATTCCTGTTGTACGCCTCTGCTTCTGGATGCTCAATATAAGCAATTACTCATTCGCGAAACAAGAGAGACTCTCTCAGTTCTTGATGTTACTCGTTGTCCGTCTAATGAAAGCTAGTAATATATAGTGGTTGAAACAATCTTCTGTATAAACTTCGTAGATCCGTTATGCAAATTCCCGCGATATCTATATCTAAGTCTATATCTAAGTAGTAACATTCAGAAGAATGGAGCATTCAAGGTTGAAGCATTGTTACCGTTTGTTATTGTAAAAAAAGAAGAAAAAAAAAAGAAAAAAATATATAAACGGGAACGAATGTGGTATAACTGTGTTCTATTTCAGAGAAATTTGACTCAAACAGGGTTTGCCTCGTGACATATAATTTTCAGATGCCGCAATCGAGCAAATTGCTATCCTAAAACACATAACATCTCTTCTACCTTTAAATCGATTTATGTATGTGTATAGGTACGATGGACGTGGTGCTCTGGGGGATTTACGGATATACGAATCACCGACAGGTGGGTTCGATCAACGAACGATCCTGACTGAAGATGAACTGAAAGTGGAGCAATTATGTGACGAAGAACGGTATCGGTCTCTTTACAACAATGAAACAGAAGATGCTGTGCATCATGGTAAGTAGATCATGATTGTGAGACACTTGTGTTTACTGTGGATCTAGTCAACAGTAAAACACATATGATTATTTTTCAGAGGAGGAAATGAAAAGGCTACATCAGGCTCTGGATTCGGAGAACACATACAGTCAAGTAACGTACGACTATAATGAGGAAGGAAACGGATCGAAAATCACGTGTGAAGATTCACAAAGTCCAAAACGGTCTGAGGGTTCCCAGGAAGAGGATCAGGCCTTCATTCCACCACCTGATCTAGAAATCCCACAGGGTATTCCATTGGTTGGTAAAGAACTATTAAACGATTACATATTATTAGTTACATAACTCAAATTTTAATGGCGTTTACTATTGTTGTTTGTAACAGCCGGAAACGCAAAAATTGAATGCCATCATAACGAAAACGGCGCTATTTATAAGTCGTCAAGGCGGCCAAATGGAGATTCTGATTAAAGCGAAGCAGGCGAATAATCCACAATTTTCCTTCTTGTCGATAGACGGACGGCTATATCAATATTATAGATATATACTGGATGCGATCAAGACTGGAAAGTATAATCCTGAAAAGCAGCCGGAGAAAGAAGAATCCGGTACGCATATTGTTTTATTTAAGAGAACATCTTATTGCAACATTTTCGAAAACGTTGACACTATTATGTCGTGTTAAAATAATCGAAGAGATTTAAAGCAGGATTTATTTACCCACATCTACTTTGATTCTACTTAGCTTTTCCATCCGTAAGTATTTTCTATGTTATATATGCTAATCCATGTTAATCTCCGTAACCGATAGGAAGTATTAGTAAGCCGTTATACAACTGGATGTTCCATTAACTTGTATTCTTTTCAATGATAGAACATGAAGATGGATCATCCGATCAAGACGATGAACCGTACCTTCATCCAAGCTTGGCGTCGTCGTTGACTAAAATAGAAGCGGTATGTAACCTGTAGTTAATGTATTCTGCGTCGGACGCACGTTTTGAACGCACGAAATGCGTGTTCTCGATGTTCGCATAATTCTCGTAAACTTGGCTCGAATTCAATCGGCGAATTCGTTGTTGTTTTCAGGCTCCCAGTATTCCGAGTATACAGTACAAACCATCAGCGGATTGTGCTTATTCGATGCTTGTAAATAAAATAACCGGGAAACCGCCGCCTTCCAAAGCGCCACTGCAACATCCTGAGACCACAGTTCCATCAGCCACTAATACAGGATATTATCCTGCGCCAGGACAGGTAAGAGATTTGGATAACATATAACTAATAGAAGCATGATTAAATGCGACATGCAATGTAACATTATATTCTCTTATTTCCTGTAGAATTATAACCCTTACTCAACCTCAGTTACTGCGATGACTGCAACAGGAACGGCTACAACAGCTGCCACACCTGTACAATACTCCCATGGTCCAGTAATATACGGACCAAACGGACAGATACAATCATCATTACAAATTACTGCAGCGAACGCACTACCATCTACGAATGAAATGGTGACGACACAGGTTGCGATGAATGAATCACAACCGTCGTTGGTACCGTACGGAACTACATCTCAGAAACAATTGAGTAGGCCTTCATTTATCGTTCCGCCAGCGGATGTACAAATAATTATTGATAAAATGGCAAGCTATGTGGCGAAAAATGGTAGAGATTTCGAAGCGATAGTGAAAAATAAAGGGGATCCGAGGTTTAATTTTCTTGAACTGTCACATCAATATCACGGCTATTACGCGCACAAATTGACAATATACGAAGGTGCAGTAAACCCGAAAGTGCTAACGGAGGAAGAGTTATTACAAAAACAAAAGCCACAGGAAGAAAAGCAAAAGAAGTTGGAAGAATTACAAAAAAAGCAACAAAGAATGGAGGAAGTGCAGAAGAGAGTAAAGATGATACAAGCGAAAAAGAAATGCGAGCCAAAGTTGAAAGAAACGGCGACTGCGACATCGACAACGACGACCACGGCGATGAGTACGAATGCGGAAGGTGTGAAACAAGTGACGACGGTTTCCTTTTCAATAAAAAAGCCAAAGGACGGGGATACCGGAGTAATTGAAAAGCGAAATGCACTGCCACTGGAAGAGAGCGACGATGAAGTGGAGGGCGAGAGCAAAGACGGAAATTCAAAACCAAGCTCGCCGCAAGAGTCAAACGAACAAAGTTCGCTTTCTAGCGTCGGAATTCCGGTTGACAAAGATGGTGGAGTCTGGAAATCGGAGAAAAAATGGAAGAACGAGGATAAGGAGCTGGTAGATCTGACGGACGAGATTCTAGAAGACTGTCAAAAGGAGATTAGGCACAAGCAAGCCGAGGATAGAATCAAGGATAAGCTAGTTGCTGCAGCGCGTGACAAACTGGCAGCAACTTCGAGAGAGAGGCAACTCCAGTTGGAACGAAAGAAGAAAGCGGCAGCGTTTTTGAGTCAAATACAGAGTTCTAGTTTACCGAAAGGAACAATGGCGACTGCCGCGAATCAGATAGGAACGAGGAAAGACGACTCGGACGAAGTGCATTCCGTCCCATCGCCATCTCCCTCGCCGTCGATGGACGACGCAAAGTCATCTTGCGATTCGAGAACTACCGGTGGAAACTCTTTGATGGACAGGCTAAAGAGCGCAGACTTGACCGGCAAAAGGTCTAGACCGCGATCGAGGAGTCCAAGCGGAAGTCGAAGTTACACAGACAGACAAAAATTTCACAAGAAACATAAAAAGAAGAAAAGCTCTCACAGAAGGTACGCGAATTTTTCCATCGATTACCACGTCTAACGCTATGTATGCGATGTAGCGACGGTTTAGCCTATGTCCATTCGTAAATGCAACCAGAACCAGAACAGTTTCGATTGTCCGCAATCGATCTCTGCTTTTCTTCGTTCTCTGTCTCTTTCTCTCTTTCATTCTCTCTCTCTCTCTCTCTCTCTCCCTCCCTCTGTTTCTCTCGAAATCGTTTGTTTGTCACAGCAACCACGACAGTCCGAGCAGTTCTCGATCACACAGATCCAAGAAGAGCAAGAAGTCTTCGTCCAAGCATAGGTCTCCGTCACGAACACCGTCTCGAAGACACCATCACAGTACACGACGGAAGGGAAGCAACTCCTCATACTCGGATTCAAGTTCATCCTGAAAATGTATTACCATATTCGTGTACAATTACCATGTGCACGTACACACATACGCTACATGCGTGCGCTTAAACACGTACACGCATACGAGTTTACGTAAAATACACGTATGTGCACGTAGTTTCGTGCGTACATCGTTAATTAAAGTGTCGACGATAATTTTAATACAACTTTTGTCCAAGAAGAAATAAAAGCAAGAAAAGATTGAGGAATAAAAAGAAGTTTTACCAGGATTGTACATGACCAGCCGTAATTTATTCATTGCTTTCCCTATGGCCGATCACTCGTTAGGCGAATTATAATGAGATATTTTAATTACGCTTACGATACACGTAGATAGGAACGAACATATCGGGGGAAAAAGGAAATGTACCGAATGTCTTTCGAAATCAGCTAAATTTGTTTTGCATTGATTTTCGTAAAATAAAGAGAAGAAACGGTGGGAGGGAGGAAAAAAAAAGAAAAAAAGAGACTACTATTAGTCATCGTGGTAAAATGAAAAAGGTATAATGGGGTTGAAAAATATCTTGATAATATAGTCGAGTATGAAATAACAGTTTGCCTATATATAGAGAAACGTCAAACTAGATAACCCCACCATATACCATAATGAATTGTATAGTATAAGTAAATATCATGTGCTTGTCAGTTTGATAATGAAAAAATCGAAAATACCGTTGACAATTTGTTTTGCTGTTTTCCTTTTCTAGATATATGACTGGAAAATACTTAACTTTGGCAATATATCATTTGCGTAATACTAAAGGTTATCGATCGAAAGTATTCCATGATTTTCGCGTAACATTAATCGATACAACATTAATGCGAGAGAAACATTCACAGACGCAATCTATTCAGAGTTCTTTCCACTCGTCGTCCTCCCCTTTTCCCTGCATAGTAGTTGAACATTTCTATCGTCTAAATAAGTAAGCCAGTAGTTCTTCCTCGGTAATTTGTCGTATGAAAATAGCATCGATACGTTATGCATTTAACACCGATCGAATATAACTGCCCCGAGGATTTATTCCTTTTTGCGCCAAATCAATTGCCGCCTAATTGAGTTTAATAAATCGAGAACGCGTCAATTGAACTACGCAGAAGGCACGCGTGTCTTCGAAACTAAAAAAGAAAAAAAAAAAAAAAATAGCAGACTACACCTGTTTAACGATGTGCCTTTGCATGATATCTTTCTTTCACATAATGTTTTTCCTCAAAACATAATGTGAGAGGAAGAGCTGTTAATTTTACTGCGATTTCGATCTAAATAAAAAAACTTTTAATATTCAATATTTTATGTTTAATGTTTCAATATTTGAAAAAAGTATTTAAAATATGACTAATCATCAATATCAATAACAATTATTCTTTCATATCTTCCTTTTGCTTGATATATATTTCAATGTTGAAGAAAGGCGACTAATGATTAAAATTAAATATGCATTATTATTCGATTGTTAAAGAAATACAGCACCATGTTGGTTAAAAGATACTTTTGGCTATTTTTTTTTTTTTACTTTCTTATATATGTTTATGTTTATATTGTACTAGAATACAGTTCATTTAATTGGCAAAGTTATAGTATTAAAAATGACAGTATATTATGTAAAAAAAGCTTAATCTAACACTTTTGAAAAAGATTATTTTCGTTTGGATATAAAGATTTCTTTTAAAATAACTTTGAAAAACTATTGTATCATCCATTTTTGAAATGTATTTTAAACGGAGTTTAACAAAAGAACTCAAATTTTTTTGTTAAATTATCGGAAAGCATTTTTAAAATGGACGTAAAGATTTGGTGAATATCTGAAGAGAATGCGTGTGAAATTGAAAATGGACAGAATTGAGGGAAAGGTTTGAGAGAGCGTTCGTACAAGGGAGAAAAATTTTAAAGATTCCTACCGCAGTTAAAATACAAGTTGCCGATGTATTTCCAGAGACAGAAAAGTGTCTTTTATATAGTAAATTATAAAAAATTTTCTTGTGTTAAAAGTTTCAAACTTCAAACTTTGAATTTCTGAAAGATATTTATTCAGAATATTAAACATTTTTCTCAAAATCATGTTTCTTGATCTTCAGATTTTGAGACATTGTTCTTTATAAAATTATTCGTGGGATATTCTATGATATATCGTAGGATTTTTTTTGAAAATTTTTATAAATATTCAAAGTTAATTATTTTTTTACGGAAAAGGAAGTTTCTTTTAAATAACTATCATTTTCTTAATTTTTAATATTATTTCAAAATCTAGAAAACCTTATTTTTGTTTAGGTTATCATAAAAATTTTTTACTTCAATCGTTTTTAGTGTTTAATGCCACTGAGTAAAGTTTCAGTAAATATAATGATAAACAATTTTATATAACTTCGCCATTTTATAATCTTAAATAATAAAAATTATAAGAAAATTGTAAGAGATTAAGATATACATAACATTTTCTAAAAAGATTCGGCTATTTTACTTAATAATTTTCGAATTATTCTAAATTGTAAACAATAAAAACTATATGATAAGTATGGTAAGATTAAAATGTTACTTTTTTGTAAAATTCCACCATATTGCCATGGAAAAACTATTCTAATCTTACCATTTCTTTTTAAACGTAGACGATGAAAATCCTCTATCCAATCCTTTATTCAATTCCCAAGAATTTAAAATTTAAATTATGGTTGATTATTCTGTCTTTCTCTTCATTTTTCTCTCTTACTTCTGCTCTTCTTCCTCCGTGTCCTTGTATTTTTAATGAAGACCTAATCGCTAATGAAATAGAGTATCTTTTCACAGGCCAATAGAAAATGATTACACAAAAGTTTCGTATCGTTTCTGGTACAATCCGCCGAAACATTTTTTTCATCGTATAAAGAATGTCATTCATGAGCCCGGACGATATCTTTTGCGTCGCTTTTGACGCGATTACGTCCAATTATGTCCTTTGTTACTTATATAACGTCATTGATTGATTCGAATCAGGAAATACAGTTTTTTATTTTAATAGAAAATTACGTCTCCTTGATAAAAGAACCTTTTAGGAGGGCAGACGAAGACAGACGAAAATAAAAGCGGAAGAAAAACATACGCTCTTATTTTTATTCAAAATAACATCTGTAGCAAAAAAAAAAGAGGTTATTAGAAGTAAAAGAAAAATACACTGTTGTTTTCATCTAAAGGAATATATCTCATCTTTGACGAAAGAGCTCCGACGAAAAGAAAGAGAAAACAAGGAAAATACAATGTTTATTTGCATCCGAAATATAGCAACTTATTGATAAAAACAAAATCTTAGCGAAAAGAAAGAAAGAGTGGGAGCAATCGAATGAACCAAGAAAAAAAAAAAAGACAAACTGGATTTCTTGCGAAACGGCAAGAAATCCAGTTAATTCTAATTGGTCGAGTATCAATGCAATAATAGTCGACGGGCAAGGTTGAAAACTTTCCGGTCTGGGACACAGCAGTGATGAAGGAACAACAAACGAAAATATTATATTAGTGGCGAAGCAAAAGAAATAGAGAGAGAGAGAGAGAGAGAGAGAGAGAGAGAGAAAGACGGAGAGAAAGAAATTGATCGATTGGTCCTCTGCGAGAAAAGAGGAAACGATTCGGTCGGGGAGAGATCAAAACAGGGAGAGATTTGTCGACTCCACTGTCGGCCTCCGTGGACTACTGCTAAATTGTTTAATTCCACGGAATTTTTTTTTATCTCGTGCGCACGCTGTTTAGAAACGTGTGTGAATGTATTGGATTGCGATAACGTGTATGGAACATTACACACGTGACCATACTTTGATCAAGCAGAGGTCAAGGGTGAATTGCCTCAGATTTATAAGTTAACTCGGTCGCATGGGACTAGTCAGTCACTGTTGCACTCAATACCAGTTGGAATACACCAGTATAGACAGATGTCGGCGCAAACGCTCGTAAGTATTAACGAGAGACGATGAATCGAGTAGCAGCGATGATCATTAGCTTCACCGATCGAATTTGGCTTGATGATCGATCATCTTGATCTCTAATTGCCACGACGTTAGACAAACGCAATTTGCTGTTTCGCTATTTCCTTTCACTTTCGCGTTGTTTCTTAGGTTATAAAATCTTCCGATTGTTGGTACACAATGTATAATTGTCAATATAGTATGATGTATATGATAAATCTCTCTTTCTCTCTTTCTCTCTCAAAAAAAAAAAAAAAGAAAAAGAAAAAAAGATACGAAATCGATTCGTAACAAGAACGAAAGGAGTATTGATGTCGATCAAGACAAATCATAATCAGTTTTTACGAAATTTGAAGATGAACGTCTGCCTAAACGTCCTTCGCTCTGAATCTGAACTATGAACTCTCCATTCAAAGGAACCCTTTGACATCGATCGAAACGCGGACAACGACCGCGCGGTGTTTACTAAATATTTTCAAGATCTTTCGCGAGACGAAGCAGAGGCGAAGGAAAAACAAGAGATATTAAGCGTAATTGATATGTAACGATACAGGCACAACCTCAGAAACACACCATTCTGGATCCGTCGGATAAGTATCGGCCAGAGCCCATTTACGCGGGAAAACTGGAGAGCGAGTTCAGAGATTACTCCGTAGATCCAACCGATCCGGTAAAAGAACGCGTCCGGAATACCTACCACAAGATGCACACGAATCAAACTGTCGAGTTCGTACAATGTGAGTTACACGTCGACGTCTATATTTTACGTTCGATGAAAAATTCTCCGAAATTATTTGTTTTTACATTGCATAATTTGTGATAAAGGAAGTAGAATGTAGTATTAATCCTTTTAGAACTTTTTTATGCATAACCTATATATAAAATACCATATGGAGAAAGAAGCTGTGTAAATTAAGTTATATTCTAAGGCATATTTTACGCACTATCAGTAAAATTTCCCAGGACTCAAAGTCGAGAGAAATACTCGTCGAAAAATAGGTTAATATTCATCTCTCTGGATGGATATTATTTTGGAGTTAAAAATTTACTACAGAACCGCGAAATACGCCATTCCAAAATAACAACCATCCAGAGAGAAAGACGCGAGTAGTAAACGGAAATGAAAAAATTATCACATAGCAGAAAAAAATTATCACCTGCCGGAATAGAAAGAATAGAACGATCAACTAGCGATTCTTACGTTCCAGCTCGCATGAAAGAATGGCTTCGTTTCGACAAATTCAAGATGACCGTGAAAGATGCTTTGATCAAATTGAACAACTTAGTGGACGAGAGTGATCCGGACACAAGTCTGCCAAATATCGTGCACGCTTTCCAAACCGCAGAATCCATAAGAAAAGAGCATCCTGACTTGGATTGGTTCCACTTGACCGGACTGATCCACGACTTGGGCAAGGTGATGTATCTCATTCAAGAATGAAACCGTCCTAGAAAAAATCAGTTATTCGATAAAATGTTAAATGAATACAAATAAATAAATCGCGGATTTTCACACAAATTCATATTTTCCCAGAACGATTGCTCTTATTTTAGTAAAGAAAGAAAAGAAAGTTTTAAAGATCTTTTAAAAAAATCTAGCTCATCTATAAAAATCTTTTTGACATAAAACTGAAGCATACATGTCAGTAAGACTTCTTTTGCATGTATCTTCTTCAAGCAGAAAGTATTTGTTATTAAAAGAAATAATATCGATAAATCAAAAATGAGCGAAAAAGCACAGCAAGATTAGAAAAGATTCGTTTCACACAACAAATGTTATAACAAACTCCTGTGTTCTGGACATTCCATATACTTTTATTATACGTATTCTGTGCATTTTGTTCTTCACATCTCGGATAAATGCACAAAAATCCGCAGTATATTTGAACAAAGTGCTTTTCCTTTAATTGTGCTAAACACTAAATATTATTATTGTTGCAATTAATGTTATTATTGTGTGTAATAATGTAGGTAATGGCGTTTTATGGTGAACCACAATGGGCAGTTGTGGGTGACACGTTTCCCGTCGGATGTGCTTGGGCTGATTCTATCGTGTACAGAGAAACTAGCTTCGAGGACAATCCAGATGGTAAAGACGCTCGATACAAGTAAGTAATACATACAAAACTTTTACAAAACTTCACTCCCTGGAGACAGAATCGTGACCAAATGGATTTTTCAGCACGAAATATGGCATGTACAAACCGAAGTGCGGCATTGATAATTTGTTGATGTCCTGGGGTCACGACGAATATTTGTATCGCGTCCTGGTGCACAACAATACCAGACTACCTAAGCAGGCTTTGGCTATGATTCGTTATCACTCGTTCTATCCATGGCACGCGGGTGGCGACTACATGCACTTCTGCACTAAGAAAGATATGGAAATGCTGAAATGGATCAACGAATTTAAGTGAGTGTCGATGTTCAATCATTTTTGTTTCTCTCCTCCCGTAATCCTTAGCATGATAAATAGGATCATTCAGAAACTGTAATATCTCTTTTTATGCGATTCGATAACAATTAAAATTAGAGTTATAATTATAGTTGTTAAAAATCTTTGTATGTTAAGGATTAAGACTATATATATAATGAATAATAGTCTTAATCCTCAACGTATATACACAGGGTGTTTCCTGTAACGCGACGCACGATTTTTCTCCTACTTACAGTCATCTGACAAAAAAATGTTTAGAACAAAAATTGAACGATACAAGGTGTACAGTAGGTATCAATAAAAAAAATTTGTTAAAAGAAAACTGTTTGTCTTCATAGCTAAATCAAGGTCACTTTGGATGAAACAAATAGGAACACACAATTCTTTTTTCCACCGTATTGTAGAGAACATCGAGACGAATTCAAAACACATATGATATTTTTATTAACATGTTACTCCATTTACAGTAGTGAAAATCGTTGTTTCAGAAGGTTGCTTTCGTTGCGGAAATCTATCTCTGTACACTTTAGTAGCTTCTCGAGAATTTCTCTTGCATTCGCCAAAAATTAACAGCATTTCAACTCTCTCGAAATTAGAAAAAGAACACATTATGGCAAGCGATTACGACTGTAAGTATCATAGGAGAAAAATCATGCGTCACGTTACAGGAAACATCCCGTATATATATTAATTTCTTTTATTTACTGTATGATTGTAAATAATAAATATCTTGCAGTTTCCGAAAGAAATCTGAAAAAAAATATGTATCATTTTTATGCCGTTCAATAATAGTTAAGCAATTAAAAATTTTAAACAACGCGAATCTTAAGAATATTAAAAAATGCAAAATTACAGAAAAAGATATATATCTATTATATATATTTCGTATCTTTTTTGTAACTGTTAAAGGCTTTCGTATGCTATAAGGATCAAACAAGTAAAAAAAAAGGGACAGAAACTAAAGACAAAGAAAAAGATAAAAACAGGAAGAAAATTAAGTTACACGTTCGTATCTCTTGTCAAAATTCTAAAATATTACAAAGCGTTAACATTATACTAAATTGTGCATTTTGTGCTGAAAATGAAAAAAATTATATAACAAACTAAGAAAGTACTATAAAGTTTAAAGAGTACTAAAACTAGGTATATAATAAACGTCAATATGAGTTCTGGTCTAGGAATAAAAAAAAAAAAAAAAAAAAAAAAAGGAAGAAGAAACATAGACGAAAAATGCGCTGTGTAACTCTGTTTGACCATTTCATTTCAGCAAATACGATCTGTACACTAAGAACGGCGAGGTTCCCGACATCGAGAAGCTCTGGCCTTACTACGAGAAACTGATCGATAAATACATCCCGGGTGTATTAGAATGGTGAAAATGCAAATCGTAAAGTTCAACGATTAATCATCGATTACTGGCTATTGGCTACCGGCTTTCAACCATCGAGTGTCAAGCGATCGATCAATCAATTCCTATCTGTGGCAATGAGACTAAAATAGATTGGACGATGCTGTACTTATTTCTTAATGATTAACTTAATATGCAATCGCGGATCCACTTTGCTTTTTGTCCGTTCCCTGGAGAAGATTCGAGAAAACGCGATGGAAAAGAAGTGGTCGATGTCAAGTCGAATCGAATGGAATGGAATCAGCTAAGCAAAACGATCGAACAGGGACGAAATGATAAAAATTGCAATGTGCAAGGGCGAATGAATAACGGGGAAGAACGATGAGCAATGCTTTCCCTTTTTTCGATTGTTCAACTTGCGGGAGAAAATTCGTGGAATGATCGATAGAATTAAGGATAGGTGCGAAACTGTTGACTAAATAGAAAATCCAGTAGTTTGGAGAAGGGAGGAAGAGGGGAAAGTCTGACAAGTAGGGAATTATCGTATCGAGCGGACGAGTCACGAAACTCTTGCTTTTTATTCTTAGCTTAGCGTATATTGTGTTTGATTCACTGATCGAGTGCATCTTTGCCGTTTCGTATTCCAAAGGAACGAAGAATCATCGACGCCTCTATGGTTGATATAATTTATACAATCCTTGTCACTAGTCTTTATTTAATATTTGTTAAATAAAGAATTTTTGTCATACAGTTGGAGGAGTTTTTAATATTTAAATACTAAATTAAATATTTAAGAACGTTGGCAAAGTATTTGCAATTGCAATTCTCCCGAACCAATTGATCAAATATTGTTTTTTTTTTTTTTTTTTTTTTAATATTGTAATTATGAAGGAAGATATTGAGGATTTGTTTGCATGTAATTCAAAAGATTGAATTCTTTTGAAACTGTAGTAATATAATGATCAGACTGCAGATTTTAGAATATAAAAATGCAGAGCATGCGTACGACATGCAAAAAATATATAAAATATAAAAATCATCTAAAATAAGTTCCTGCTCATGTTTCATTTCTTTAATTGCACTCATATGGAAAATTATGAAATTATATAAAAGTCCGCAATTTAATAATCATATATCTATATAATAATTCATTCAAATTTGAGAAAGAAAGCAATTTTTAGAGCAATCAACAATACCAGGAATGTTAATAATCTAATAAAAAGTTGAAAGGTCCTGTATTGTTAGCCTCTACAAATCTACAAGTCTCTGTCCTATCATTGAAAGGATCTTTCAGAAGAACTGGAGCTTCGTTTCGAAGAAATTCACGAATGATGTTTCGACTCGCGCCGCCTCACGGTGCGTCTCAAATTTTAGAAAGCGAGGATTTCAAACGAAAAGTCAAGAAGAGGAGAAATCGAGCGGGAAGAGTAGGGGGTGTAGGAGAAAAAGGAAGAGGGAGAATTCCTTGGTGGTGCGATGCATCGTATCATAGTGCGCGAAAGATGGTACGGGAAGCTCTAGAAACCACGGGTATGCGTGGTTTCGCGGGTAATCGAAAACGCGTCGACTTTCGAGAAGACCCATCGTGCACCATCAAACGCTGGGTATTCTCGCCGCGTTCTTTCGTTCCCACGTGGTGCGATTAGCCTTCACAAACCTTTCGAAACATTCACACGTCTCGCATCGATGAACACGGAATTAAAAAGCGATTTCATACGATTCGATTCAATTTGATCGAAGATTCGATCAAAGAATAGACGAGAAAGAAGGAGAAATAGAGAGAAAGAAAGAGAGAAAGAAAAGAACAGGTTGAAATTGGAGAGATCGTTTACGACGTCCCTTACGTGTTACGATGACATGGCAGTAAAGAATTCGCTTGAGAAAAATCCGGAAGTACGGTTTTGAAGGCTATTCGCGGGACAATCGCTGGTTCGGTCTTGGGAACGTCTCTCAAGTTCGTTGGACGCGAACGGGAAACACCGGTATGGGGCTTCTTTATTTTTAACGCGCGATTCATCGGCATTCTCATGTAGGATGAAGATATTCGAGCGGAGGTGGTAACGTACATGCTGGTATCGATACCAATGCCAATGTCAATGCCGACAGTGATGTTATAACGACACGTTAACGAAGAATGAAGACATAACTGGCATCGAATTATCAACGTCGATAATATTTATAGAACGTCATTTTGATTTATATCATCATCGTTATCCGCAGGGAAAAATGTTATAGTGAAAGATGAATGGTATCGAGATATACATAGTCTGACGGTAGCAATTTTTTTATGGACAGACACGTAAAAGTTGTATGAAAGTCAACTCTGATTTTTTAAATGGAAACATACTGTTTTAAATGTATTGACGTACTGTTTTAAAAAAGAATGTGTTGAAAAATTATTTATTCAAGAGATATTTGATGAGAGACGAGGATAACATAAACATTTGCACGTTGCTGCGAGTATTTCCTTTTCTTCTTTTCCTTTTGATAAGACAAAATGTTTCCTAAATTAATAATTTCTTAGCACATATATTGTCAAGACACATATACTGTACATTTAAAAATCTACGATTTTATTTTATTTTATTTTATATATATATATATATATATTTCAAGAAACCAAAGTTAGCCCTCGCAAATCCTTTGCAAAGTAAAGGCACGTAAAGGATTAACAACCTGAATCATTCATCTTACGTTGAAATCAATAACAACCCGAGCCATTCATCTTACATTGTAACATTTCTCGCTACGGATAACGATAATGCCATAAATCAAGATGATAATATCAGGTGAGACACGATCCTATATATAATTCAGAATTTTCCGGTAGCGGAATTCTTCGAAAATAGCACGAGGAATCCCTCGTTACTCGTTGCAGCGGTGGCGCGCGTAGGCCGCCGATTGCCGAAGGAACTCCGCTCGCAAAATTGGCTTAGTCATCGGCGTATTACGGGATATTACGGGGTATTAGCTGGAACGGCCGCAACGACCGACAACGACCACGACTCTCGAGGAGGACACGCACGAGGGGCAAGCAGGAAGGACCGGCCGTCCCCAGCATTCGTGAATCATACTCTACCTTGCGAGTCCGCCACTTCCAAGAACAAATAACGCGACGTAATGCGAGGTAAACCGAGGAGGTAGGAGCATTTAGCGAGGCGCAACGAGGCAAAACAGGATGAGACAGTGAAGCTAACATAAGCAAGCGTGCCGCGCCATAAGAGAGGCAGGACGAGACGAAGGCATGAGCGGAGCGAGGCGCGGCGTCGAGCGACCAGGCGCGATATGACGAGGAAGGGCGCAGGTTAAACAGGATAGAATAGCATTCTTGTCTAAACGCTCATCTCTCTTTTTGTCTTGCTTGTACAATAGCTCATGAGAGTATTTGAACACTTTTATACAGAACTGTTACGTGAAGGAATTAGTACCACACGTATGTAATTTTAACATTTAGAATTTAAACAGTTCGAAATCTCGTTGATGCATTAGCACTGTGTATGAAATAACAGGACTGACGCGTGATTACGTTGTTATTTAAAATTTCAGAGCAAATCTGAAAACGTACAGTTAAAATTTACGGTAGTTAGAGAATATTTAGTGCAAACGTGTATTTAGTAAAAAGGGGCTACGTGCATTCTCAATCTTAAGTACGTATTTTATCTTATTAATATAGAAGTACGATTCCATCTCATGATTTCTATAATACATTTCTAAATTGGTTGTAAATGTTACGCGCCATTACGGTATTAATAAAATTTGCGTAATGTTTTATATCACGCGCGTAATGTCTCTGCAGATGACTTACTAGTACATTTACCGTAATTTTTAAAGCTCAAATTCAATATAATAAATTGAATAATTAATTGTTTAAATTGATTCATATATACTGTAATATATTTTTTATTTTCAGATTTGTTTCAAACTTTACCTAATATTATAATATATAATAAATCTACACTAATATTATTAACGAAATATTTTGTTGAAAGATGTCTACGTATGTTAAAATATTTTCGCAATTAACTGTATCTCTCTCTCTCTCTCTCTCTCTCTCTCTCTCTCTCTCTCTCTTTCCCATTCATCCGCGAAAACTTTCTCTCAAGTTGGATGAATGATAGAGGGATGAACGACGTCGTAGGCTTGCAGAGTGATCCTCTCGGATGACGCGTCGACGAAAATGCGACGTGGTCGTTGCGTTACGGTCACGCCAACTTTTCATTCCACGAAAAAACGTGCAAGCCTCAGGGAGCACGAACGCGCGTCTCTAGCGCGAATTTCGTTTCACCGATCAATCGATTCCCCGAAATCGAGCAGCTCGATTTTAACTTCGAGTAAGGGTAGTCACTCGTACTTCTGAGGTTGCGTGCTACTCGCGTAAAACGGTTAGCATGTACGTCGATACTGCAAATCGCAGTTTCGTCTGCGCAGTTTCCTTCCATCGAAAGTTTCGGATTAATTGGAAAAAATATCGATTGTCTTGCATCATAAAGGGGAACTCGTCGGTCATTCGTCGTTTACAGGCGACTTTTGAACTGCCAAGCGATTATTCCAATCTCTTGGCCGACTGTCTCTCAATTTCCTCGTCCGACGTTGTTCCACTTAACGGTTCTTCCGGTGATAAGGAATTACGGACTTAGGCGCCGCCTTTGCTTCTGTCACACGCTCGCATATGCCACGTAAACATTCAGTGCTTACCGATCTAAGAACGTAATTCGCATGGAGTCCCAGTACTCTTGAAGTCACGATCCTTCAGGATCTGCATTCCGGTGAATACGCAAGGTGATAGTGACATCAAAAACAGAATTCTGCGTGCCACTAAACGATATCTCGGAATGCAATCTGTGATCTCTGAAAATAAGATACGTCTATATCACTGCTCTTTTTAAACTGTTGTATAATACATCTTATTGCTGTTGTATACACATCTTATTACAACGATGTAGTTTCTGCATGTTTGTCTATGTTCTTCTTTTTTAACATTAGATTTAGAAACGAATGAAGACGAAGTGTAGATTAAAAAAGCACGAAAAGTCACATTTTTTATGTTTTAATAAATTTAAATAATTTTGAAGTTCAATGTGTTGTCAATTAGTTTTACAGAAGAACCGTCTTTCCATCTGATGTTGTAATTAAATTGTAATTTTGATTTTGTCACCATCTGAAAAATTTAAGGAACATGGTATTGTCAAATTACACTAGAATTCTTTTCTTTGACTGTTACATCCGATATCTGTAGTCTGATATAAAACTTAAGAAAAATGAATTCATCATATTTCAAATATATATATTTCAATATTATAATCAAATATAAATAATTAAATAGTAATTTTCAAATATTAATTATTAAATTTCAAAGCTGTCAAACTACATTTATTCATGAAAGTATTTCAATATCTATAATAACCTTTTGTAGAAATGTCATGATAATTTTAATAAAGTTGAAACAAGTTGATCTAAAAATATACACAAACGATACAAAATATTTAATATTTCATGGAAATCACCAAAGTATTTAAATAGTCAATTATTCATTATTATATTAACAGGCATTATAATAAGTATTATCTTAATTCAATGAAATCATCTTCAATGTCATTAAATGTTTAAGATGATTATTCGTATTATACACATGTACGTTTATAATTAGACTACGAATGTTTATGCAATTTTGAGAAATTTGAAATTTCAAAAATACTCGCATAATACACGTGATATACAAGAATATAATATAAGACACTCAAAATAGAGCATTTGTCATGATATTTTATAAATGCGACAAATTTCCATTTCTTTGATTATAGATGTTTATATGAAGTTTATGCAACATTATATCTTAATTATAAGATATAACGTTGCACAAACGTCTGTAATCTGTTTACTACTAAATATCTTGTAAGTTTTACGTATATTTTCATATTTATTTGAAATGTTACCTACACGATCATAATAATCAAGCCTCATTGCTCGTAATATTTCGAAATATTTTACGCAACACACCCAGCGTACATACATGAAGAAAATTTCCTAAAGTATCCAAATATGCTTCCGCTGAATCTCTCGGATATTGACAGATCGTGACCGATGGACAACGAACACGAGACAATGTTGTCAACAGGGGCTACAACGACGGCAGGGATAGCAGCAGCAGCAGCAGTGGTTACGACGTCGAACTGGATGTCGAGAGAAGAGCAACCAGACGACTGGCGGGGAGTATTAAACGGGATATATACGCGAGTGCGTGTTGCCGAGTACGGTATTCGGTAGTCGACGCGCGACGTTCGAACGGAGCGGGTCGTGTCTTCTCGTCCCGTTCCGTCTCAACCTGGCCACATATCAACCAAGTTCATCATACTAGTACTATCAATAACGAAGAACCAGGAGAGGAAAGAGGCGTTCAGAGATCCACTGAGAATCATCGATCAATCGTAAATGTTCGATCGGCCTGTGTTTTAAGATGACCGCCTTGGCACTGTCTCCTTCACTTTCCTCTCATTCTCTTCGATCCTTCTCCACGTTCGGTTCTGTTTCGTCCACGTCGACGTCGTCGCCGTCGCCGTCGTTGTCGTCATCGTGGTCGTCGCCGTGGTCGTTGTCGCAGTCACCGTTGCCATCGCGTAGGAAGAAGAAACCAAATGGGTGGACGATCCATCGTGGCCGGTATTGTCTGAGATTATGCGATTGAGAATCGTCGCGCGGCAGAGCAACGAAGTGCAAGGCAGTGAGAAAGTCGAATCGGTTCGAATAGCAGTCCGGACTGTCGTAGTATTTGAGAGTCGTGGAAACCATCCAATTACTCATTTCACGCGTAACATCGATTTCGAGCGATTCGTTGAGCGTACGCAAGTCTCGGTTGACATGTTGATCGATGCGTTCAATGATTGACCGAGAGTCGAGCTAAAAGGAGCGACGTAAGAGAGACAAACACAGATCGAAGACGAATAAAGGAAGAAGAGTCAGGAGTAACAGAAGGAAACGAAAGAAGAAAGATAGAAGGAAATTAAATATAGGCGACAGGAGAGGACGATAGCGACGAGGTGCTTCCCAGGGCGGAGGTACCTCGGTGGATCGGGTTTGAACTCGTGGATCAGGAGCCGGCTATGGGAAAGCTGGCAACGATTGGTCGACTCGTGACCCGTGACAACGAGGAACAAGAGGCATCGGTGTGGTTGCTCGAGCGAAACGGCGCCAGTTCCGGTCGCGCTCTCGTCGCGGTCCCTATTTGTAGCGTGATAGTGCCGCAAGTTGAATCGAAAGCACGGACCGTGGTGGCCGGCCGAAACACGTTCACCGGCACTGCTCCGAGTTGCATCGAGAACAACGCTCGAAAGAGAAGGGATGATCGTGGAAGAGTAGTTGGGATTCGAGAGGCGACCGACGACGACGATTTAGATTTCCGATACGTCGTCGAGACGGCAACCGGCGGCGACAACGACGAAGCCGGACGAGGTAGCGCGGTGGTTCGCCTCGTGGATTCGTCGTTTGGTTCCTCAGCGAGTCGAGAATCTAAATGGTGGCTCGACGACGTCGTTCGGGATAACGGAAGAACTGATAATATCGTTCGGCGGTATTGTTCGAGAACCTCCGACGAATGGTGTTGCCGCGTGTCGCGTAGGAAGTCGTTAGATCGACGAACAATCGTCGAAGGGAAGAGGTGTGAACGATGTCGTCGACGTTGGCATCGACGTCGGTGGCTGACCGGAAACAACGAATCTTCCCGTCTGTTTGGAATAACGACGACGATCGTGGCGATTGTGGTGGCTGTGGCGGCGGTGGCGCTTTGCGTGCCGGCCGCGTCGGCCGTGCCGATGCTGCCGCGAGAGAATCCACTCTCCCGAACCGGTCCTCGACACGACCTCGACCGCTCGACCGGTCTCGAGGACGTCTACGAGGACGCTTTCCGAGAAGAAGATCGGCCAACGTCGGGCACCGTTCTCGACGAGACTGAGCTGGATATTATCAGAAGGAGCATCGCGCGAGGTCTTGGTCTAAAGAGGATACCAGACCCTTCCAAGGTGAGTCGTTCTCTTGCTTCTCTCTTGTCCCTGTCTCCTCCCTTTCTCTTCTTTTCCTTTTCTTTCAACTCGCGTCTGCTTTTCCCCGTCTTTTCTCGCATTTCACTGAAACGTCGATACGAATACTGAAACGGGTACGGATACGGATGTCGATGTCGATATTTCACGTGGCGACGTCTCGACGTCCGTTGGAACACGTTGCTTGTGCAATCCGTCTCGTGATTCGGTAATTAGCGAGTCTGTTCTGTAAAAAGTTCGTTCAGATTGCCAAGAGTTTTGTTTAAACGAGAAGAGATGATTATTATTATCACTATTATGAGATTCTATTTATTTAATAAACGAGATACGAAAGAAAGGCTTGCGTTTATATATATATATATATCGTTTATATATATATATATATACTTTATACCAACCTTTTATATATTAATGGACACATTTGTTTCTGTGTATGGAATGCATACACAATAACGTGAGAGAAACGTGTTGAAAAGCGAAAAAAAAAAAAAAAAAAAAAAAAAGTAAAGACAGACAGACAAATTTTACGTGGGAAGAGAAAAATTCGTGACGTGATAGAAAGCAGAGAACGATGGGTGGTGGTGACGGTAATGGCGGCAGTCGAGTTTCAGAGAAGGTAACAAACAATGAACGAAAAAGAAGAAAGGACTAAAGGGATAGAGACGATACGAAAGTGGGGAACAGATGGCCAGGAGTAGGGTAGGAGAAGAGAAAGGAAAGCAAGGGAAGGGATGTAGGGAGGAGAAGGGAATCAAGTCGAAAGGAGTAACTCGACGACGGGGAAAGGTGTATGCGTACGTGTACCGAAAAAATCGCGGGTACGATGATGGTGCAAGCACTAGTACGTAAACAATGGCAAGGAAACGTGGGTGGTCCGTGTTGCCCCACTTTCGCTACGTATGCACGAGCACGTGCGCATTCCTGCTGGTATGCAGAACCGGCTGTCCACGTGCGTGCGACGACAACGCTGCCACAGGGTCCGCTCTATTCAACTCTTCTTTCCTCTTCGTTTCTCTTCGCTTTTTTTTCATCTCGTCCCTCGCTTTCACCTACCAATGAAGATGTAACCCGTTGCCCGCGATAAAACTTGGACTTATCGGGGTCATTGGACTATCGATACAATCGGAATAGGTTATAATCGTATTAAGCCGACTTTCAGCTTACGGAAACCAGCGACTCCCCGTTTAGATCGATACGCCACGTATACAAACACTTGAAATGATGTTTAAAATAAAGCCATTATTTTAACGAAAGGCAAGGTGAAAACAACAATTTCGCAGTGGTAAGTTTTAAAGGAATTTTGAAATAAAAAATGAAACGATACATAACGATTCGACCAACGAAAATATATGGAGAACCTTAAAATGTTATTTCGAATCAAGTAAATGTTAAAGCGTTTTCAAGTTATTTAAATTTAAGGAGCTGAAAGGCTAGTAATTTGACTTGTGAAAATAAACGTAGACTCTTGAAGTAATATTGTAGCACGGCCAAGTAAATAACAGGTTTGCACTGGTAAAGTGGTTTGAAGTTGCTTGGATTCAAGTAACTTGACCGATCTGGACCGAGCTGATCTTTAATCCCGCCGGCATTCTTTAAGTCATTTTCAACTGAATCGTATTTTTATATCATTAAAAGAAATTTCAAACGTGAAATAATCATCTATTAATAAATATACTGTGGATGTTCGTGCATTTATGCATTTGATATATATAGAATACAGATTATGATATTTACTTTATTTAATAAATAAAATAAATTTCGAGTCGACCTCACGCCTACAATTGCGTTAATAGAAACACACCGATTACTTTATTAGTACCTCTGATTGTCGGTTTCAATATTTCAGTGAAATATTTTTAAGATGTTAAACGTTTCCTTGATTATTAAAGTGAAAGCACGATTCGGACGTGAAAATTCGAGGACTGGCAGAAACGTCAAGTTCGTGGTAGAGTGACGAGTCACGATCGATCGGAAGTTTATTGCAAAAAGCGAAGCGAATGGTATCTTGAGCGTAATGAACGTAAATTCGGAAAGTTATGTGAACGTTCGCATCAGTCAGCGGGAAATTCCCAGGCGACGTGAGACGATCGATCGAAACGGAACTGGGGATTTTTGATAGGAAAGTAGAGGGAAAGGTAAGAATGGCGATTTGGTCAGTGACGATATAGTCGAAGGGGATTTCGTTTCTGATCTCGAAAAGAACGAAAGCAGGAGAAGAGATAGCGGGAGTAACGTCGCGAGTAACACCTGTTGTCGCAGCCAGCGACTATAAGCCAGCAGGTTCGCCGTTACGTGTGCACGCGATAACGAACGTCGATTCCTCCTGGCTGTCCTCGAAACTCGAGGACATCCTCGAGAGAGTACGCGAGTGTCTTAAACGCAAGCATCCACCTATGTATGTCCTATGTATACACACATGTAGGTATGTACCTCTAATGCCAAAGGGAAGATAGAACCAGTTATTTTTCTAGTTTTCTGGTCTTCACATTCCGTGCTCGCGCAAACACGCACGTTCTCTTCTTTTCTTTCACTTCGCGCGCATCCATCCATCGTTGACATTTATATCCAGCTTCGTTGTTTTTTAATAAGACGAAAGAGCAACTCGAGGAAATAACCAGACGAGAAGCAGCAACATCTGAAAGATAGGACACGTTCAATTAAAACTTTCTTTTGCATTCGTCGCGACAGATTAGATATACGATATCGCAATTATGCGTCACGCTAAATTAGACTTCTCCTTTGGTTCTAGCAACGTGTTAGGAATTTCCATTCATCAGTGGAATATTTTTGCGAAGCTCAAGTGACATCTTTCCACGTTACACTCTAGTCCAGTAATAATTTCGTCACGAAGCTCAGAAGTCATGATCGTTGAATTCTGTTCAATCGACTCAGTTAATTCACAGTCCGTAAGAATTCTGTTTGGTGAACAATGAGATCGAATGGATGTAACGACCGATTACGTTCGAAAGTCGAAAATCGCGAATAGACGTTTATCTGCTTAACTCCTCGCGACTTTCACCAAGATAGATGATCTCGACCTCGAAGAAAGAATGATACAGCGAGATTCGTGGCGGTTACGGTTGATACCGAAGAGAAAGCTGTAGGGAGAGGAATGCGGTGGCATTGACTCGCGATCGAGCGTGTTGAAGACGCGTAGCCAATATCCAACGAAATCGAGCTCGACGGGGAAACATTTGAATCTCGAACACGATGACGCGCATTCGCGCCGCGTAATTTCGTCGAGGCGTCGTCGAGCCTCGAGGCAGAGAGGCGAAGGTTACGCGAAGAATGCGGCTTGACTCGTCCATCGATACACCTAGACGCGGTGTACGCCGCTTGCGAAAGATCTTTCTTCGAGACACAAGTGTGGGAGGCAAGCGAGGTTGCATACGTGGTTGCGCGAATGTTTCCTCAAGGTCGTCCGCATTTGCAGTAACGTCACCCGACGTCATCCGTGTCCTCGTTGCGCACGTACACTTGTTTCGAGTTTTCCTCCCGAAATAGCATCCATCTTGCGAATAGATCTTCGGTCATCGCACTGACCACGCCGCATCCACTCGTCGATATTCTCATCTAAACTTGTATGTCGCCGGCCTAGATTGAAAATATCATCGAAGTAAGATTCCATGACACAAGATGAAAATCAGAGATGTGGAAATTGTCGACTTTGTCCTCGAGATGACTGCGAGGTTTGAAAATTTGTCATGGTAGACGCGTGTGAGTTTGTTTAATTTCCACAGTCGACAGAAGATCGCCCTATGCGCGAAAATCGTTTGAGAATGTAGAGTAAGATTTTTGTTGTTTAAGACTTCATTAGAGAAAATCGAGTTTGGAAATTATACGTGTATTGAACCATGTACGAAACGAAAAATATTACATGTTTTGCATATTTGGCTTATTTTTGCAAACAGAATAAATGCCTACCAATTGTCTATTCCTACCCAGTCTACATATTCACTCTACGTGTTCATTCAACGTGTTTTCAAATCCAATTTTCTTTCAAATGAGATCTCATGCGACGAATTTAAGTCGAAAAAATGGAATGAAAATTCAGTCTACGGTCAAAGGGCATCATAATTCGACATACATACAGTTTCTCATCAAGCTTGCATAAATTTTTTCAAAGAAATAATACACGACTACGAAAGTAATACGCGGCGTAGTTGCGTTCAGAGCTTTTTCTTTTTCACGCCATACGATCAAGACTTGCCACATAATGAAGTGACCCGTATGCATCGAGTTTCCCTATAATTTCGTTCGTCTTCGAGGTTCGCGTCATCATACTGTCCCGTGTCTTCTTTTCATTACATCTTTTCGTTTCTCCTCTTCTCCGTTATCCACTCCGCTCCCTCCTCTTTTCTTTACGCTCTCCTACCTCGTTGCAAGTAGAAATATCTTCGAGTTTCGTGATGGCCATTGAGCAAGCGTGCGCAAGCCGTGCCTAGCTACAAACCAAGACGAAAGACTAACGAACGCGACACCGATGACCGACACTGACCGACCTTTCGAACCAGTCAAGCGGTTGCACACGAGTCAACTCGCTTGTCGGCAAACGGCGTCTCGGTTTCAATGGGCAGTGAGTGAAACCACGCGTCTCAATCCATTTACGATTCGCCACGGCGAGTCCTTCATTTTGATGGACTAACGATCTTGCACGGTGCATTCCACTCAACGAGATTGCATCTTCCAATTTCGAAATCCTGAACACAGATGCTTGACACTCGGACGATGATACGGGATATCACTGTCTCGACAAACCGGAACTCGCTCGAATCCACTAATTAACCGGTTAAATGAGTCCGTACGCATTACGGAGGCGTACGTCGCGTCTGTATGTCTCTGCTTCACGAGATGATTCATCTTCAACGACACCGATCCTTCAATATCCTGCAGCTTCCCTTCCTTCGGATCTCTCACGATCCGTGAAATTCATATCATTTGTTAAAACGTCTTCTCATTTGTTAATCGTTGCGTTGCGTTATGTTGGCCGAGTTTGTGCGTGCCGCTGGAGCCGCGCAAACCGGTTAATTTTACCGGAAACGTCTAGCGTGTCTGGACTTTCTCACCATGGAAATTATATACCAACATCGCGACGGCGGGAGTAAAGTAGCGGGGGATGTGCTTCGAGTGGGACTCGAAAATTGCAGTGAGGGATGCTCGAGGATGACAAAGGGGCCTGAAGAATAGGAAAAACACAAAATACGAAGGGGGTCAGAGAGCAAGAGGGGAAAGAAGGCGAATAACGAGCGGCGACGAAAGAGAGAGAGAAAGAGAGAGAAAGTAAAGAAAGGTTGTTGAGCCGCGACGTTGAAAAGATGGCAGACACTGTGTATTTCAGTGCCTCATCCGCGAAGCGATTATCACGTTTGAAGATCGATTTTAGTGATTCGTCGGAGCGTGCAACTCGTTGAATTTTTCCATAAATCATTGGGATTTTGATTTCTCGTGTCTCGCAGAGATTCCATCGCGTCTTTCATACAACTTTTCACGATATCTAGCAATCTTCCTTTTCAAATTGATTAATGGAAATACACTGTCTACAATTCTTTCAGTTAATGAACTATCTCGTATCTGTGGGATCTCTAAGAGTACTCTCACAATCATTTTTTCTTCATCGCCGATCGAAATTATATTTCAGACTCGATTAATCGTTCGTGCAATATCACGAATACGTTTGGGAACGTTCAATGATTATAAAAAGAATTTGCACATATACTTCTTTCATTTTGGAAGAAGTATCAAATCTTTATAGCCATATGAAAATATTACGTACATATGGTAATATATTTAGATCACATTAACTGATGAGTAATTGTTACAATAAATACAATGATGTGCAAATACTTTTCAGCCGCTGTATTGTATTATTTCCTTTGCTTTCGCCGACGCATTCAAAAATTTCTATAAAAGTTACGTAACATACCTTTACCCATACTTTGCGTCCTTTTGTGTATTTTACATTAACTTTTTTTTTTTTATACTAATGACACGTTACTCTGTATATGAAATAAATGAATAAAGTATGAATAATACTTTCCTGTATTAATTTGCCTGTTTCACCAACTCATTCATAGATTCATCTTCCTTTTTTCAGGCAAACGTCAGTCAAGCCGAATACGAAAGAGCACACAGAGAGTACCTGATGAGATTGCAATCGTCGCTCGACGAGCAAACTTTTGGAAGCAAGAAGATGCTACACGTGTTTCCTGCTACAGGTAACCAGAGATGTTTGATCGCGTGTCGAGACATCCTCCTTCGATCTCGAATCGTCAGTACTTTAGTATCGGCTCGAGAGAACTCGCAATCTTTGGGAACGCAAAATATCGTACGATCTTTCTGAAAAAATATACATGCCCACGCTATAATTACTACTTGTGTAAACGTCGAGCCTCCTAGTTTCCGCCAGTTCGGCAACGTCGAGATTTTACCAGACGTATCTGGAATCAATCCATATCGAACCTAACCGCGATTATCAGTTTTTCGCGTTAACCTGTTAACAGCGAAAGACAAATTCTAATTTCATCAGTTGCTAATTTCTTGAATATAATGATCTCTTTATTTAGAAATTATTGTTATTTGTTAGAAAGTTTTGTCAAAATTATAATTTGTTATTTCGCAGGTTTATCTATTTTTAATATTCTTAGAAATGATTTTCTTCCCAATCATCATATTTATTAATTATTAGTAAGTGATATAAAAATCAAAGAATGAACAAAAATATACTTATCTTTTTCTCGTGTATTCCTCTAATGATAGTCTCAATCTTATATTAATGTCACGTAGATCCATTTCATGCGATTACTAGACAATCATCGATATCCAAACTCCGATCAATTTCGATTGTAAATTATGTATTTTGATTTCAATAATATTTCCATTTAACGATCATTTTTCTATAAAAGCAGTAATTCACAGAATTTTTGCGGAAAAGTAAAATTGACCTAAATTAACCTAACTGAAATTACTTTATTAAGTTGTAATCTTGCGAGTTACTGAAAAAATATCTATGGAAATATTTTGAGACCAATTGAAACAATGTTACCTGATCAAAATAGCACATCAAATAATTTCTATATTTTTGCGTGCATCCTATCCAATTTTGTATCTTTAAATTCAACGTCCACAATTAGGAGATGACCTAATCAACTTTCATTCTCCGTCCTCTTCAGTTTTCCATCTAACTTCTTTTTTCTTACTTACGAGTCATCTATTTAAGAAAAATATTATATCAGTTTATATTATGAGCAACGCCATAATTTGAAAAATATGAACAAATTTTAAGACGCGAAATGTTTATCATATTTATTAATGAATAATATATCGTCTGCACTTCTATTTCAAAGATATTTACCTCGTTTGTAATTTCTTACTTCCATCAAAAATTGTTGCCAGTTTGATGCAAGATATTCTCTTACAATTTCGAGATTCGTTACAAACTTGCGCGAGTTGAATTTTTTACAACTTGTTTATTTTACAACTAGCTTGCTTATAGCATTTTGTAGTGGTTGAAATAAACTGAAAGAATCTGTTGGTACTAAATTTAGAAAATAAAACGAGCAACGCAATATAATTCTCAATTATACTATTTTAAATATTTCATCCAACGCTCTTTCTTACGTATACACGCGGCTGATCGTTTTTATGATGAAACAAAATTCCTTTCTGACGTATTATACTACCGATGATTTCAATTGACGTTCCAATGTCATAGTATAATTGTTAACTGTTATTAAATTTCAATCGTTGGTGTTTGATTTTATCTCAGAAATTCAAAGTGCACAATAAGAAACACATCACTCATGGAATGGACTTAACATAAAGGAAACGATTCGCTTCGCTCAATCCGATTCCATTTCGATTTACGTCGGTTCGATTCGACTTGATCAACTCGATCCTCATTCTATTTTCTTCACTCCCGTTTTCGCGTTATTCCGCTTAAGAGACCTCGACGAGGGGCATCTGCGTTATTATGAAACAGAAATTCTGGCCGAGCCAACGAATTCTCGAATGTAATGAGTGTAAGATCGATTTTTCGACAACTCTTACGCGAGTGACTCTCGTCGTTCGATTGTAGATCGCCGACACTATTAAAAGCTAAAGCTTTCCTTACTGTCGTCCTGACTTATGTTCTCGAGAATCTTGATCATAGAGACGCACCGATTCTACGAAAACTAGCTAAAAATATCATAAAACACTATTTATAAAAGATATATATACGAACCGGAATATTTTAAGTAGCAGTGTGGTGCAAGGTAACCTACAATCGATGCGAGTGAAATATTCGAAGAAATCGTCGAATTTCCGTTCCGTGACGGAAACACGTGGGCTCCTCCTGCTCGATTACTTACATAAACCGAAACTACCAAAATATCATCAATTCCTCTTAAATTTCTCTTCGCTTCGTGTTATTTCACAATTCGGCGAATTTTTTGCTCGCACATTTACGATTATTGATTGTCGATTATCGATCAGGATTATAATTCTTACGTGTGTCTACAAGAACTACTCAAAAATATTCTTTTAACAAAAAGAAAAAAAAAAAATAGTTTTAAGATTCAGTGTGAGTTGTCAATCAATTGTACATTGATTTGGCAGCTAAAATGTATCTTCTCAACTCTTTCAAAAGTTTATAAAAAGACATCGCAATATTGAAAATATTATAAATCTTAATACATGATCATTCGTCAAACGTTGCCTTCTTAATTGCTTTTAAAAAAAACTCATGTCTCTATATCAAACAACTTTTTTTCATTTTTTAATCACGTCATATTAAAACCTCTCTGTAATACTAATAAAACAATAAAGTCAAAAAGTCAATAAAAATCCACTTGGACATTTTTCTCTTGCGATCTTCGTACACTCTGTCATCGAAATTCTTGCTGTTTGGTTTCCGTTAATGGTACTTACTAATGATAATCATAGCGAAACCGTTTCTTTGCCAGTAAAGTCTCTTTCATTTCTAGAAAAATAGAAACATTACTAAATTCTATCTCGAATCGTTTGTTATATATGTAGCATGAATGGTCGAGATAACGTTCGACTTGGACCGTTGCTCATTGGATATCGTTTGCCGACATACGACACACATATACCCAGATAACTTTCTCAATCTGTTTCGTCGTGTTTTTACGATTATTTCTGACAGATTTATTTCCTAGGACCCGTAACGCGAGCTTCGTGTTACACGATGTTTACGACTGCTACCGAATGAGCCGATCCCACTGTGACACGATCGTTAGTCGATATTGCGTTACCAAAACGCAACATCGATTAACAATTTTCCAATTGGAAAGATCGAGTGTGAACACACTTGCGTCGAATTTTAATAATAAAGAGATTCACGTACGATCAGCAATATTGATCTAAACAATATGCAAACACAATAATATTAGACAATTCCACAAGTAATACGCTTTTTCTGAAAGGCAATTCGGAATAATAGAAGTTGTTGTCAGAGTTATTGTTCAATATTATGAATATTATATCTTATAATATTAAAATAAAACGCTAAAAATAGAAGAAGATATAGAATTACGAGAACCACTGATCAATCGATCAACAGAGAGTTTGTTATTTTCACCGAATTATATGAAATATTCTAGCTGCATGTTACCAACAATATCGATCGTATACAGATCTTTTAGCTAAAAAACAAACGATAGTGGAGCCGAAAATTAGATGCGTTCGCGAAGTGGAGGAAAAGCGACTCCAGGGACTCGCACGTACACTAACAAATTACCCGGGGAATTTAATAATTCGACTAATTAGCCAACGAAAATGGAACGGACGAGAGTTTGTCGTTCTCGTGATCTCTGAGACCGGATACGCGTGAACGCGTCTGTTCTATTCTCACAGGCTTGCTCGGCGGCATTCTCGCGTCCACTCTCAAATCTATCTAATTGTAAACACAAGTTTCGGTTAAGTAGATAATGGCAGCGAGAAAAATGAAGAGATGAAAGATAAAAGAAGCTAAATAAGCTAAGAGCTTAGGGATTCCGTGGGTTCCCATTCAGCAGCGACGTTACCGAGACGAAGGTGGAGACTATTCAAGGCTTTTTCATTTACGTAATCTAACGCGTTGCGCATTTCGACTCTTCATGCTTGTTCGCTCGTGATTGTTGCAGAGTATCCTGGAAACGAATCGAGCCTGCTAACAGGGACAAACGGAAATGAAAAATCCTGTCGTCATTGGCTGTTCTTCCCCGTCGAGGTTCCTGAGAATGATCTGGATCAAGCGTCGGTGGATCACGCGACGCTGCGACTACTGCTTCACGGTCCGACGACCGATCACTATACCGAACGCTCCGAGCTGGAGGTGTTGTTCTACCTTCGGATATCGTCGTTTCGTCGTTCGAGGAAGTTGATCGGCCGTAGGAAAATTCAGTTGCACGACTCCCGAAATCCAAGGTGGCTGGAACTCGACGCGACTCAGGCCGCATTCTCGTGGATCGAGACGCCGCTCGAGAACCTGGGGGTCGAACTGGAATTTATGGTCGACAGCGAACCGGTACCGCGCGCCTTCTCCTCGCCAGTTCTCAACGTATTCACCACGACGTATTCGGGCAATGGTAGAATGAAACGTTCCTCACCCAAAGATGTGATGTCCCTGCACAAAGGTCGCCGGACAAAATGCAAAGGTGAGAGTAAGAAGTGTTGCAGGCACGAGCTTACCGTCATGTTTAAAGACTTGAAAGGCTTCGAGTTTATCGTTTATCCAAAAACTTTCGACGCTGGATATTGTAAAGGACGATGCCCGCCTAGGTACAATCCAGCTCATCATCACGCCCTTCTGCAAAGTCTGCTGTGGAAGGAAGATAGGAAGAAAGTGCCTAAGCCATGTTGCGCGCCGAGTAAACTCGACGAGTTAATGATCGTTTACTTCGACGAGAATGATACTACACAGTTGAAAAACTCGTACTGGAAGAACATTCAAGTACTCGAATGCGCTTGTTCCTAAGAAACGAAAAGAAAAGGAAAGAAAAAAAAAGAAGAAGAAGAAATACTTTGTTCTTTCTTTCCGAACGGACGAATCGGCGGAACGATTGACTGTGCGAACGAATTGTCAAATTAGTGTACGTGTGAACGAATAACAAAACGAGTGAATGGGAGTGAACAGTAAAATATACACGTTCGATCGAAACGACACAATAATACCGGCTGCGATTAAAAACAGATGGTAACAGAGTGAGGATTTTCATGGTAAAAGAAGGGTTTTCATAGTCGCAGACGGCTCACCAAAGAAAATCGTCCGAATATTGTTCGGTTGTGTTACTTTTTCGTCGTTTCTTCGCGACATACCGAAAACACTTGCTGTTAATGTATCACGCGAAAATTTCTTTTCCCGTTCGACTCCTTGTCCGCTTGGCAAACTGTTTCAATCGACAGAACAGTTATTCGTGAAACAAACGTGAAATTTAATCGTATCGCTGATCAACGTTCGATTTGACTCGACTCGAAGCATCGTCGAAGGTCCAGGCTCTTGATCCAGACTTTCGCATTGACTGTGATACTAAACGATATCTAATCTTTCTGCTTGTAATAATCGTATTTCACACTTTCATTTTTTTATTGCCTTATTTCCTCCTTTCTATCTTTTGTGTAGTCTTTCTCTCTGATTTCTCCTTCTTATTTTTTCGATTTTAATACGAGAGAATCAATGTACAGAGACATTATCGGAAAGAAAGAAAAACCGCAACAGCAATATTTCTATTATTTAGTTTATCTTAAATGGAGTCAACCGGAACAATCTGACTGCTTGTACTTCATCGCTCGATTAAATATTGAATGGTAAAAATTGTTACGTCTGTTTTTTTTTTTTTTTTTTTTTTAATAAAATGATATCGAACGAGTCTTCAAGAAATTGTGCTCTTTTTTTACATGAACTTTGTATCGAGAGTTCGATCGAAACTCTGTAGCACGACTAAAATTTGTGCGCGGGAAAAATTTCGTGAATGCTCCTGCAAATATGTATAATATTCATAAACTATTGACCATCAGGAGATTCTTCTATTTCGCCACCGACGTAAATGTATGAATGCGTAATCGAAATTGTAATGGTCTCATTGTACTTTGACCAAAAGTTATGTGCGTTCTTATATCGTTTGTTAAAATCAATTTCGATCGCGCACTATAATGGGCATCGTAACCTCGCGTTACATGTATTGTCTAATTGACTACTATCGATGTAAAATAAAATTTTATTCCTTATTTATAACGAAATAATTTATGAATGATCTTTATTAAACAAAACGATTCTTAAATTTCTGTTTGTTTCGTTCAACAGTTCATGGAGTTCACAAAAATTGGAGTTACTAGGTTTTCTAATAAACTATATGAAACTATATATTTCTATAAACAACGATATGAAGCAACAGTTGCACGACGCGACATATTCAGATACACAGGAAAGAATATGAATCTACGAAGAAGGGAAACTTTACCGTAGCGTGTAAAAGGTTATCGCGTACGACAGCAATAAACTTTCGCTAAATGCGATGTTACTTTATGTAAAAAGGTCAAAGGTCACTAAATTATGCAATCCAAGACAACCCATTCATGTAGTTGCGTTATCTACCGACGAGTTTAATTAACTCTTTACAGACATTGTTATAATCATAAGTGTTACAATATTCTGTTTCCTCGCACAGCAAGAATCACGTAACAAAAATTGAGAATAACGACGTGAAATATTATCTTCTGTCAGTTTTGCCGACGCCTCGTTTTCCTGAAAACAAATGTTTTGGCATTTTCGTGCCGATGAATCGATCTGCTTCTCCCTTCAGTCCTTTCTTCGCTATCTTTTTCTTCAAAGCTTTATGCGCAATGTTCTTTAATTTAGTCTTCATGGCAAAATCTTTCACACCCATTTCATCTCGCGCAGGTCTTGAACTACTTCTAGCTCTTGATTGAGACTCAGATTGCAGTCTCATGCGTTTCGTAGCTGGTTGCGATAGTGATCTTGAACGTCCTCTTGTCTTGGTGAAGTGTGCCTATTGGAATTACACAAAATAAATTATCATATATTATTTACGCATTTCTTTCTGCTCCATATTATTATTTCTTATATTTCAACGTGTTACTCACGTTTTCAGTGTTTTCCATATCGATACCCAAATCTTCCATTTGTTCTTTCAATTTCGATACCGATCTGTCACGAAGTTTGGCCATTGTTGTGCGCGGCATTACAGGTTTTGTAGAAGCCTTCTGTATTCGGGCTTCGTCTTTCATAATAGCCTTCTTTTCTCGAATTTGCTTAGCCATTTGCACAATATCGCGCATCGTATCGGACAACTGGGGCACTTTATAATCGTACATTCCTGCTTCTTCACGTTGCTGTTCCTCTCTTTCCAATTCATTTAATTTCTATCGGAAAGGGTAAAAGTAAGGTTATGTTTAAGTATCATCCGTGCGCTTTAAATAGATGAATATTATACAAACATCGAATATATCTGAATCGATATAATCAGCAATATTGTGTCCTTCCCAAATTTCTGGGATAATATCATATTTTTGATCGCCCTCGATATCGTAGTTCTTCTTCAAATCGAGCACATAATCATCTCCCATTTCTTCCTCTATTTCTCGTTCTAATTTTCGTTTTGCTTTCAATCCTTCTCTCCTCTTTCTTAAAACGCTCTCAGGAATACAAGGAGCGCGAATCTTTTCATCCCTCGGTACCGGTTGTGCAACATGTAAACGATTAAGCAGTCCCTCCACCTGTAATCATAGATCTTCAAGAACCCAAGTCAGTTATACAAAAATATTCAATTTACCTTTTTCGTCCTTATCTTCTGATCAACACGGAAGGCTAACAGACGTTCACACGCTTGTATTTTCACGTCCATTACACCAAAATCAGTAATCGTACTCATTTCCAATACTGGGACATCTTTATCCTCTAATGATTTCAAAAGTACCTGTTTTTCATGTGGAAGTTCTTCCAGATGTAGAATATCCACCTTATTTACCACAACTGTCAGAGGCTTGTTAGCAAACAGAGGTTTGATGGATTCGAATAATTTTACCTAGAAGACAAATCTACTGAATCATATTAAAATGAAATTTATATATTGGCAAGCTACAAAGACAGCTAAGCCAATATTTTACCTGTTCTTCTAAGCTGTGACCACACTGTTCCGATATATCACAAAAATACAGTACAGCCGCTCGTAAATGCGCAAGTGCAGTTATTGCCTGCATTTCTATTACATTTCTTTCTTCGAGCGGATGATCTAAAATTCCGGGTGTATCAACTACTTGCCATCTTAAATATTTGTAATCTGTATGACCAACATATAATGACTTTGTCGTAAATGCATATGGTTGAACTTCAACATCAGCACGCGTTATCTGAATAAAATATTAATCAATATTAACTTAGTAGTTTACATTACTGCTTCCATGTAATATGCTCATTAAGTAATTATTAAAATTAAATTACCTTGTTAATGAAACTGCTTTTACCAACATTTGGGAAGCCACATATTATAATGGTACGTGTATAAGGATCTATACTAGGTAAACGAGCTAAATGTTGACGTACTTGTTCTAAATACGCCAGATTTGCTGCTTGCCTTTTCATAATAGTCGCCATGCGACCTAGAGCAGCTTTCTTCAATTGTTTACATCGATATAGAGAATCTCCATATTTCATTAAACGGACATAATCTTTTGCAACGCTATTGTGACAATAAATGTGAATATACCACTGGGAGAATATCTGAATAATAATATTCTAATATACTTACTTATCAATTAAATGTCTTGCTATGTTTATTTGACCAAGGGCTAATTTGTAATGATCTTTATCATAAAGAACGTTCATTAAATCAGCATAAAATGGATGAACGTCGTCTAATTTAGGAAATTCCTGTATGATTTGAGACAGTCTGTCATGGAAGTTCTGTTGCGTAAATTTCACTTTACGCATGTAAAATGCACGTATCCTTGCAATTTTATAACTTTTGTGTACAACAGTCGGGGTTTTGCGTTGTGTCTTTGATAAGATTATATCAATAAAGTCCTAAAAAAGGGAAACATTTATTAAATTAACTGATTTAATTACCAAATAAAAAATCGAAAACACAGCTACTAACCTTTGCGGTGGGTACAACCGCGATTTTCTTAAAATTGTACAGCCCCATTATTGCGTTCTCTTTTCAGTTTATCGTTTTAGTGAAATTTGAAACTCAAACAAGTTTATAAACCTATTTGACACTGAATTAAACGACCAATTACAAAATAAAACATTTACAAAATGCACTTAGCAACGTGCACAGCCAAAACGGTCTATCAATACTTCGTTTTGATTCCGATCCCAGCGCTCTGGTGGCAAAAGTAAGAAATTAAATAGTCAATGACTATTAAATGCTCTTTCGCATAAATCTATCACGAGGTATATATATGAATGGACATTGCATCTTACGGAGCTTCGTGGTCTGTGATCTAAAATACCAACATACTAAAAAATCACTAGTTTTTTAGCGCACTCTACGTTAAACAAGTTGAGGAACTAGTGAATACGCTAGTAATATGATTTTTGAGAACCATTACAATGTTGTTAAACATTCAGTACTGTAATGTAAAGTCCGTTTGTGATTATACCAATTGAAATGGCATAAGCAAAATGTTTAATTATATATTCTGATTCCAAAACACAAGATTAATATTTAAAATTATTCCATTTTTTATTATGTATCTATATGTATGTCAGAAAGAGATCTATTCGTGTTTTACGAATTCATCGATTCGTTTTCTGTTGAAAACGATAAAATCAATATTTACAACAGGATTTCATATTTATTGAAATGTACTAAGAATGGCACTGATACTTAATAAGAAGGAGATATAGAATAGGTTTACAGCACTTTATCAAATCATATTGTTGGAAAGAATACAGAGCTGCCAATCACGAAACCTCTTGGCTCAAACGAGTAACATCAATGCCTAAGTAACCCACACCAAAAAATAATGTAACAGTCTTTAGAGAGCCATCGGACAGAACGCATTAATACTACAGTATTGCACACAAATAAGTTATAGAAATAAAAATATTAAAAACAACACATATGTTTTTTAATATCCATCAAAATCTAGAATCTATGGTCTTCTACAATATTTAAAAATGTACTATACGTTATCATACAACAATTTTACCTACAATTATAGAAATAAATGACCTCCCTAAAAACTTAACAAAATACTTTAATTACATACAAACTAAATCGCGATTATCACGAAAAACAATTCCAACGAAAAACCAATCGTGATTCCTCTTTTTAAGATATACGCTCAAAAATATTTTCCGAAAATTTGAAACATTAGAAGCACAGCTGGGGATTTGCCGAACAATCTCCACGAATCATATGTTCTCCTCATACAAAATCTTACCTTTCAGTCAGAACGGCCTTCCGGTTTTCAAAATATTCGCACTTAAACAAAATGTTTAGAAAATTCCAAATACCAGGAGCACATGTAGCTCTAGAGTTTTGCCATCTTCACGAACCGAATGGTCTACTGATACAAAATTCAAATTTTCAGCCAGATACTCGATCTCATTCGCGAGATATTAAAGCATGAAGAATTTTCGAAAAACATATGTATCAGGAGAATCGCTGAACGGAGGGCAATGTCGTACCATCTCCACCAATCTCATGCTCTCCTGATACAAAATTCGAAATTGCAACCAGATACTCGTTTTCATTCACGAGTTATTACAGCTTGAATATTTTTCAGAAAACCTATTAATCACGAGAATAGCCCAACGGCGGGCAATGTCGTACCATCTCCTTGAGTCTCATGTTCTCTTGCTGCATAGTTCGAATTTTCAGTCAGATAATACTTCTCGTTCACGAGACATTACAACTCGAATAATTTTTGAAAACCTTCTGTATTAGAAGAATCACTTAACGGCGGGCTATGTCGTGGCACCTTATCGAATTTCATGTTCTCCAGATATATCGCTAGAATTTTCGGTCAGAAACCACTTTATCAGGAAAACCGACCAGCGATCGGCTTGGCTATGCAACATCTTGGAGCCTCATGATTTCCTGATACATCAATGCTATTAGCGGCAAGAAATTTCTACTCGTCCACGAGATATTCCCGTTTAAAATTTTCTGGAAAAATCACTTTATCAGGAAAACGGATCAGAGGCCTCGTGTCACCATCTCGTGAGTCATGTTCTCTTGATACATCAGTCACATTTTCAGCCAGAAATTCCTTCTACTTCTCCTCATGCGATATCCCTTTTAAAAGAAACCAGATTATCAGGAGAACCGGCTTTCTCGGGACACCTCCTCGTGTGTCATGTTTTTCTGATACATCGGAAGCATATTCAACCAGAAATTCGTTCTCGTTCACGAAATATTACTGCTTAAAATTTTTAAGAGAAAACAATTAATCAGAAGAACGGCTCAGCCACCGGCTTTGTTGTGCCACCTTTCCGATGTCCTCCTGATACATATATCGAATTTTCAGCCAGAAAATTCTCGTTCACGAGATATATCTGTTCGAAATTTTCAGATAAACCACATTATCAGGAGAAGAGCTCAGCGGCGGGCTTCGTTGTGCCACCTCCTCCCGTGTCATGTGCTTCTGATAAATCTATCGAATTTTCAGCCAGGAAATTCTCGTTCACAAAATATTCCTGCTTAGAGTTTATAAGAGAAAACAATTTATCAGGAGAAAAGCATGGCCGTTTCCTTTGTCGTGCCATCTCTGCGAGTATTATGTCCTCCTCATACATCAATCGAACATTCAGCCAGGAAATTCTCGTTCAAGAAATATACCAGGTTAAAATTTCTAGAATAACTACATCATCAGGAGAGCATATCAGTGGACTGTATCGTTGTGCCACCTTCTCATGTTTCATGTACTCCTGATACATCTGTGGAATTTTCAGCCAGAAATTCCTGCTGGTTCACGAAATATTCTCTTGTTAAACATTTTTCGAGAAACCGAATTATCAGGAGATCCGCTCACCGGCCGGCTTTGTCGTGCCACCTCTTCGAGTGTCATGTTCTCCTGATACACCAGTCGAATTTTCAGCCAGAAATTCCTGCTGGTTCACGAAATATTCTCTTGTTAAACATTTTTCGAGAAACCGAATTATCAGGAAATCTGCTCAGCGGCCGGCTTTGTCGTGCCACCTCTTCGAGTGTCATGTTCTCCTGATACATCCGTTGAATTCTCAGCCAGAAATTCCTCCTGGTTCACGAAATATTCCTGTTTAAAAATTTTTCGAAAAACTGATTTATCAGGAGATCCGCTCAGCGGCCGGCTTTGTCGTGCCACCTCTTCGAGTGTCATGTTCTCCTGATACATCAGTCGAATTCTCAGCCAGAAATTCCTACTGATTCACGAAATATTCCTGTTCAAAAATTTTTCAAGAAACTGAATTATCAGGAAATCCGCTCAGCGGCCGGCTTTGTCGTGCCACCTCTTCGAGTGTCATGTTCTCCTGATACATCCGTTGAATTCTCAGCCAGAAATTCTTCCTGGTTCACGAAATATTCCTGTTTAAAAATTTTTCGAGAAACTGATTTATCAGGACATCCGCTCAGCGGCCGGCTTTGTCGTGCCACCTCTTCGAGTGTCATGTTCTCCTGATACATCCGTTGAATTCTCAGCCAGAAATTCCTCCTGGTTCACGAAATATTCCTGTTTAAAAATTTTTCAAGAAACTGAATTATCAGGAAATCCGCTCAGCGGCCGGCTTTGTCGTGCCACCTCTTCGAGTGTCATGTTCTCCTGATACATCCGTTGAATTCTCAGCCAGAAATTCTTCCTGGTTCACGAAATATTCCTGTTTAAAAATTTTTCGAGAAACTGATTTATCAGGACATCCGCTCAGCGGCCGGCTTTGTCGTGCCACCTCTTCGAGTTTCATGTTCTCCTGATACATCAGTCGAATTCTCAGTCAGAAATTCCTACTGGTTCACGAAATATTCCTGTTCAAAAATTTTTCAAGAAACCGAATTATCAGGAGATCCGCTCACCGGCCGGCTTTGTCGTGCCACCTCTTCGAGTGTCATGTTCTCCTGATACACCAGTCGAATTTTCAGCCAGAAATTCCTGCTGGTTCACGAAATATTCTCTTGTTAAACATTTTTCGAGAAACCGAATTATCAGGAAATCTGCTCAGCGGCCGGCTTTGTCGTGCCACCTCTTCGAGTGTCATGTTCTCCTGATACATCAGTCGAATTCTCAGCCAGAAATTCCTACTGATTCACGAAATATTCCTGTTCAAAAATTTTTCAAGAAACTGAATTATCAGGAAATCCGCTCAGCGGCCGGCTTTGTCGTGCCACCTCTTCGAGTGTCATGTTCTCCTGATACATCCGTTGAATTCTCAGCCAGAAATTCTTCCTGGTTCACGAAATATTCCTGTTTAAAAATTTTTCGAGAAACTGATTTATCAGGACATCCGCTCAGCGGCCGGCTTTGTCGTGCCACCTCTTCGAGTTTCATGTTCTCCTGATACATCAGTCGAATTCTCAGCCAGAAATTCCTACTGGTTCACGAAATATTCCTGTTCAAAAATTTTTCGAAAAACTGATTTATCAGGAGATCCGCTCAGCGGCCGGCTTTGTCGTGCCACCTCTTCGAGTGTCATGTTTTCCTGATACATCCGTTGAATTCTCAGCCAGAAATTCCTCCTGGTTCACGAAATATTCCTGTTTAAAAATTTTTCGAGAAACTGATTTATCAGGAGATCCGCTCAGCGGCCGGCTTTGTCGTGCCACCTCTTCGAGTGTCATGTTCTCCTGATACATCCGTTGAATTCTCAGCCAGAAATTCCTCCTGGTTCACAAAATATTCCTGTTTAAAAATTTTTCGAGAAACTGATTTATCAGGAGATCCGCTCAGCGGCCGGCTTTGTCGTGCCACCTCTTCGAGTTTCATGTTCTCCTGATACATCAGTCGAATTCTCAACCAGAAATTCCTACTGGTTCACGAAATATTCCTGTTCAAAAATTTTTCAAGAAACCGAATTATCAGGAGATCCGCTCACCGGCCGGCTTTGTCGTGCCACCTCTTCGAGTGTCATGTTCTCCTGATACATCAGTCGAATTCTCAGCCAGAAATTCCTACTGATTCACGAAATATTCCTGTTCAAAAATTTTTCAAGAAACTGAATTATCAGGAAATCCGCTCAGCGGCCGGCTTTGTCGTGCCACCTCTTCGAGTGTCATGTTCTCCTGATACATCCGTTGAATTCTCAGCCAGAAATTCTTCCTGGTTCACGAAATATTCCTGTTTAAAAATTTTTCGAGAAACTGATTTATCAGGACATCCGCTCAGCGGCCGGCTTTGTCGTGCCACCTCTTCGAGTTTCATGTTCTCCTGATACATCAGTCGAATTCTCAGCCAGAAATTCCTACTGGTTCACGAAATATTCCTGTTCAAAAATTTTTCGAAAAACGGATTTATCAGGAGATCCGCTCAGCGGCCGGCTTTGTCGTGCAACCTCTTCGAGTGTCATGTTCTCCTGATACATCCGTTGAATTCTCAGCCAGAAATTCCTCCTGGTTCACGAAATATTCCTGTTTAAAAATTTTTCGAGAAACTGATTTATCAGGAGATCCGCTCAGCGACCGGCTTTGTCGTGCCACCTCTTCGAGTTTCATGTTCTCCTGATACATCAGTCGAATTCTCAGCCAGAAATTCCTACTGGTTCACGAAATATTCCTGTTCAAAAATTTTTCAAGAAACCGAATTATCAGGAGATCCGCTCACCGGCCGGCTTTGTCGTGCCACCTCTTCGAGTGTCATGTTCTCCTGATACATCAGTCGAATTCTCAGCCAGAAATTCCTACTGGTTCACGAAATATTCCTGTTCAAAAATTTTTCAAGAAACTGAATTATCAGGAAATCCGCTCAGCGGCCGGCTTTGTCGTGCCACCTCTTCGAGTGTCATGTTCTCCTGATACATCAGTCGAATTCTCAGCCAGAAATTCCTACTGGTTCACGAAATATTCCTGTTCAAAAATTTTTCGAGAAACTGATTTATCAGGTCATCCGCTCAGCGGCCGGCTTTGTCGTGCCACCTCTTCGAGTTTCATGTTCTCCTGATACATCAGTCGAATTCTCAGCCAGAAATTCCTACTGGTTCACGAAATATTCCTGTTCAAAAATTTTTCAAGAAACTGATTTATCAGGAAATCCGCTCAGCGGCCGGCTTTGTCGTGCCACCTCTTCGAGTTTCATGTTCTCCTGATACATCAGTCGAATTCTCAGCCAGAAATTCCTGCTGGTTCACGAAATATTCTCTTGTTCAAAAATTTTTCAAGAAACCGAATTATCAGGAAATCTGCTCAGCGGCCGGCTTTGTCGTGCCACCTCTTCGAGTGTCATGTTCTCCTGATACATCAGTCGAATTCTCAGCCAGAAATTCCTACTGGTTCACGAAATATTCTCTTGTTCAAAAATTTTTCAAGAAACTGAATTATCAGGAAATCCGCTCAGCGGCCGGCTTTGTCGTGCCACCTCTTCGAGTGTCATGTTCTCCTGATACATCAGTCGAATTCTCAGCCAGAAATTCCTACTGGTTCACGAAATATTCCTGTTCAAAAATTTTTCAAGAAACTGAATTATCAGGAAATCCGCTCAGCGGCCGGCTTTGTCGTGCCACCTCTTCGAGTGTCATGTTCTCCTGATACATCAGTCGAATTCTCAGCCAGAAATTCCTACTGATTCACGAAATATTCCTGTTCAAAAATTTTTCAAGAAACTGAATTATCAGGAAATCCGCTCAGCGGCCGGCTTTGTCGTGCCACCTCTTCGAGTGTCATGTTCTCCTGATACATCCGTTGAATTCTCAGCCAGAAATTCTTCCTGGTTCACGAAATATTCCTGTTTAAAAATTTTTCGAGAAACTGATTTATCAGGACATCCGCTCAGCGGCCGGCTTTGTCGTGCCACCTCTTCGAGTTTCATGTTCTCCTGATACATCAGTCGAATTCTCAGCCAGAAATTCCTACTGGTTCACGAAATATTCCTGTTCAAAAATTTTTCGAAAAACTGATTTATCAGGAGATCCGCTCAGCGGCCGGCTTTGTCGTGCCACCTCTTCGAGTGTCATGTTCTCCTGATACATCCGTTGAATTCTCAGCCAGAAATTCCTCCTGGTTCACGAAATATTCCTGTTTAAAAATTTTTCGAGAAACTGATTTATCAGGAGATCCGCTCAGCGGCCGGCTTTGTCGTGCCACCTCTTCGAGTTTCATGTTCTCCTGATACATCAGTCGTATTTTGAGCCAGAAATTCCTCCTGGTTCACGAAATATTCCTGTTGAAACATTTTTCGAATAATTGAATTATCAGGAGATTCGCTCAACGGCCGGCTTTGTCGTGCCATCTCTTCGAGTGTCATGTTCTCTTGATACGTCTGTTGAATTTTCATCCTGAAGCTACCTGTTCTCGAGATATTAAAATTTATAGAGTAAACACATTAATAGGCGATCAGCTCAGCGGCCGGCTGTGTTGTGCCACCTTCTGGAATCTCACGTTCTCCTGATACATCATTCGATTTTTCTTCCAAATTCTGTTCGCGAGATATTTTTTGTCTATACTAGTACTAATTATTTCTAAAACTCCTGTTTCGTGGATTGTTCATTTAAATCAGAGCGGTATGAATGTTTGTAGAACCTATTTAGAACAATGTTGTCATATATGTTTTAGTTATATTCTTCTGCTATTGAGAATTTAATTCATTTATTTATGAATATTTAACTGTCACATAGCTATGAAGTGTGAATTTTAATCGTTTTTTCCATCTTTATCTCTCACTTTTATATTGTTGGTCATTCCTCGTCGGTGACTTAACTATTCTGGATTTTTTCTTGTAATAATTTCACAATTCTCCGTTCTTTGACGTTGAACGTCGAGTACGCTATTATACTAGTGATTTTTTGGTATGTCGGTATTTCAGATTCCTGGCCACGTTCGTCCCTAAGATGCATGGTTTATTCATATATTTCGTCAATTTCGGAATGATCACAATTGAATGATAAAATATTTAGTTTTAATTTGGAAAAATATTTAATTTAATTTTTAGTATTGTAAATTTCTTGATCTTTATTAAATTACTTAAACCTTTGGCTGCAGCACCTTTTAAATGTATATCCTTTCATTATTTTTCCTGATGTTATTTTTAAAAATAAAATGTAAGTGTAATTTACAAAGTTCACAGAATCTGTATTTATTTATAAAATGATAATAAACAAGTGAAACTGTGAATAAACAATCCGAAATGCAAATATACAAATAGTATAGATAAATAATCTTCTCTGCGGTTTAGGATTCTCATCTATGTTATCTTTATCGTTTCAGTTTTTAGCTAATTGTATAGCCATTGAGTTTATCCTACACGAGTTTGATAACATTAGTAATGATATAAACGGTCATTTAACGGCAACTTCATATGTGATTTCTAATTATGAAGTCAGTTAATAGATCTATGTAATGCCTTGTCTATGGCTGTTGAGTATCGAGTAACTGTGAAGTACTACGAAAGTAGTGTTCGAATAATAAAATTTGTGTATGATATAATATATATATTTTATTATTTTTAAAAATTGACAATGCGTAACGTAGAAATAAAAGCAAAAATTGATAATCCAGATCTTAAAATTTTACGCGTTATGCAATTAACTAATCATAACTGTATCACATTGAAACAGCATGATATTTTTTTCAAAGTTACGGAAGGAAGATTAAAATTACGAAAATTCGAGGTATAAATTTAATTTCTATAGAGTAATAATGCTTATACTCTTATTTTTGTATATTACATCAGTGAGAATTAATTCATGAGATCATATTTTTGAATAACAGAATTTGTTATACAAGATTTTAGAGAATAAATGAGTATACAGTTTTTAGTTCTTGTTTCTGTTTCATTTTTTCTATTACATTTGTCATTATTAAAAGAAAAGAAATTAAATCTACTAATGAAATTTTTAACAATAATGAATAATATAAATGCAATAAGAAACTATATTAAGTAAGTAAACTATGTTTCTCATATAGGATGGTTCAGGCGAATTAATTTATTACAAAAGATCTAATAAGTTTGGTCCAAAGCTTTGTGATTATCAAAAAGTAGCTTTGAGTGAATATTCTTGTGGTGGCATTGTAGATATTTTATCTGCATCTAATGGTTGTATAGGTACTGTAAAGAAAACTAGGAAAGTATACATGATTGGTCAAACTCGTGTACATATTGATGATGTTGAAGGTTTAGGAAATTTTTTGGAATTAGAGGTTTGTATGTATGTCAAAAATATAGATTATTATATATTTATATCTGAAAAATAATGTAGCATTATTCTAGGTAGTCTTAACTGATGAACAGGACACAGAAACTGGCGAGATGATTGCCAGGGATTTGATGTCTAAATTAGATATAAAAAATGAAGATCTGATAGCAAATGCCTATATGGATCTACTTAATGAATCTATGAATGGAACTAGTGAGTCTATTAATGGAGCTACTAATGAATCTACTAATGAATCCAAAGAATTCTAATAAAATGTATATTTTTTATAAAAACGTACAACGTACTATTATATTTTGTATACTAATAATAAATATTTAAAAAAATTCATAAGAAACGAGCATTTCAATTTCATTTTATAAAATAAATATTCAGTGTTACATTTATTTCAATGTCAATTGAAATAATAATTTTACCTAAAGACTTAGATAAACCAAAGAATTTTTCCAAAACTTAATTATCGAACATATAGCTTGTTAGTTATATGAAAATACAAATGAAGGAACACGCGTGAAAAAGAAGGACCAAAAGTAAAGAGGCAATGGTACGTTACTATCATAACCGGGATACGTTATTCTGATAAACTGCCCACGCTACTCTTCCTTCCTTTTCAATGATCACATTCGCTTGTCACATTTCGCGTGTTCGAGTTCTACTTCATTATTACATTTCTATTGCAAGGGTCATTGTACTTCTTATTCTATTTTACTTTTAATTAATTAATATTTAAGAACGATTATTTTAAAGTTGGAAAAAATATTTTTGAAATTTAACAAAGTTAATTATTTATATGTTGATAGAAACGTTTTATTTTATTTCAATTATTAAAATTGTGTTTCAATTATTAAAAAATATTTCTTTTTTCGATTATTCTTTTTTAATTTCTCTTTAGAAAAGATATGAAAATTTTTACATTTTCAAAAAGGTTGAAAAATGAAAATTACATGCGTATATAATCTTGAACAGCAGACACTGAAGATTTATTAATATTTGTGTAATATTTGAATTTATTTTGTGACAACTTACGATGTTCAATTGTAGAGTTAAAGTTGTAAATTTGAAGGGAAAGCTGGATTTTTCCAAAAGATTGCACCGATTCGTCTCTGTAAGAAAGACCTTCGATTATAGTGAATACTTGGAGGCATTGGTCAGTCTGACCTGCCAGCTATAAACCAAGGCGGAGAAAGAAGTAAAGGAAAACGAAAGAATCCAAGTGTGCTGCACGTGTGAACTATAAGCCAACGGGTTGACGTAATAGACATTACGGCGCGACATGCCGACTAGCTTGTGAATGCCATGAAACATACTGCATATCTTTTATTTATAAAATATAGTACTATGTCACCAAATAATTTTACATTGTTACAAAATATAAAAATTGTAATAGCATTATTGATGTTGAAATATCATTTTTGTTCGCGTCAATTCAATTTTTATCTGACGATGACTTTTCTCTTCCTCCTAACATAAATATTTAATGTTTTGTAAATCAAGTAACGTACGAAGATATACGAGTTATACTAAGGAGATTATACGAGGCACTAACTTTACAGACAGTGGTTTATTGTGCTATGTGTAATCTTCAATTTCTTCATTGTATCTCTTCATTTGCGGCATTAAAGTTACAGAAAGTCGTGCTTAATATGATTAATTAACACAATGACTCAAATATTTTGAAGAATATATATATATACACATGTTGTTTTGTCTTTGAAGATTTGTTAAAGATTGAATTAATTTGAACACTTTCGGAATGTAAAATATTTAATCATCCTACGATTTATACAATACAGCCATTAAAATTAACAAATACATACGCAACTTTTCTAAATCACTGTCCATGTATTATATTTAAGTCAAACATAATGAATTCCACTCGTCAATCTCTCCCAATTTAGTATCTCTCTCTCGTAACCCTTCATCCATTAAATTAAACGCCTAAAGGATAATCGTCCGTATTAATATGTCTGTGTCTACTCGTATGTCCTAATGTCAAAATAAATCAGAAGAAGTGTCTTTATTTTCACAAGTTCTTTTGTATTACAAATAAGGGTAGGCATACTGATGCGGACAGTTATTAAAATAAACGTATATTTTTTTTTTTTATTCAGGTTTTCGAATTTCCATGTATTTTCATTTTTACAAATTCCTTTCTATAGCTTACTTCAGTATCAGATCACGCAAATAGGGACTAGTGGACTAATTAAGGACAGTTGTCCTGTGATCCTCGAGAGAATTCTTTTCTCTCTCCGAACGCCCCCGCGTTCGTTCCCCTACTCCGTTCGCGTTCTAAGAAACTTTGCTTTGCCCCTCGACCTGTGTCAGCATCCTCTCTCGTCACGAGCTGGCAGAGAAGGGACCTCATTCTACGTACGGCACTGGTCGCTGTCGGAGGTTCTCCTCAACAGAGAAACACCGGGAGAGAGACGCGTCACCAGAGGCGTCCGTGCACACGGCCACTCTCGTTCATAAATCATCTCGTTGATCGTCACGTTCTATCGCGACGATCGAGTGTACTCTGGGATCGTTGGTTTCCGATCAGTTAATCCGTGTCGTTCGATCCTCGTTGTGAATCTATCGAGGCGCCAGTCAGCTCGTGGCATAACACTCTCTCGTGGGAGGTAGCACCAAGTTAGGTAAGATGTTTCTCGCAATTCGTTCTGGCTCTCCAGTTTCTCTACTCGACGAGTCGCTTCGCTCTCGTCGCAGGCAACGTTCGTCTAGCTACGTGAAAGCTTCGTATTCTTTGAACGACGCGTTTCTGCATTTTTGTCGAGGAACAGCGTGTTAGAAAGCTGACCGATACGAGAGCAAGCTTGTGTGCATGTATGTATGCGAGTGCGTATGCCTCACGTTGATTAGATGCGGTTTGCAACTCGAGCAGGTAAATAATATTACTCGTTGACGTTGTTCCTTCGAAGAGTCGCATGAGAGAATTTGACGTTCAATATCTTTTGAGATAGAAATTCTTGGGAGAGAATTTTTTTGAAAAGAAAGCACGATACCGTACGAAGATGATGAAAATCATTTTTACGTAATGCGTTAGTTAGTTTGGTTGAACAGCATCTGATTATGATTTGAATTTGAAAATTTTGCATTTAGGATACAGCTTCGAAGTGATTACTTGTAAGGGAATGTGAAAATTTTTTTGGAGCAACGGGTAGTGTAGTCTTTTTGGAGCAAGGATTAGGCATAGAGATAATTAGCACGAGATAATCTGAGTATAAAAGAGATATTACATTTTATAGATATTATATTTTAAATATAACACAATGCAGATAATATTTATATATGTTATATAAATAATACATTCTATATAATATACGAGTCTGTACAAAAAAGAATTTAATTATCAAAAATATTCAATCCTAAAACATTCAAAATGAAAATATTCATTAAATAGAAACACGTAAGATTATATTACATTTTTCTTGACAATTTATCAAACGTTCCAGAACTGTTTGGTCATTGAACTGTGCGCGATAAATTATTTGCAAAACTGAAGTACATTAGTAACGATTTCCTTGAGGTAAAGCGAATATTACTAACCAAAATAGCTGAAAGCGTTTATCGTTTATAAAAATGTTATAACAGTTAATGTGTTTCCTCGTATCGAAAGCACTTCATTGACGATTCGGGACATGTACGAGCGATCATTGCAATTCTTGATGCATCGTAGATAAACCATACACCATATTTATTACTAACTTGGATATTTATTGTTATAATATTTATTTGGATATTCTGTAACGCGAAGAATTCCCTGAAAATAAAATTGTATCGAGCTACCTGTAACTTTGGCGATTCAGCATTCAGACACAAAGATTTTCAAAGAAGTATTGAAATCGATGAAGATTCAAGGATTCAAGGTTTCAGGTCTGTTTGAAGCAAGTCTGTCTTGGGATTGGCAATTGATCAAGCTTCGAAGAAAAGACTGAAATATGATCACTTTTAATGCTGTTTCAGTGAAATTGAAATCAAAGATGAAACACTTTTCTTCTTTTTCTTTTCTTTTCTTTCAGATAGAATATAATGCTGATGGCTTGAATTTGATTCAAAAAAAAATCCAAACGTTAGGGGGGAAGGAGAAGAGAAATGGCACGAATATCTTTTCAGGCAATTTTTGCAATACTCTTGCTTGCAATAACTATTGTGTCCAGTAAGTATGATTTATTAACACGTTTTACGTGGCACGTGTTTATCTGAGTTGTCGACAACTTTTTCACGTTTGTACTTATCGAGCATTACATCATTTGTATATATATATAACTTTAATAAAATTTTATCAATAACATTACAAATAATAATTTATTCAGAAGAAATTGAAATAAAAATTGTTGTATACGTTAACGTAATATCTATGTAAAATTGCCAAGTTTTCATCTATACACAGATTGACTCGAAGAAAAACGAAGGTTTCTTTTTTTTTAAATTTACCTCGATTATTTCAATTATTGATATTTCTTAAGCCAGAAGAAAGAAACTTCGTTGAGACGAAATAATTGAGATTCACTCGTTGTGATCTACTTTTGATCATAACGTGCTTCCCATTCATTGCTCTTACGAAAGGATACTTTATCCATTACGATTAGATAGCGATTTGACCCTTCGACCCGCCTTTCTTCTGAATTTCTCAAGTTTATTTTAGTCTTGAAAATCTAAGCGCTCTAGGAATCTAAAGCAACGAGATCGAAAGGCATTTAACGTTAATAGATTGTTAAAAAATTTTCTTGCAAAGCAATTCAGATCTAATTTAAATTCAAATTCTCTATTTTATTTCAACATTCGCAACTTGAATATTAAAAGGCAGTAAAGAGAAGATACGTAGTAGTGTTTTATTTCTGATGGAATTTGGCCGTTACAGAGCGACATCATTTTGTTTTCTGATCTATTATATATATGAAAGAAAGTCGAGTACGGTCGTTGAATAATGAAATAGAATTTTATCGAGTTTTACCAACAAAGCGGAATCTTGCAAGTTTTGTAGAGTGTAAGGATTCTCATTCATTTTTAATGGTGATTTCCAGAGAAGCTACATGATAAACATCCGGTTGTCCCTTGCGATAGCCCCAACCGGTAATAGAACTACTTGATAACTGCACAATTCTGCCTTCGTTTAATATTTTCTCCGAGAAGTCGTAGTTTCCATTCTACAGAATTATTCGCGATAGGAACAACGCGTATTCAAATTGAAGAAAATTTTTTTATATAAGTTTTACATTAAAAAAAAAAGAATAAAAATTATTATTAAAAAAGAAAGAGGACAGTGTTGGAAAATTCCTCACAGAAAAACGAATTTTCGTTGACTCTTTTATGTAAAGTAGCTTAAAAACGACGAACAATAAAGCAAAGTGTAGAAATATTGTACAAGTCTACAAAAATGTTTCTCTAATCAAATTATTTCTTTTTTTAGATACCGCAGAGCCTCAGTATAACAGAGATAGAATTCCAGCCAGAGGTGAGCTTTAGTATTTTCCTAATTATTTGAAAGTAATAAAAAACGAAAAAGAAAAAGAAGAAATTGGCAAACCATGATTCACTGATTCAATAATTTATGTAGCTAAAATTTGACAACATTGGCACTTATAACAATTATAATACTTTCTAACGAGCAGGAAACACTTGCAACTGCCAAAGTAGTAAAAATAAAGTAAAAATTCTATTTTGACAAATGTACAGTGAATCACAAAAATATTCGTACTCTTCCAGTCGCTGACTTTGATGATTGATATTCTTTTACAATATAAACTTCGAAGTTTGACAGGATAACATTCTTATTCACAAGAGTTTCAAAACTTATATTGTAGGAAGAATCGTTCAATATTGGCAATTATTGGAGGTACGAATACTTCCATGATTCAATGTATAATATTTTAAAACAACGTTTGAAAGGAAGAAATTTCATCAAACAGTGAGCATTCGAGATAAAAAACGGGGGTGTTGTAGGAACGATCCAAAGAGGAGATATGTCACCCACGGAGGTGACCGAAGAGCGCCATTATTGGCCAAGGCTGACCATTCCCAGCCCAAGAGGTAGCCCATTCACGCTGGTTTCAAAGATATTCACGTTACTCGCTGTTCATAGACAATTAAAACCAGCATGACAATGTTGCTCGATTAAGACTTTAATCAATCGTTTCCACGGAACGAAATTACGATTAGACGCTATCATAAGTGTATATACAATTAATATCGATAATACCACTTATTAATTGGAATAATAATTTTTTGTTACTTCGTTCGAACGATCTAACCACAGATCTTTTCTTATGCAAGTCGACGACTGACATTCCACGTTTCCTTCTTTAAAGCGAAAGTGCAACGATTGTCAGAGAGTAATCTTGCATTTCTTTCTTCTTAATCTGGTTAAGGTAATCGTACCTGGATTTTTTCGTCATTAGACTGCGAATTTTTATACAAACTCGTACTTTTATAAATCTGATTGAACAAATAGAATCTAAGTAGAAATTTATAATACTTTAAATATTATTTCTTCTTTTCACCTGTTATGTACATTTCGTTTGTTCCTGCATAAAATTGAAATTAAAATTATAAAATATTAAAATATAAAATTCCTCCGTAAACGCATAAAAATTCGCAGCCTATTGATCACCAACTTTTGGTCTCTGGGCGTCTCGTTAACTCAGTGTAAATAACAAACGGTTAATTAACTTCATTTCCAATTGGCGACGCGAAAGACACCTGAACTGGCTGAAGGGGATGGAGATAACTAAATTAGTGGCTAACTTGGCTCCCTTTCGCGAAGAAGTTGTTAAAAATTCGCTTCTGTTTCCCTTTAGGCGCACAAATAAAGAGGAAACACCCCTGCGAGCAGAGCTCGTGTTATCCTTCGACAGGAAATTTATTAATCGGCCGGAAGAATCGATTAACAGCGTCTTCCACCTGCGGCCTTCACAGACCGGAAAGGTATTGCATCGTTTCGCATCTAAAAGAGCGGAAGAAATGCTTCTTCTGTGATGCATCGTCGCCCACCAAGCAGCATAACATCGAAAATGTTGTTACAGAGTAAGTAAGCTTCTTTCTAGATAGAAGTATTGCGTTACGACTCGCATTTAAACAATCTTCTGCCAGCGAAATAATAAAATTAATAATTTTAATATTTGTTGCGTTAATTTAATGATTTAGTCAACATTAGAAAATTATCTAGGGAGAAGTCTAGTGGAAAAAGCAATGTTGAAACTTTGTTCTGTCGATAAAATTATACTTGTCTCTTCTACTTTTACACAATCCCGTCGTAATTTCACTCGTTCAATTTGACAGTAAAAATTGGTGGCAAGCGGAGAACGGCGTGGAAAACGTCACGATACGCTTCGATCTGGAGTCGGAGTTCCACTTTACGCACATCATCATTCGTTTCAAGACGTTCAGGCCGGCGATGATGTTGATCGAACGATCGTCCGATTACGGTAAAACTTGGCAAGTGTATCGATACTTCGCTCACAACTGCGAGAAGTATTTCCCAAATATATCGACGAAACAGCCTCAGAAACTGACCGACGTTATCTGCGAAACAAGATATTCCGCGGTGGCACCATCGTCCGGAGGCGATGTTATCTTCAGGTATGTGAACAACGATAGCAAATTAAATTGAAATACATAACGCTGATCCTACGCATTGTCGAGATCCCTGCATATCGTTTGGCGATAAAACGATGCTCGTATCTCGCAATTGGAGATGGAAATGTAATTAACGCATTGACGTTTATGCGTTACGTGTTAATTCAATTTAATATGAGAAAGTAGAACAAAATACTTTGATCATTATTAAAAATGTAATACTCCAGATCTAATGTAAATTAGATAGTCATCTGTAACCTGACGCAATATTGCTCAATATAAATCATTGTCGAACAGAATTTTTCACCTTTCCATTCAAATAATAATCGTCTGCTGTTTTTCTTGTTTCCTCAGAGTGTTGCCTCAGAATTTGGAGATAGACAACCCGTACTCGATGGAGGTGCAGACTCACTTAAAAATCACGAACCTTCGCATAAACATGACCCGATTGCACACGCTAGGAGACGATCTTCTCGACGATCGTCCAGAGATTCGCGAGAAATATTATTACGCTATCCAAAACATCGTGATTCGTGGATCCTGTTCTTGTTACGGCCACGCGTCCAGATGTCTTCCGCTTCCCGGCGTCGCCGACGAGGAAAATATGGTGCACGGTAGATGCGAATGCACTCACAACACAACCGGATTGAATTGCGAGAAGTGTCAGGACTTCTACAACGATCTACCGTGGAAGCCGGCTGTCGGCAAGCAAACGAATGCCTGTAGACCTTGCATCTGTAACAATCACACGAATTCCTGTCACTTCGACGAAGCTGTTTACGAAAGTTCTGGAAGAGTGTCTGGCGGCGTTTGCGACGATTGCCAGCACAACACCATGGGAACGAATTGCGAACTGTGCAAGCCGTTTTTCTATCGCGACGTCACCAAAGATATTTCGCATCCTGATGTGTGTTTACGTAAGTTGTTTATTAACTGTATAAAACATTTCGTGAATGTCAATTCATTCGAAAATTCCGGATTCCTGTGCATTCGTAGGAAATTTAAATGAAATCAGTAAGAAATAAATGAACGAAACGCAGAAATCGTTCTGGAGGAAGATAATGATTTTCTCGTAAGTTGATCAGGAATTTTTTTTTTAACTAACTAACTCGTTTTCAGCTTGTGACTGCGATCTGAGTGGCTCCTTGGACGACGGTATATGCGACTCAATAACCAATCCCATCACCGGTGGCGAATCTGGCCGCTGTCATTGCAAAGGAAACATCGAAGGTCGCCGTTGCGATCGTTGCAAAAATGGCTTCTGGAACTTCGATCCTGAAAATCCTGAAGGATGTCAAGGTACTCGTTCTTTGCAAATTTCTTATCTTACGACCATTAACACGTGATGATCAACATTCCTTCTGATTAATTCTTCTTGAAAAAGTCGTTTTAAAAAATTGTCGAATATTTTTACTCCTGTAATTGTAATAACTTTCTCGCCACAATGTTCAAAAATTCAACAAATTTTGAAATCGTAAATCCACATGTTAAATCGATTTATTACGGTACATTATATTGTCACATACGTTTGCACTTTTCAACTATCAATTTTGAACAAGAATAATTGTCAGCTGTAGTTTGTGAATTAAAGATGACCATGGAATGTTAAAGTTTCTAATTTGTGCAGAATTTTTAAATACAGATGATACAGCCGATTAAAAAATTTTACCAAATAGTACAAACAAATCGTTTGTTCAGCTTGTACTTGCAACACTCTGGGTACCATCGACAATCGTGGATGCAACACGGTGACTGGCGAGTGTACTTGCAAGCGTTATGTTACTGCCCGAGATTGTAACCAGTGTCTTCCGGAATACTGGGGACTCTCGGAAGATCCGGACGGTTGTAAGCCTTGCGACTGCGATCCTGGTGGTTCCTACGAGAATTCTTGCGACGTGATCACTGGCCAGTGTCGTTGCAGGCCTCACGTCAGTGGCAGAACTTGCAACCAACCTGAACAAAGTTATTACACTGGATCGGTGGACTTTCTCATCTACGAGGGTGAATTGTCCAGAGCTAGCGATGTAATTACTCAAAATTTCTTCTTAATTAACGATCGTCACCCTCCATTAAAGAATTAGAAATAACTAAATCGAGGACGAAGTATTGCCAAAAAATATAAAGCACAGTATCTCCCTAAGGTTTGGGTTAGGTTTGGGTTAGGTTTGGGTTAGGTTTGGGTTAGGTTTGGGTTAGGTTAAATATAAAGCACAGTATCACCCTTAGGTTAGGTGGACTTTTTAGTTTAATAATTTTCAAATAATTTTGAACAAATTGCCGCGGTTTCAATGGTCCATTGAAGAGTTTCATCATTCAAAGATATCTGCTGAAAACAAATTGACGAAAACTTTTATTACATAGAAATTGTTAACTATGATCGCAGAATTGCCAAGTGGTGATAAGAGAGCCGTATCGCGACGGAAGGAACAGTACATGGACCGGAACTGGCTTCATGAAAGCGCTAGAAGGTTCCACGTTGAACTTCACGATCGACGATATACGCAAGAGTTTGTGGTACGACATCATCGTGCGATACGAGCCAGTTCAGATTGGATCCTGGGAGAACGTGCAGATAATCATCGAGAGAGATAGCCCGGTGGATCCGGACGGTCCCTGCGCCGACTGGAGACCCGAGCAGGATCAACTGTACGCGCAACTTCCTCTAAGATCGAGAAGCGTGGTTGTACAGCCGTCCGTCTGCCTGGAGGCAGGCAAACGATACAACATTCTGCTGCAATTCCGTAAATTCAACAATCACGCTGACACACCGTCCGCGTCCATTTTGGTCGACTCGATCGTCCTCAGGCCGAGGATCGACTCGATTCCGTTTTTCAAGATGCCCGTGATCGGTGAACTTCGCCGCCAGGAGTACGAAAGGTATCGCTGCAGCGACTACTACAACGACTTCAACGCCATATCGAACAATATACCGGACGTTTGCAAGAAGTATCAGAACAGCATCGGCTACTACGTTTACGACGGGGCGCACGCTTGCGAGTGTAACCCGACTGGCTCGCACAGTCTGCTCTGCGAAAATTACGGCGGCACTTGCCCTTGCAAGCAGAACGTCGTCGGCAGACGTTGCGATCGTTGCGCGCCTGGAACGTACGGTTTTGGCCCGGAGGGCTGCATCCCTTGCGACTGCGACGGCGTAGGGGCGTTGGATAATTTCTGCGACGTTGAAACTGGCCGATGCAAGTGCCGACCGAACACATACGGCAGAACTTGCGGTCAATGCGAGCCCGGTTTCTGGAACTTCCCTCACTGCCAACGATGCGAGTGCAACGGCCACGCCGAGAGCTGCGACTCCAAGACTGGCGCGTGCATCAACTGCAGGGACTATACCACTGGGCATAACTGCGACAGGTGCATCGAGACGTATTATGGTGATCCTAGAATCGGTGTCGACATTCCGTGCAGAGCGTGCCCTTGTCCGGGTAAGTTAGAGAGAGAGAGTCGATTTATTGGTTAATTGGTAAGGAATGTAACGTATAGTTTACAATATATACGTAAATCAATTTTAGTTTGAACGAAACTGCCAACGAATACTGACAAACAAATAAATTAATTCGCAGGGACCATAGATTCTGGACATTCGTACGCCGAGAGCTGTTCACTGGACCCGGTCACCCACGACGTGATCTGCGAGTGTTTCGACGGATATACCGGTCCACGTTGCGAAAGCTGCGCGGAGAATTACTTCGGCAATCCGGAGATCCCCGGCGGCAGTTGCGAACTTTGCAATTGCAACAACAACACGGATCTACGCCGAGCTGGGAACTGCGATCCACATACTGGACGTTGTCTCCAATGCCTCTACAATACCGATGGCGCCAACTGTCAGATTTGCAAGCCAGGCTTTCACGGGAATGCTCTCGAGCAGAATTGCGAGGATTGCATGTGCAACGTTTTGGGCACAGACAGAAACGCTGGCCCCTGCGATCATCGGACCGGACAGTGTCCCTGTTTGCCTCACGTCATTGGCTTGCTGTGCGACTCGTGCGAAGAGAATCATTGGAGAATCGCCAGTGGTCAAGGTTGCGACCCTTGCGAGTGCGACGCGGTTGGAAGCGTGTTTGACAGGTAATAATTTTTATTTTGACCAGCGGTGACGTATCGAGACGGTTCTTAAGTGATTATTTCAATCTGTTTCCATTTCAACAGGTGTAATCCATACGACGGCACTTGCGAGTGTAGACCGGGTTTCGGTGGAAGACGTTGCAACGAGTGTCAAACCAACTACTGGGGCAATCCGAATGTCGAGTGTTACCCGTGTGATTGCGATTTGACCGGCTCCGCCAGCCAGCAGTGCGACAGAGAAACTGGAACGTGCGTGTGTCACAAGGGGATCGGCGGCGAGAAATGTAATCAGTGCGATCGCGGTTACTACGGGAACGCGCCTCAATGCAATCCTTGCGGCGAATGTTTCGACAACTGGGACATGACGCTGACCGGTCTGAGAAACAAGACGAATCTCGTGATCGAAGAGGCGTCGAGGATTCAAAAGGTTGGAACAACCGGCGTCTACAGCCAAGAATTCGACGACATGGTCCAGTCTTTGGATCAGGTCCAAGCGTTGATCAACAACGCCTCCATCAGAAGCCAAGACTTGGACGAACTGAACGATCTGGCCATAGACTTGAACAACAAGAAGTTAGAGTCCACCAAGAAGTTAGAGGAAGTGAACAACCTCTTGGAGAACGTTAGCCAGAGAGTGAATCTAGGGGATGCTGCTCTGAAGAATTTGAAGAACAGGACGAACAGCTTGCACCAGGCTGCTGCCGATCTCAAGGGGAACGCGACCAGGCTGCAAGAGGAGAACGTCTTGGGTGCTCTGAACGTTACCCAGCAAATGGCAGAACAGTCTAGACAAGCAGAGAAAATGGCGAACGACACTAGTAACGTTCTGGCCGACGCTGAAAGATTCCGCAAACACACAGAGAGTTTATTGGCTAAGAATCACGCTTTCGTACTGGAGGCGCAGGAGAGGAATAAGGAGTCGTTGGATAAGATCAACGAGAAATTGAAGACCTTCGATGGAATTATGCCCGGATTGAATCTTGAAATGTGCGGGGACAATGTTACGGATTGCAGTAGCGTCTGCGGCGGCGCTGGCTGCGGCTTTTGTGGCGGATTGTCCTGCGACGCCGGTGCTGTGACGAAGGCTAATCAAGCTCTGGACGTAGCGAAGAAACAGGCTGCTGAGATCAAAAGTCACAAAGACGAGGCTGAACAGTTACTTCGCAACGTAAGTTACGAAACGTTCTTCCATTTCATAAATTCTTTTCTTGGACGATGCTCCGCTTTTCTAGCCAATAATTCTGATCTTAGGCTCAGCGAGTCGACGTTTAGTATTGTTAACTTATTTGAAACGTCTGTCCCTTTGCAACACGTAATTTTACTTTCTCTTCTTATTTCTACGTAGACGTTTAAATCTGACCGTAGCTTTAAGCTCGCTGTTTCCCTCCTCAATTTCTCGAGATGAATCTTCTCGTAGATAAAATAGTGTTGTTTGTCCAGATGATTCAAGTGAAACGTGACGCAACGGCAGCCAGATCGAACGCCCAAGATGCGTTCAATTACGCGCTGAATGCACGTAATTTGACCGATGCCGTGAGCAAGGATCTCTCCGACATAAACAAGCGGATCCGTAGCACACTGGACGAGGAACAACCCACACCAGCCATGGTCAGAGACTTGGCCAACGAGGTGCTGGCTAAGAACATCAAACTGAAGCCTGACGAGATCAAGGCATTAGCCGATCGTATAAAGAGTATCGTCGGTTCCTTGACCGATTCCGAGAAGATCCTGGCTGATACCAGGGACGATCTCCAACTGGCTGAGAAGTTGAAGAACGACGCCGAGAGAGCGAAGGAGGACGCGATCGCCAAGCAGAATCTTGCCAACAAGGTGTCGGTGTTATTGAGCGATGCGCAAAGGGCCCAGGATCGAGCCCAAGTGGCGATCGATCAAGCCGAACGCGACGTCAGCAGATCCGAGAAGGACTTGGAAGAGATCGCAGAGTTGACCAGAGGTGCTCAGATGCAGGCGAACAGCACCGCGCAGACGGTCGAATCGTTGGACGCTCGACTGAAGCAATTGCAAACTCAGTCGGTCCTGAACGATTTCGTACTGAACCGCGAGATCAGCGTCCAGGCGCAGAAGGTGGCCGACGAGGCGCAGAAGATCGACGCCAAGACGAAGACGCTCGTGACGGAGTACAGAGAGGCGGACGAGCTGTTGGACCTGAGGGTGAACAAGAGCAAAGGGAACATATCGAGGGCGAAGAAGCTTTTGCAGAGAGCCTCTGAACTGACGGCCGACACCTCGACGAAATTGAAGGACTTGGACGGTATGGAGAGTGTCTACAGAGACAACGAGAGAATGCTGTCCGATCTGATGGCGGAGGTTGACTCCCTGAACGGAGAGATGGAGAAACATTTGGCGGAGATTGAACAGAACGCGCAACGATACAAACAGTGTACTTCTTGAGTGGCTGCAATTAACAGAGCGAAGAAGCAGAGTAATATCGAACGGACGACGATCTCCAAGTGACCAGGCGAAAGAGTATTTTTACAAGTGGAATTTCGATGAGAATGATGTAAGTCTTAATTTAGAAAAAGAAAAGTGACGCGTATCTTAAAGTACGGTAACGGACAAAAGAGAGTTTAAAACTCGTATTTTTACATTTTACATTTTTTTTTTTTTTAAGCCAACGTTACATAACAGCCATCTATTCTGCGATATATATATATTATATCTATTTGTTCCTTCTATTAAATGTATTTCCATTTTATGAAACATTGCACTTTTAAATATTACAAGTGTTTTCCCGTAAAATCAATGATTTGGTTTATATATTTGTTTAATCATCCATCAGAAATGTAAAGTACACGCACAATTTTTAAGAAAGAGATTCATTACTTATTCAAAGAATTATTCGAATTGTGTAATATGACACACTGCTGCGAGAGAGAAACGAAGAAAATAATGTTTCCAGTGCCATAATCGTAAACGAAGGGGCCATTTATTCGTTGTGTAAATATCAAATATTTATACACGTAACTTTCTGAAAATTTAATGATAATGAAGAATTCCTTAAATCGTCTTCCAAATGATATTAAAAAGTGCCAAAAGAAAAAAAAAGTCGAATTTTCTTATTGCATTTATCATCGCGGACCAAATACTTTAAGGTGAACCGAACAGCCGCATAAATCCATAATTATTCAAGGAAAACGACTGATCTAGTTAATAATAATATAGAATTAAATTTATTAAACATCGATACTTAACTCACATTAAATTTAATTGTTCCATACATCCCAAGATAAGATTTGTACTTATATGAAATACGTTTACGCTGCATTTCTACAATAAGACACGGTGCAATAGGTAGATAGAATTTTGTATCAATAGCTTGTATGTATATATATATATATATATATATATTGCTCTCATCTTTTCACGAAATTACATTTCCCCATTGGATACGTATTGTTAATGAACTTAATAGAATCTCAACGAGTCATCGTAGAATATTAAAGCAATTGTATAAATGTATTATGTTACGGAGATTTGAAATTTACAAATAACACCGAGACGAGAAAGCTGTTGAAAATATGAAAAAGAGAATTCCTCGATAAAATGAGGATTATAGTTATTTATAGATTGATATTTTAGGGCAACAGCCGAGCACAGTCGATATTGCCAGCTATGGCCATTATCGCGTATCTGCTCTTGTTCAAGCGAGAAATGGAACAACGTTCTAATTAAACCAAACGATTTTTAATTGTATTTAATGAATAGTTATGTTTGTACGATAGATGAATATATATTAGAAAAATAAATATTATCAAAGAAAAATGGTATTTCTCGTTTTATTTGTTAATAGATTACATTCTACGTTACCCTGAATTTGTGAAAAGTCACACAGGAAGAATCTTATCCGACGTTTATCGAAATATTTGTCCATCGTGGATTTCGACGTGATAACAGTGTTTTCTTACGTGTGGTTTCATCGTCATTAAAAGACGGAAGGACTTGCCGGAAACATGGAACCACGGAGTGATAAAATATACCATCTCTCGGAATTTTCCTTTTTACAAAGATTTCGTGTTAAAATTTCCGCATACTGCTGTGTATCATTTAAATCTAGCTTACACGTATTGTAATTTTATTATCAGTCGTATTGGATATTAAAACAAAACGTAGCATTATTATTAGCAGATTTGCGGATTTTTATGTATTTTTATATTTCTATCAAAGGTAACTAAAGAGAAACTTTAAATAGAAATTTATTTCGTCTTCTAGTATTAAATAATAAATGCTGCAATAAAAATCCACAATCTAATTATTAGCATAAAAATTTACTTGACAGGTATATCAGAAGTTTCTATTTCATATGTGTATAACTTAAATATAATCTGTATTGTAATTTTATTATCAATTACACCGCGTATTAATATATTAATATTAGTAATAATATAATATTAATTCGTATCGAAAATATATTTTACAAAAAGAAAAAAAAATCAGTTTGGCCATTCATCGTATAATACTTACTGTTAGGTCAGGGATGGCTTGTTAGGGAATTTCTTGGCATATTTTAGTTCGGTCGATGCATATGTAACACAACTCCTTTATAAAAATAGTATTTGTAGTTTATTATCGCAGAGTCTGGTTTCGATCTACACGTGCACTATTCTGTGCCCCTGTCAAAAATCTTGACATCGTTTCCCGTCTATCTACATTCGAACTTCCTCAACCGAAATTCGTTTTGAATCTAACAGAGATCCTCATTTAATCGATTTCAACATGACTTTTCTATTCTTCTCTTTTTTAAAGAGGTTCCTCTTTCAACTGGTATCGATCGTGAAAATTTAGAGTTTCAGAATTTTTCAATTCAATGTAATTTTGTAATTTCTGTCAGAGGAAATGTAAAAGGCAAAATAAAATTAACTAATCTTAAATTTTAATAATTTAACATAAATTTTTACAGTCATTTGCATGTGAGCCAACGATACCATTCGAAATTGAAATGATTATACTGTTTTATAAGAAATTAAAACGTGAATGATACATTTGTATTAATAAAGCAGTGAATTCATCAAGATAAAATTTTTACGACAACGAAAAGTGTTACTTTTTAAAATGCATCAGGAGTCGAAGGTGCCCTTCCTCGCAAACGAATTCATTTTATTTGTTATTTCGATCACTTCCTCGCGCTTAAGTCACCCTTTCGGCTTCTAGAATCGACTTCAGACGCTGCAGTAGTATTTCGTGAATAGACAGCACTGTTGAATTGAAATGGTGTATGGGCTCGTGGGACTATGCATAATGAGTTCATTCAGAACGCGCACCAGTGGTTATCCGACATTGCTATTAGAAACAGAACATTGAAATTTTAAACAAGAATACCAAAAGAAGAAGAACGAAGCTACGAGAATTTATATTTTGTATTTAAAATGATGAAAAGGAAATATGTCTTTTCTTTATGAAATATTTCTCTCTTCTTTTCCAGAGAAATTTTCTTAAAGAAATTTCACTGTAATTGTTTCTTTCTATAGAAAAGACCACTATTAATTCTTCCTTTCTTTTGCATATTATTTATATAACAATATAAATCCTTCCTTCATTTCATAGTTTTTCAGTGCATAATTCACGTCTCTTATCGTTACTGCCTTGTGAACACCAATCACTTTTATTGAATGAAGATTGTGACTATCTGCAAACATATACATATCAGCAAACATTATGTATGGCCAGATTCTTGGTTTTTCCGACGGTGGGATGTGAAGCAATAATCGGCTGTTATAAAAAAATCATTAATCACTCTGTAAGCAGCAAATCTTTCTTGCAAGTACGTACGAAATCAAATTATACTTTAATTATACATACAAATCAATCTCGTCATTTTAGTTGGTTAGTTGATTTTAACTCATTTTAATATTTCCATCGATTAGTAATTAAGAACTGTTAAATGAACATGAAAATTATGTTAATATTCGAATTGCACTGGTTTAATAGAACGATCAGTTTGTTATAGAATTATTCACTGTATTAAAATTTAAAAAATGAAAAAAATTAGAGAACTTAGAAATGTGCAAGTAAATTTGGAACTGAGAATTTGCAAGATTAGGATAGAAATAGAAATTGAAATTGATCAAAGTTCAGATATTGTTACAATATACTGTGTGTGCTCAATTTACTTTGCCTCAAGTGGTATATTAAGTTTCTATTACGAAGCTTCCAACCATCACTGCTAATTGAATCGAAAAAATTAATCAGTGTGAATGCATATAAGGCGACGTTTGGTTTTCGATGCTTTATCGTAGATAGCTTATCGGTAATAAATATAGACGACGGAATTCCGGCGTTCTTACTAAAATTATCTATACCTCTACCTCAAATATTCAATACTGTCGAAAATCTGATAACACTGATGCATTTAATTGCAAATGAAACGTTTACTTTTAATATTTCCAACGAGTAAAATCCTCCTTTCGTTACAAAAATTTCCATCCTACTGTCAAAAACATTTGCTAATATAAGTAAAATTTAGTTAACTATTTTAATAGGCTTACTAAATGTTACATTCGTCTCAAAATTGAAAGAATTATATATTGATTATATATTATATGTAATTATATAATTATACAAAGTATTGTGACGTTGGTAGTTGTATTAAAATACACACGGCATTTGAAAATTTTATTATTATCAAAAATAGCGTTTCAGTTCTGTCAAAATACTTATCAAATATTTGAACGGAAGTATAAAATTCTTCCTGTGTATTCAACGACGCACTATGTAAATCGAGAATTATTCTTGAAGGGACCAGAAGCGAAGATAACGAGGCAAGTTTTTTTTCTTTTTCCCTTCAAAGATGAAATATTTCCGTAACGATAGCAAAGGTTTTAGGTAAAAAGGTCCGCCGTGTGCACAGTCTGATTACGTAAACCTTTCGTCCTAAGGAAAGGTTTGGCCCTCGTTGTGCTGAAAACGGTCAAAAGAATACCATTCTTCTCACGGTGCATTCCTCCAGCAATTCAAGCGAGTTACTTGAACCGGTCTAATCGGGGTTGGTTATGGAAAACAGTCTGTGTAAGACGATTCTATGGTGTTTTTTTTTTTTTCATGTCATTTCGAAGAAAAGAGCGAATTCGAGTATGTATAAATGTTTAGGAAGATAGAAAGAAAAGGAATATATTTTACGATGAAAAAATAAATTGTAAAATGATGTAAAATTTCAATCTAAATTCTAATAAGTTTTCAATAAAATTAAACAATGATGAAGGAAAAGAAGTTTTTACTCTAGTTCTAAAGCGATCCTGTAGAAGTTGATTTTTATTATACCTTTCAAATTTCAAATTATTGTCGTATTAAATTATATTTCCTACTTTTTACCAATTGCTTTAATAGAAAAATTGCTTCAATGTATTCACTGCGATGGATAACAAATTAATATTAAAACAAATATTGGGATTTTTGCTGCGACTATTAAATTCATAAATTCGTTAAATCTTAAGGATATTTTAAAGAAATCTCTGATATTAATCATTTATATTACTTCGATTAAATTTGCTAAATTGAAGATGAAGAAAAAATGATACAACAGTTAGGAGAAAGAAAATAGTTTTTAGCTTTTGAAACGAACTGACGCAGCAGTGAGAATTTTCCAAGATTACCTTTAATCGCAGGGTAGAGAGCCAGGTGAAGCGTATCGAGGGGATGAAAGGGGGCGCGGAGGGTGAGTTTTGTTTGTTGGACCGCTCCTTTCGATTGTTATGCTACGGCTTTGTGCCGAGTCCACCGACAGCTGGCCTACGCGGTGGTAAGTCGTCTCTGTGGCTATCTTTTGACATCAACGGGGGGTTAACTTGCATTGAAATTCTTCATGAGAAAGTCGACGCATAATTACGTTTAGTACGCTCGACAGGGCTTCATGCTGCGGACGAAAAAATACGACGAAATAATGATATAGGAATACTGCATTGTCTCGCTACCAATAAAAATTTTTTTTTATTGAAACGTTGTCTGGTTTTCGTGGTACGTTTCTTTTAAATAACATTCAAACGATATTATGATAAATTAATATTATAACTGTTATATAAGTTATATATTATCGTCATGTAAAATTAATACTTCGTGTTCGAAATTCAGTCAATTTGATTGTCGAATACACCGAAACGATCGAATGTTACAATAACATACGAGTTAAAAGTTTGAAATAATATTCAATCGATTATCTTATCTCTTTTTTCATTCAAATGAGTATTTAATTAATTAATTCCCATCGAAAATCCAATTATTTTTATGTAAACACACGAATTGAATTATTGCATTTTTCTCGAATAACCAAGAGTTAGTGTAAACAAGTTAATATTTGATACTCAACGTCAATAATGTCCGATCGATACACCGAACTATTAACCGAAGAATTAATGGCCCATATAAAGAAGAGTAATGTGCGAACGTCGTTATTCGTCGCCACCCTTTTGCACCCTGTTGACCGCGTTATTTCCAGCGCGTGCCAATCGTGTCCCGACCACCGATCCCTCGACCATTTTCAACCATCAGCTCGATCTCACCATGAGGAACAGCCTTCAGTACGAGATCGGCGTGCCGTGTGGAACGAACCGACCGTAAACGTCGAAATTATCGCGTTTTTTCAGTCGTTAACAATAGCGTAACGTTCGCGGTATTATCACGAAAAAAGGAACAGCAATGAATTAATTTTTGTCATTGCGATTCTATTTGATAGATATTTCTTTCATTCGTGCGTCAAAGAGGATTGATCGATGGAGAGTGAAAGAAAGAAGTAACAGTGTAGGATGTTCGATGAGCGCAGAGATATTTAAATGTGATAAGTGGACTGCGAATGTATATGCAATTCTATATCTTTATGAATATGACTAGAGAAAGGACAGGCTTGGTGGATAATTGTTTTGATTATTAAATATCATGACAAACGTAATATTGTAGATTTATTGGATTTTAAATTCTTAAAAATGCATAAATTTTAAATTTTTAAAAACGCATAAATATTCGCAGTTTTTTGTACGAGAGGGGAAACCCAATCGTTTGTTAATTAATTTTTTGGAAATTTGTGATGTATGTAATTTGTACTTGTGGCAGGATTTCAATCTTCGAGAAATCAAAACGCGAGTTTTCGTTTTGTGGTCGTTGAAGAGGGAATTATAAATTGAGAAGAACACTATTGAGGAATTCTGTTTTTTTTTTTTTTGTTTTTTTTTTGGAGGTAATTATCTGTCAAAGACTATAGAGATTTTCATTTATAAGAAATTTGAAGAACTCAAAAAATATAAAAAATATCCAAACTGGTGTATTTTTTCTAATGAAAATTCACAATCTATTCATAAATTTCTTTTTGCATTTGTACAAAAAAAAGTATATTCGTCAACAAAATAGTTACTTCATGATATATGCGCGAATCTTAATTCGAATCTGCATAGTAATTTTTTATTCGAGAGATTCAAAACCGTCCAATTACGAAACATTAAGATTGGTTGCAGAAAGAGATCAATAAAGCAGATTAATAATAATCGCTAATTCGCAACTTGGAATTTGTAAACTTGAAAACTTGTATGAAGAGAAAGCAATTTGTTTAAGTACTATTCGATCAGAAAGAGCGTCATAGATTTGTGAAATCATTTTTACGCTGGTATCTCTCCGAGTTCACTTTCTCTAAATTGGATTTCTTATGTGCTTGAAGCACTGTTGTTGCTATTCAAAGTGAGATCACTATGCAAGAAGTAAAGGAAGGTGTGCCTTAAATCATATGTATGAAATTTCAATCATGAGACATAAACAGTATCGAGAAATATGAAAGTAGAACGGATAACAGAGAGCGAAATGGATCAAAAAATTCATATCGCCAGGATATGAATTCTAGCAAAATTCAAGTTTTCTTTGACATCAAATTAGAAGTGGAAGTAGGAATTTCGAAAGTGTTATTGTCCATCGAACGATATGCTAATTATAGCAGATAGAATTAAACCTACGCAATTTACGCCGACTTCTAAGGAAACAATCATTAGATTAGATAGAACACGTGAAATGTCTACTTGTGGGTAGTATCTACACATAATGTGGTATATCCATTCGTAATTGTTCCTCTCACATCAGACAAGATAAAGATCTATTTATACGTATGTTACTTTTCTCGAAAAATTATTAATCAAAAAATTCTTCAAAAAAAAAAAAAAAAAAAAAAAAAAGAAAAAACAATCAAGCAGAATAAATGATGAATAAATCGTAAACTGTATTTGTGTGTGTATTTGTAGTGAACATAATAAAAAAAAAAAAATTGGTCCAACTATTACAACTGAATCAAATTAGTTGAGCTCAGCCACATATTATTTTGCATAACGAGAGAATTAGAGTAAATAATATATCTAAAGAAATGAAAGAAACAAATTATCTTATTAAAAAAAAAAAAAAAAAAAGAAAAAGAGAATAGTGGAACGCGAAGAGTGCAAATCGATCGAAACCGAGAGATCGTCCAAAACTCGAAAGGTGCCACGGAAAATTCTCACGGTGTGACGCGCGACCTTGCAAATGCTCGAGAAGTATCATTTCGTTCGATTGTACGTACTTGAACGATCCTCGGGTCTAACAATGATCTCCAAAGAGAGAGATTGATTAATTACGATTCCCTGGTGGCAGTGGTGCTCGAGTAGCAGGAGATGCTTCGTAGAGAGCGGAATACGAAACAGCTGAAGAAAAAAAAAAGAAAAAGGGACCAGCGAAGGAGGAAACGAGAGAGTTAAGTGAAAGAAGCGGCAGATAAGGAGACCTCGTGTATTTCTTGTGTAAAAGGGGAGTAATGCGTCGAGCAACATCGTCAGTCGATGAATGTTCGTTGCGACAGCTGGACTAGAAGACTCGATGACGCGATCTGTTCTTGCACCAAGAAGAATCGCGCGAGCATCGCAGAAAATTATACACAATCATTCGCGAGGATCGATTTTTCCACGAAGGAAAGCGTGCCTGTTCGTTTGGAATTTGATGAAACAATACACGGCGTATTAATTTCGTTTCTTTTTCTATTTTTTCTTTTTTTCTCATTTTAAGTGAGGAATTGTAGTTACTATTTTGGGTAGATGTTTCGCAAACGGCTAAAGAAGATGGTATGATCAATTGAATTAAGATCGGATGAGTGAGTGACGAAGGTTTTAGAATTAGTATGAGGTTCAGGATGCTTTCGACAGTGAAGCATGAAACAGTGAAACAGTGTTGGAGAACGACTGGGATTTGAACTGAATGCGACCTTTTGTGACGCGTTATCGACAACGATTTGAAAAAAGAAACAGAAGGAGGAAGTTGGAAATTTGAATTTAGATAGCTCTGAGTATTCCGAAAAAGCAGCTACTATCTATTCAATCGATTCAACAGCGCGAAAGCAACATCGACGAACGATGAGTCAAGATGTCGACTCGTGAACTTAAAATGCCAATTCTAAATTTCGAAAGTAACAACTTCGAATATCAAAGAAACGAATCGAACGAATTAATTTGGGATATTTAATCTTGAACATTTTTTGAAAACAGCAACGTCAAAAATTAATGACGAATAAAATAAAATTAAAGATTATTGGAGATAATTTTGAATTTTGAAGATGGCAACTTTAAAAATTCAAGATAATTCAAAGACAATTTCAATTCGTCGATATTTCTCGAGATTTTCAACGAGATTATCAAGACGTTTCACGAAACTATGGAAAAAGCGAATCGTGTCGCTGGAAACTGATCTATTTCGTAGAAAGCAGTGAAAATCAATTATTTCCAATAAGAACAGGGTCGAAGTTCATCAGACCCCGATACTAATTCGTGGTTGTCGCAACAAGTTGGAAAGTTCGCGGCCACCGAGAGACGGTGGGGCTGCAAGCTCTTTGCTCGAGGTCAACGCTTGAAGGATCTCCCTATTCTCGTTTTTTGGACGTCGCCACAAAGATGGCAAGAGAATCGACGAACGTTATGGATAGAACGAGTTAACGAAGTTGCTAACTAACGAGCAAAAAGAAGAGAATGCAGAGAGAAAGAGAAAGAAAGATATATATACATAGATAGATAAAGAGGGAGAGAGAGAGAGAGAGAGAGAATTGTATTCGAATGGTTGGCTCGGTTACGAAGCCCTCGTGCGTTTAATCGTTCTAGACATTGTCGACAGTCATCGAAGTAACGATTACATCGTCGAACGTATAATGCAAATCAAGAGTAGTGCTCGTGCGTCGTTCGAACAATAAGAAATGCGGTGGCTAATCTGTTCGTCGGATTTTCAGACTTCATTTCCTGTGTCGTTGAATAAGAGGATTTTCGTTCGTGGAAACGTGATGCTAGTATGTTTCCATTAAACGAAATCAATTGTGTGAATTTTCTTTTTCAATTAGTTTACCTCTGGAAGGATTAAATGTCGCAAACAAAGGAAAGTTTTAAGTTGTGGAGAGTAACAGTGTGTTATCAGAAAAGATTCTTCAGTATCGTTGTAAAGGAGATTGGACAAGAAATTTGTCGTTGCTGTGTTTGGTTAATAAATAGAGATTCCTTTAGGAATTATGCACAACTAGTTTGATTACAGTATTTGGTTTTTGGTTGCTGTTTTAGACGAGGCACTTTTGACGGAGCTGACAGAAGTTCTTCGGTGGCAAACATTCACGTATTTTAAATGGAATTTTGTATAAATGTTGGAGAGGCAATTTGATTATGAATTTTAAAAAGAAGGAAATCGAAACTTTGTGATTTTATACGAAGATACGACGAATAGTATGGACAATAAAACGTGAGTATATCATTCGAATATTATAACGCCCTCGCTGAGAAAGTTTGGAGCACTCGTAGGAAATTGTAATAACGAATGTTTTTAAATTGACCATCAAAAAAATAAAAAAGGCTATAAATTTTGCACAGCACTTGAAATATATGAAAAGCATTGCCATTATTAAGCACACGTGTTCTTCAATACGTTCGAAATGGTGTCAGTCCCTACTTTATTATTCGTTTAGCCGGTGTCGGACAATTTAGTGGACGCATATCTGATAAATACACTTGATTTTCATTAATATAAAAAATACACGCAAGAAACCTATAATTTATACAACATAAAAAGTACACGTTCGGCTGCGTCTCGAACGTGTCAATGACATTTTCTGTTCTTTACAGCGTGTTCACTACGTTTTGCATTTTGCTTCTCGAGAACATGTGAGAACGAAGCAGTGCATAAAGACGATACAAAATGGGTGATTCTGTAACAAACGGCACAATTTTCGATCTCGACTCCGGAGGTGAAAGTCTCAAGCATTTCCCACGACCAGTTACTATCGCAGCTGCGGTTTGTGCGATAATTTTCAGCATCGTCGGAGTTGCGGGTAAAATCCAGTTTCCTTAACTTTACACTCGAAACGAATTGAATTTCATTAAAGCTTTATCATCTTATTGTGATCATGGATGCACTAGGTTACAAAGTGCAACGAAATTGCAAAATTAATTTGAAAGTGGAAACAATTGAAAAAGATTATAATAATTATGCACGTATGTGATAAATAAATTAATTATAATATATAATATGATTAAAACATGTTATATTGTGTTTACATGATTTATTAATTTATTACAAATTTGTGAAACACGATTCAAAACGAGAGTTGTTAAACCGGGCTGTAAAGTTTGGAAAATATGCTTGCAAAGATTTCATTCTTGGAAGATGTTCCAGATGTTCCAGAAATTTCATTAGCGTACAGATGAAAATTTATAGCGAGTGAATTCTTAATTATACGTTTAAATTCTACGGTTAAGTCCTTGTTAACCCCCATGGATGGCATTTCTCGGTTTACGACCATTAACGCCCGGCTTCTTAATTTATGCCACGGAGTGTCAGGAATTAAAACGATTAATATTTCTTTCTTAAATTATTCACTTGCTTCTGTACTCTCTTTACGAGATAAAGTAGCAGTGTTTCAATTGCAATCGCGACAATGCCTTCAGCATTTACATAAATTTCTATAGCATTCTAGTAAATTTATTATTATATTAAATGCTAATTGCTCCAATTTAGATAACTTAGCAACAGCGAAAGCACTGCTAAATTAAATTCTTGCGCGAAACTTAGCAAACAAGTTATAGCTTAGCCATTTTTCTTAAACGTTCTTTCATGTTTCAGGCAATTTGGTAACAGTGGTAGCACTGTTAAAATATACAAGACTGAGACGACACGCTACGACCGCTTTCGTGATAAGTCTCAGTATTTCGGACTTGATTTTCTCCGCGGTAAATTTACCGCTAACAGCGAGCAGATATTTAAACGAGGCGTGGGTGCTGGGCGAAACTCTGTGCAAAATATTCCCCCTTTTCTTTTATGGAAATGTAGCAGTGTCTCTGCTCAGCATGGTGGCAATCACGATCAATCGGTTTGTATAATAGCTTTAACTGTATTCGGTGTGGAGGAAATGTAGAATTCAAACAATTCTATCCAATTGTCCCTAATGCTGTGACGTACTGAGAGGCACGTGTCTCGACAAAGTATCTGATTTAGTTTATTTCAAAATACGCTGACGAATTATACTATGTATCGATTTTGCAAACTCGACATACTTCTGTGGAACCTAATCGTCTATTGCTTATCCAAATAGGCTCAAATGTACGCTTGATAAACAGAGTACCAACAGCTGCTTGATTGAATTATCTCATCTCAATGATGTTCGTTGATAAAAGTAAAGAATTAAGGATCATAATCGTGTCAGTGTCAGTACCACCGATATATTTCCTTGAAACAGTGTTTTTCATTCGTTGTGCAGTAAAAAGGCACGAGTTGATTCGAAGTTTTAAAATTCTCTAAACCTCTCGAAAATCTTGAGAACTGCAAGAAGATTTGCCGACACGACATTTCTTCCTGAACTATCTTTGATATGTGATATTTCGGTAATGTTCCAAACCAAACTAATAAAAAAGCTTGTAAAATAGTAAATGTTCGTCACGTTATTAGTTCTGGCGTTAATAACAAATCAATGAATTATCGCTGCAGAAAGAATTCACAACGTCCTAATACTAATTAACCATTTAAAAATTTTCAGATATATATTAATCTCAAGATCGGAGATATACGCGCAATTATACACCACGCAACGAATCATACTGATGCTGATCGCCATCTGGACATTGAGCTTCTCTTTGCTTTTGCCACCGTTGCTTGGCTTTTGGGGAACATTGGGCCTAGAACCATCCACGTTCTCCTGCACAATTCTGAAGAAGAACGGCGCCAGTCCGAAGAAATTTTTATTCGTTCTGGGATTCGTGGTGCCTTGCGTAGTTATAAGCGTGTCGTACCTTTGTATTTATTGGCGCGTGAGGAGGAGCAGGAAAAATCTGGAGGCTCACGCGGGCGCGTCCAGAAGAAAATCTGGCGGATTTCAACGAAGAGAGGACTCCAGAGTGACGAGACTGATGTTGACGATATTCTTGTGCTTCCTCCTGTGTTTCATGCCGCTGATGTTGGTGAACGTGATCGACGACAAGATGAAAATCCCAATTCTCCACGTGATAGCGTCTGTGCTAGCGTGGGCCTCCTCTGTAATTAATCCTTTCATCTACGCTGGCACTAACAAGCTTTACAGAGAAGCGTACAAACAGGTTTTGTGCCCAGTTTCTAGCAAATTGCCGACAACTGGACCGAAACCCACGCACTCGCATTCGAGTAAAGTGTCGTCGCCTCAAGTGACCTGAAGACTGATGAATTTTACGCGGATCGACGGATACATTGTCGTTTAGAAACGTCTGTCCGATGTACAGTCAGTGTACGAAAGTCTGTATATACCTGTAAATCTCAGATATTTCCTCTAAAACGAAGAATCAGTACATTAAATTGTAGAGAGAACGTACTCTTATTAGTATTATAATTATAATAAGTTTCATTGACTTTTATGACAATATATGACAAGATCGTGCTTTGGAATATAATCTAATTTTAACTTTGAATTAATTAATTTAACTTTAAGCATTAAATTAATGAAAATCCATAAAATATCTACAACCGTTCCGTTCAAAATAAATTTGAAATTCAACAGATGTATTTAGACTTCTGTGACTGACTTCTATACCTCTGATACTTGATTAGTGATGAATATCATACGATTGGAGTGTAGTGAAAATTGTTGGAGATTTACATGATAAAAATATCAAAGGTATTTTTGTATTATTTAAAATAAGAATGTTGCGAACGAAAGAAATGTAGGAAGTTTGAAAATTTTATGACAGATGAAAAATAATATAGTAAAGAGTTGAGATGAATAATAGAGTAAATGGTTCTACCAAAGTTGTATATTTTATTGAAGAAAAATAGTTTTAATTGTGTATTGTGAAAGCTGCTCTCGATTAATGTACAATTTTTTTTAACTAAATATACATAATTATTACAAATAATTTTAATCATTGTTCACGGGGCATTTATTAGAATAATTTTCCTAAGTTGATTTTGTACTGCGATTATTAATATTAATATTAATTATTCCTTTCTAGAAGAAAAAAAAAATAAAGATTGGGAGGTATGATACAAGTATTATACTTGTTAGATAAAATGTTGTTAAATTAATTAGTACGACAATGTTATACAGCGATGCTGACAAATACATGTACAAAGAATAAACTCCCACAACAATAATCTGTGTAAATATACTATAGAAAATAAATTATGGCAAATAATAATATTATTTAGAGTTAAACATGTTACGTGCCGTATTTTTTATTTTAATTAATTTTATTTTAATTAATTTATTTTAATAAATAATTTCTTTCTGCAAAGTCTGATTTACGAAATAAGGCAACGTTTATTTATTTTAAAGATAATATTAGTTCAAGTAATATAGATGAAATTTCCGTTGCATTTCTTTTTACTTCACTTTTAAAATTTAAAATTTAAAATTTCGTAAGATTTAAATTAAAAACTCGAATTTAAATTGCACGAGATGGTTTTCTTCTTTCAATCGAATTATGACTAGAGTGTGATTCATTATAAAATAAAGTTAAATAAGATAACATTTCTAGTGGTTAGAATCGAAACTAAATAAATATATATTCGCAGCCAATTAGCTCATATTATTTGCTATACAGTTCGTAATTGTATCATATAATGATACAATTAATAATTGTATGTCAAATAATAATGATTGCCCAGGTCTCACCGCGTGGAGGTTGCTGCATTGGAGACCTACCTTAATCACATTATATGCTTTCTTTTACACTCAAAAATTTATTCATTTTGTAGCGTTGCGATTTATACACATCAGGATTGTTAAAACTAGCTTAGAATTTAAGAATTCAAGTTGCAATACTCTTCCACGTATTATATTTTTACTTATTTACCATTTGAAATAAGTGAATGAATCCTTACGTGGTATATCATGTAGTACATTAGATATGTTAATACATTAAATATAATAATATAATAATTAGATACACTAAATATAATAATATATTAAATATAAATACATTAGATTACTAAAATTCTAGACATTTAATTTTATTTTGCATTTTCTGTTCTCTTTAACAGACATTAATAAATAAAATTAAATACTCCAAAATTAAGTATATAAAAATAGTAAGAATATAAAAATCTTTAACGTTAACTTTCAATATTAAATAATACCAGGTAAGGATTAATTTTGTATATGCGATTGTGCGTTTACGAAATGCTCTAAATTCTTTCGTTACAGCCATTGAAACGTATTTCAAAAGTTTCACCACTATTCTCTAGAATGAAATGTCTGATTAATAGTATAAGCGTACAAATTAACATTTATTGTATAAACAATTTACACCAAGCTCACCAGTCGCGAATAAAAAAATAGGAACATGCTTCGTCCAGTAAAACGTTTACGTCGAGATATTGACGTTTATGGAAAATCATACGCATGATACGATTAAAAAACTAGCAAATGTCTCGACTGTAATAACACAGCTCCTTAATTTCTTAACGTGCACGTTTCACGTATAGTTGTACGTGTATTTTACTATACGTTCGGAACTGCGATTTAAAAACAAAAAGTCTCGCCAAAACGTACAAAACCCTTCCTTCACTGACGGAAACACTTTCTACGTGCGCTCATCTATAACTTCTCCTTGAAACTAACTGAAAATAAGCACCGTGTGAGAAAGAGCAGTTATCGTTGCATCGATTCCAAGAACGCACGGAGGTGTTCTTCTCAAAGCGGGTAAAATAATGACATCTGTCGATGAATCTTGATTATACAGTGTAGCCTAGACAGCGCGTTCGATAGAATACGATGAGAGGCACGGTGCCATTTCAAATTAATGGTAACATCGAATATCATCAACGGATGATACTTTACGTTCCTTGTGCATCGTTCGAAATCACATCCAGATCGTTTAATTAAATTGTTAAAAAATAAAACAAGCTTCTATGCCACGAGCGTCTATTTGCTCGTAATGTATGTACTTTCATCGACATCATCCCTCGTACCAGACTTTAGAGCTTCCTCGTGAGAAATAACAGCACTAGAACTAGAACTTGATTGTAGCGTATCGTATCAACGTCTTTTCAATGTACCTGTAATCGACGCAAGTGCAGTCGAAGATGGGAAAACGAATCGCGCCGGAGAGAGCGATTTTGTTCACGAAACTCAGCGTTGCTCTGACGTGTTCCTGGCCACCTTCACCCTTGGCCACCGAAACTCAACATTTCTTATTTAACGCGTTATGGTGCGCGGCGTTTGTTAGCTCCATAGCGTTATTTTTACCGCTGATGGCCGCGATTTACGAATACCGGAGGCATCCTATCATTCTTGGAAAAACCGTGAGTCTTGCGTCGGCTGTTGCACAAGTGGCGATCAAGATGACGATATGTCGTTTCCAGCAAAAACGCTTTCAGGTAAGTCGATCATTCGTTTCTGCACGAAGCGTCGACAAGATGTTTTTGAATTTTTCAACTTAAACATCTTATTTTATCGAGTGATTTTTGAAACTTGATTTTATCTACGATACCGTTCAAAAGTTTAGGCATTTGTGTTTTGTATTTGTAATTTAATATTTCGCCATAGCTCTTTGGTTGATCAATGTACTGAAATATCGTAAAAAAGAAAATCGCCAAAATCTATGAATTTCACATGTAGAACGTGTGATTGAAAGATTAATATATTTGTCACGTTATTAATTTCTATAATAAAGAAATTGTTCTGATCCTTTTACTGTGTTGATCCTTTACTTCCAGCAGTATTTGGGCCGAAATACTATGATAAAATACATATGAAACACAAGTAGAGAATAGATAATATAATTTCAGCTTTTATACTTCGAAATGGAGAACTTTTGCAAACGTGCCACGAAAACGGAAAGAATGGTGTTGGAACGATACGTGGAGAAATACAAATACTTTCATGGCATTTATATACTGTGGTGCTTCCTGACCACGGCTTTTGTCATATGTGGCCCATTGTACTCGTCTGAAACGTTTCCCACGCATGCGATATATCCGTTTTCAGTGAAGCATCAACCGCTGAAGAGTTTGATATTCTTTCATCAATCGTTAGTCGGGTTTCAAGCGTCGTCAGGCATGGGCATCGACATTCAGGTGGCACTTCTTTTACGATACATGACCGCCAGGTTCGAGCTTTTAGGGATGCAATTACGCAACGCGAGTTCCGACAGCGAGCTAAATGCCTGCATAAGAAAGCACATTGAACTTTTGAGGTATAATATTAGTATTTTATGTACAATGTCTTTTAGAAATTGACGAAATGTAATATTAAGGATATTATCACAAAATTATATGTGTGTGTATATATATATAAGTAATATTAACAGGACATAACTATAATACAGGATAAAACTCTGGGTTAAAAATCATTATGTAATTTTTATATATCGAAAGTCATGGAAATTAAACAAAAATATATATATAACTAAATAGTATCATTAAGAGATCGAAACAGTTTCATTGGATTTTTTAAAATTGCCTCCATGTGGTTTTCCCAATTAGACTATTCATTACAATTGATTAAAATAAAAAGTAGAGTTTAAATAAAGTATTGACCTTAGCTAGTAATTTGTAATATGAAATACAATATAATATCAAAAGTTTCGTTTAGATTAGTCAAGTGAAGATCAAGTTACTGTTATCTATCCATTTTTTATGTTAATTAATGATGTACGTAATCTGCATCACTTTTTGTGCATACGTGTGTAGGTGTATGAAAGAAATCCGACTATGTATGAAATACTTAGTTTTGGCGACAATGGCGACGACTACTACCGCCGTGATCTTCGGCAGCCTAAATATAATCGCAGTAAGTGATTAGCGATGCATCTTAAAATTTTCAACTAGAAGGATAGAATTTAAAAAGAACATAGAATATTCTTTAGAATAATCTTTATTCTATATAGATATTATTGTCACGCGGAATATTTTTTTAGAACAAAAATATTGCAAATTCATACATTTTTGCACTCTCATAAATTTCTCATAAATCCGCCAATTTAAAAAAAATTTGAAAACGATGATTCTGAAATTTATTTACAGAATCAACCATTAATTTTGAAAGCTCTGTATGCTATTGTAGTCTTCAGCGCTGCCATAGAATTCTTTATGTACGCTTGGCCAACAGAAAACTTAATGAACATGGTAACGAAGTAATCATAGTGTCTCGACTAACCGAATAAAACGTTGAATTTTATTTTATCGTAGAGTATGAAAATTGCTTCTGTCGTTTACAACATTGACTGGTATAACAGAAACATCAGGATGCAAAGGAATATATTCTTTACCATTTTGAGATCCCAGAGACTCGAGACTATCAGGATCAGTGGTATCGTGACGAAACTATCGTTGTCACATTACATGAAGGTATTGTTCCTTACAATATAAAATTCAGTGTCATAATTGTCAATTATTTTCTGTTACAGTTCCTGTACGCGTCTGCCTCGTATTTTAATGCTCTGCGTATCATGATCGAAAATCCATAGTTATTCCGTGGAGAAAGATATGTTACGAGAGACATTCGTGAAAGTAAATTAAATGTATCTATTTATATATGTATTTGTTTATATACATACCTATTTATATACGAATATATTATACATATGAAAATTGGAATGGCCAATTTAATATAACAATTTAGTTCTCTTCTTCCACGTATAGTATTCTGTAAACTCGATATCCAACGCTTAAATTCTGCAAACACGCGCAATATATTAGGCACTTTTGAAACAATTCCAAACTCTATGGATCTTCACCGGTATCACATTTGGATTGTGGCAAAAAGAAAGTCAAACAAAAAGACCAGTATATTTTCATAATCGTTCACTAGTACACCTTTACAGTCGCACTATCACAATATTTTCAAACTACACTATTTTTGGTAGTATGAAATAATTATATATCGTTGCCAGTCCGATTTTCGTTTCCTTATTGTACTCGTCTTCAGTATACAGTGATGAGGAAATTTTAAGTCAATTTGAATTCTTCAAATTTCCTTCCATAACCATGACATGGAAAACAATATCTTTATAGTGTAAATCGATGTAAATGGAAAAAAACAGCAACTGAAATGTTGTATTAATGTATCGTTGGTAGTCAATGGGTTGAAAGGACACTCGCGTGTTATATATCACTCGCAGAACATTCATATTTCAGAATAACCATTATCAGTTATTACCAATTTTAAAGGAAACGCGTGCCAGTATCTTCTTTCCACTACCGTCTTTCGTCGGTATCGTGAATAGATTAACGTACAATCGACTGAATACGCAATCAAATTGCAATCTACACAACCTATCTTTTTTCAAAGATATTGCACACCTGAGAGACTGTTGCGTGATAACTCCTCCTTCACAGGCTGTGCCTTTTTGTAATGTAATTATTCATCATTATCATTGAGCCAGCTAACGCTATAAGAAATTGTTAACGTTGGTATGGTTTATTAATTTACTCGCGTGCGCGAGACAGCCTGTACATAACATCTGCGTATTACGTTACGATATAATAGTCTTCTGACGTCGAGGAATTCGTTCGTATGTTACTCGCTTCGTTTTATTCGTTCGTATTTCGTTACTTTCACACTTACTTCACTCCATTCATAAGGCGAGTACTAGTTCGTCGAAGTTATGTTGAAACAATTCACACCGGAGAAAGTTATTCGCATGATAAAAATGAGCGTAACGTTGTGCTGCTGTTGGCCACTTCCTGCCGCAAGCAGCAGAATTCGCGTCTGCGGTTACAAGGTCCTGCAAATTTTCACCGTTGTCAGCGCCTGCTTGGTGCTTCTGCCATTGTTATACTCGACTTATTTGCACTCGGATGATATCGTCATTGTTTCGAAATGTATCTGCGTATCGATAGGTATGAGTCAACTTATTGTGCAGACGCTTATATGTCTGATCAAGCACGACTCCCTGCAAGTAAGTGCAACGTCTTTAGATATATTTACGTGTGATATTCTTAGACGTATAACAGTTGGTTTAATCCTCTGCTGGCATTATGGGTCGCCGAGTTTCTTCATTGTTTAATTTGTCTCAAATTCTTTTCACCAAACTTTCACTTCCATTGCGAAAAATTCGGCTCACCGCGAAAATGTTGGTTGCACGTTAAATTAGAAGCTACAATAACTACCCCGAAATTTTTTCACATTTTTTTTTTAAGATAACAAGAAACCAGGCGAGAGAACGAAAGACCTGTAATGCCGGACGATAGTTAAAGGTTATTCGCTGAAGAAAATCTGCAAATCCTATGTTCCCAATTATAAAAATACAATCAATTAAAGTTCCAACTTTAGTAATGTTATGTTAAATTTAAATTAAATTATATTAAGTTATTAAATTCATATTTAACTACATTGATTAGCAAAAGTACCATAAACAGATTTGACGAAGTCGTCCATCTCCTTTTCGAAATCGAAATTTTCAAATTTTAGAAGCTTTCAAATATTAACCATGGGTTGCAGCGTGTTGTCGGAGAAATGGTGGCCTGTGTCAAACACGCTCAACAATACGAAACACAGGTTTTCTACAAGTACATTGCCAAGTGCGACATGTTTTACGGCGGTGCCATTGTATTTACATACCTGACTGCAACTGCTTTTTTATTAGGACCCGTGATCATGCCGGTTTCCTTCCCGTTAGACGCTGAATATCCATTCCGCGTTAATTACACACCGGTAAATGTTCTCATATATCTTCATCAGTCGATAGTTAGTTATCAATGCTCTGCAAACGTATGCTTGTGCATATTTGGAGCGCTTCTATTCTGGTTCACGGCTGCGAGATTCGAATGTCTGGCGATCGAATTTGAAAAAAGTTCAAACATCGATATGCTGATCGCTTGCGTGGAGAAACAATTACGCTTGAGGAGGTAGAGCTAGCTCGATCAAACGATTCTCGATCTTTTCTTCGTTCCTCAAAGATTTAATTCTCTCTAGATATGCGGAAGAGGTGGTCAGTTGCTTTCGTTTCGTGGTGCTTTATACTATAGCGGTAACAACGTTTGCAATGACTCTATGCGGTGTTATAATGATCATGGTAAGTGACGCTTGTGATTGGGCTGTGGATGTTTGTACGTTTGCATGAGAAATTCGAAGGTTCAAGTAATTCAAAATAGTAATATTTAAAATAATAAATTATAATTTTCTCCGCAAGATATTTTAACTATAGTTCTCATAACATCTAGCGAGTGAAGAGAATTTTTGTTTAATTTCTGCCTTTTCAGTTGTGCAAACACTTGATGAAATATAAATTTGCACAAACATTTGCAGTCTGCATTTCGCGTGTACTTCGCCACAGTAATTTTATGTTCAACAGGATGCGCCGCTAATTGTAAAGATGCAATTTATAACCATATGTGTCACTGTACTGACGGAAGTCTATATGTACGCGTGGCCAGTTGATCATATGAAAGAAATGGTAAACCATATTTATTGTTTGTATGTTGTGTGTGCGCTCATGAAATGACGAAAATTCTACAAAAATTTCGTAACTAATAGGTTACATTGAATAATATTTATTAGACATCGATTTAAAATTTAGAGTTGAATTATCGAATTCAACATCGACCGATGTTTCGTCAATTGTTTCATTGTAAATCGATCACGAAATTCCAGTGAATTGTTTTTTATAAAATTTGGAACTTCAATTTAATTTAAAAAGCTACGTTAAGAGAACGAATAACCAGTTATTAATAGTGAAACATGTAAATTAAAAACTATAAATACGAACTATAAAACTACCAACAATGACTGATTAAAGATTTCAGTTGTAACAATTATAAAATTGAATGATATATATATCGAATCTAGGAGGTTGAAATTTGATAATATTATCTTTAAGGAAACCATAGATGTTAAAGTTTATAATAATTGAATTTTATATTATTCTTCTTCACATTATTACATATTAATTGAATTGAAATTTATATTACTTCGCCATTTCATCTGCGACAATCTGAAACTTAATCTGCGATTCTTCTTCTCTTTTTTTTTTTATAATTCATAGAGTTTACACATTTCAACAAGTGCGTACAACTTATTATGGTACGAGTATACAGTAAAAATGCAAAAAAATTTACTGAATATATTATTGTACCAAAAACCGGTGACTTTTTCCATCAGCTGTTTAGTGCCAGAGCTCTCTTTGCGATATTACTGTTCGGTAAGGCTCTGGTAAAGTTTAAAATGAATGAATTGAGGAGTTAAAACGTAAGATGATATATTCAAGTGCCGGAGAGTGTAAAGATTTCTGATCGAAGCAACAACTTAATTTTGATCTATTTGCACGATTATATTTTCCTTTTACTCAACTATAGCCTATAGCCTAGTTGCATTTCTCTAATTTAATTCTCTTTTCTTATTAAAAAAATTATCCTTCTTCATTTCTTTGGTGCTTATAGTTTTAACTCTTCAATTCACCAAGAATAATACACGAATAATAAATTGATGAAATTTCAGTATCTCTCCAATGCTTTCTCTATTTTCACCGCTTTGCGTGTCTTGTTGGAAAACGATAGTTCAACATGAACGTATTCTTGTCATATCAAAAAAAATCATCAAACATGCATCACAGTTATGAGCAGAAGACGATGGTTATAACAATGACTCGTAATTGACATTTTCGTGTTGACATTTCTTTTTTTTTTTTCCTATAATTTTCTTTTATTGCAGTCCCTGGGTAATAACATGTAAATTTCGATTGATTAGTGATGTAGATGTGTATTAGTGTTATAGACGTGTTTAGTGCTGCAGAAAAGAGTTTTCAAAAAAATCAGCGTTGCTTGTGTGAAGTTGAATAGTTAAGCCTGTTTTGGAAGCCTAGTTTCCTGATTTTTAACAGAATGATGTTGACGTTGTATTTACCGGTTGTTTGTTATTGTATTTTTATTATGAACCATTAACTTGGAATGATCACTATAGCGAATCCAAAATCTGGCTGCGTATCTCACTGTACGTATGGTACCAATGAGTCAACCAATTGCGAGTGAATCTGATTTTGAACAGAATTAGATATTATTTTATTAATTAAAGAAACAGTAATTCAAAATAGTACACTTCTCACCTTATCAATCACGATGATACCCCAGATTATAATTCATAATAAGTAATTATGGAGTACAGCACAATGTCACGTGAAGTAGCAAGAGCAACATAATTTCCTTTGTACCTGCACTTCGTGTCTTCTCCTCGTTTTAGTTATAGCTCTTCGCGAGCAATAAATAAGTGAGAAACTGAATATTCCCGGTTTACTGTACCCGTATTTTCAAAGAACGTTACGCTACATGAATATCTAACCTGGTGCATAACAACTCCCTTTACGTGTGTCTAACATCACACGTTTCAACTATATATAATGCATCCGACAGTAATTACGATTGACTCAGTTAGGACGATGAAACGTAATGGAAGTAATCGATATATGTTGCTCGCAAGAACAATGCTGTCTGATATGATTTATTAAATTCTTCGCATATGCCAGACAATTACACCACGATGTAACATCTGTAATTGTTCCGAGGTAATAGTGTTGCGGTTCTCCACAAATATCCACGTAACACGCCACTACGTCAGTCAGATACTGTTTCTATCGGCGTGTACATCGGCAAATCAAAGCTTTTTCGATGAAATCATGTTGAAACAAGTGACGCCGGAGAAAGCTATCAACATTATTTGGCTCAGCGTAGCTTTCACCTTCTGTTGGCCGCTTTCAGCGAACAGTAGCAAAACTCAAATCTTAGGCTACAAAATTATGCAAATCTGTGCAATCGTCAACGTTTGCTTGCTACTCTTGCCATCGATATACCTGATCTATTTGTGCTCGGACGACATGGAAGTTATTTCGAGAAGTGTAAGCCAATTGATATGCGAGGTTCAATGTATCATTCAGACCGTTATATGTTTCTGCAAGCACGACACTCTGCAAGTAAGTTCCTAGTTGCTAGATTGCGGATTTTTATGCGTTTACAGAAAATTTCAGGAGAGTGAATACAATGTGAACAAATTCAAGGAATTCTCAGATTGTTCAGAGTTCGATAAAGTAGCGAAAAAGAAAAATCGTACAACAAATTTCAAGACGTCGTTGTAAAGAGAAAACTTCAGTACTCAAAATCGTGAATGATACTGTTGCGAATCTAGTCACGAGAGAAACTTTTTCAATCGATCTTAGCGACGATTTCACAATGTTCGAGAGCATAAGCATATCCTTGCTTTCCCCACGTGCTGCGCGATGCAGAAACATTTCCAAAGGAAACGAGCTCAACGTTTCATCAAAACAAAAGTTCTCTCGCTAAGATGAAGCTAAGGACTGTTGCACGATTTTTCTTTTTTTACAAAATTACAACAGCTCAGAGTATCGAGCCATTTTTCATCGAGTGCGCAAACACTCAATTTGATTCGTCGCTCTGTTGAAACATCTAAAGTATAATCCTTGTACAACGTTTCCATCACAATTCTATTTTCTTAATTACACTCCCAAGAATGCGAATTTCCATAGACATCCGTAGACTATTAATCGGCTTCGCCTCAAAAAGTTCCACGCATTAAAGAATCGGTTACAGCGTCTGGTCGAAGAGCTGTGGACGTGCATCAAACAGGCCCAACCACACGAGAGGCAGATATTCTGCGCGTATCTCGTGAGATACAGCACGTTGTACGGAGGTTATCTGGCGATTGCTTACATGATGGCGTTCCTATTCACGATCGGGCCTCTGATCTTTCCATTCGCCGTTTTGATACAAGCGGAGTATCCATTCGACGTTAATCGTACTTTAGTGACTGCTGTTACACGCGCGCATCAGATCGTCGTTTGCTATCAATGCTGCGCGCATATGTGCCTGTGCGTGTTCGGAGCGCTTCTAATCTGGTTCACGGCTGCGAGATTCGAATGCTTGATCGTGGAAGTGCAGCGAATTACGGACATTCGTATGCTGGTCGTTTGCATCGAGAAACAATTACGTTTGGAGAGGTAATGATGTAGCTTTTACTACCAGAGTGTTAGACCAGAGGCTCCCAAACTGTGAATCGCGAGTTGACCATTTGCGATGGGTCGCGAAAAATTTCAAAATATGAGATTTGTTTTATTCAATCGTCTATAATTTGAAACATACGTTTCTTTTTTCTTTTTTCTTTTCTCACTTACAGTAGTGTGTGAATTCACCACCTGCAATGATTATATAAAAAATATTGTTTTACTATTTCAAACGTACATACATGTACGTCAATGTGACTGCATGCGATTTGACGCATGTACGTGTAAAACACACTCGATGAATGTAATGTGCACATATGTTCAAAAAAATGAATCTCGTATGAAACAAAAATTTGGGAACCACTGGACTGAACAACGCATTTATGTTCCAGTGTATGTGATCTGCTTCTTTTTTCTAGATACGCGAAAGAAGTGGTTAATTGTTTTCGTTTTATGGTACTTTTTGTTATAGCAGCGTGCACGTTTGTCATGACACTATCCGCCATTGTGATGGTTATGGTAGGTAATACTCAAGGGGTGAGCGTTCTGCGTATAACCAACTGATAATTGTAATTTATAAACAGAATACACCGCTAATAGTGAAAATAATGTATACAACCATGACTTCGTACTTTGTCACGTACATTTATATGTATGCGTGGCCAGCTAATCATATGAAAGACATGGTAGATCATATATACGTAAAATACACACACACATATATATATATTAAGTAATTGATTTGCAGGTTTCATTAATTTTTCTAAGCGCAATCAGTCTTCTATAATTCGCAGAGTTTAACCGTTTCACAAAGTGTGTACGATTTAAAGTGGTACGAATGTACCATGAAACTGCGAAAACATCTACTGAACATGTTGATGTATCGAAAACCGGTGATCCTTTCTATCAGCTGTCTAGTGCCAGAACTTTCTTTGCGCTACTATTGCTCGGTAAGACGAGTTGACGTACGAGCGTCGATTGAAGGATTTGCTGCAATAAGAATCACCTTTCAGTAATTTCGGTAAATCAACAGAAACCAGAAGGTAATATCAAAGTCAATTTTTCTCAATGGTGTTCACAAATTTTTAATATCCGTAATGCAGAAATTCATAATCAACCGATGTTCTTTTAGTAACAATCTCTTGTACCTTTGACTCCCCCTCTTTCAATTTAAATATCGAAACTCTGTCTTTGAATATTGTCCTTATTGCTCCAAATTAGAATTCTTGCTGTACGAGTACTCGTAGTATCTATTACAGTACAAACACCGGTTTAAGACTAATCGAGTTCTCGAATCTAAATTTAAATACGTGAACTCGATCCAAACCGTATTCGAGATTTCTGTCATAATTACTCAAATATGAATCGTTCTTTATACACTTCTCATTTTTTCAATCGAGTGTGTATCCGAATAGTCTAGATCGGATATTAACGTATATCCGAGCAATAGTGAGAGCCCTGCTGCAAACCCTTCAATTGTTACTAATCAGTTGATCGAGGATAACAAATTGATAACATTTCAGTACATGTCGAATGCTCTCTCTTTCTGTACCGCTTTACGTGCTATACTGGAAGGGAATAAAACATAGACGTATTTATATGTACACTGTCATAATTAGTATACATTATACCATTCGTTAGGATTGTTAAAATGAAAATTTATGGTAGTCATGAGTAGAACTGGCAAAGTATTCCGTGTCTTTGTGTTAACGAAAATAAATATCGAAAGTAATCGGATAATTTGGGCACAAACATGAAGTATATTAAATACAATTAAGAGAAATTTGCAAACTACTTGAGAATCCATAGGAAATCCGTTTTTAATCGACTCACGTAAGTATGTGACAAAAATATCGATGTTTTATGATGATTTCTAACATATCGACGTATGTTTGTAAAACTTACAATAATTATTATAATTAATAATTTATTAATTGATTTTCATAAATGAGCTGAGTAGTCAAACTGATAAACTGCATGTTTTATAAATCTCTTAACTTTATTACATAAGTACCCGACTAATATTCAATTTGTACGAGATAATTGACTTGCGTGAGTTTGTCCACCAATAAATTACAAAAAAAAAAGAAACACTATTTCTTCTTCTTTCCATACTTATCGTATTTAATTTTATTGCGATATTGAGATAATTCTCGTAATTTACGGTACGAATGTAACTTTAATTTAAATATATATTTAATCATGTAATTTCAATTCTAATTTAATAATATATCCATGCACGTAAATTTGTTCATATTTAACAAAAACAGACCTTATTACTATTGTGCGTTCGAGAGGTTACAAATGAACACGTCGATCGATTTCATATACTGAATACGGGTCGTATATATGTTTGTGAATAGGAAGAAAAGCATAATAATATGTGTGTCTTAAATATTGTGAATAAACTGCCAAGTATGATTAAATATATAGCTCTACTACAGCTATGAAGCTTCTACTGTATTTTATTTTTATGACTGTGCAACAAATAACATATTGCAAGTAACAACATACAAACAAATGTAATGAAAATAATTTCATTCTGCACACACCTTCTTAGCGAAGAAATTATATTTTATTCCGTTTGATCTCGAAGACACCAGATTCTCATTATTTCAATTAAGAAAAGTGTCGCCGTAAAATCATATTTGCCTATCGATCTGACATTCCGTTGATCACTTTCTATCAGTAGCATAAGCACTTGGACGATCGCCTCTTCGTTTTCTTCAATTCTTTCCTTTATCTTCGATGTGTCTAACTCACAACGATACTACTGACTTCAATGCACGTTCCACTTAGGGAAAATTTCATGTAGATATCCTTTTCGTTTTAATTAAGAATCTAAACTTCCCCCTTGGTTTAGCTCGTAATAGAAAGGGTAAAAAGCAATCCGGTAAGAAACTGAATATTTCCTGTCTAATCCACCTTTAGGCTTCATGAATATTGACTCTGTTAGGTAATAACCCTTTACACGCTTGAGAGTTAATGAAAGTTATGTGAATACTACACGCGTCTAATGAAAGTTACGTGAATGTATAATTCATGGAACAGCATACCATAACATGCCGGAAGAAATTAACGATCAATATACTCCTCTAATTGTTACACTGTGCGATGTTTTATTCAATCTTTCGTACATGCGAGACAATTTCGCCTGCGATAATTTCTACGATTATTCGAAGGAATATTTTATATATAACATCTACAATTATTCGTAATCATATCGCGGTTCACAACAATCTGCACGTATCACTTCGTTGCTTCATCAGACACGTATAATAGATCGTGCAAGACGGACACGGCCTTTAGAGATTATGTTAAAAAAATTGACGCCAGAGAGAGCTATTAACATTATTCGACTGAGCGTGGCTCTGACATTTTGTTGGCCACTTCGTGCGAACAATAGCAGAACTGTGATCTTTGGTTACAGAGTAATGCAAATTTGTGCAGCTATTAACATGCTCCTGTTACTCCTGCCTACATTGTACGCGACGTATCTGCGATCGGACGATGTAGAAATTGTTTCTCACTGTGTTACTCAGGCAATATGCGAGGTTCAATGTATCGTTCAGTCTGTTATATGTTTCAGCAAGTACGACACTCTGCAAGTAAGTGATCACTCACTTTGTCTCGTTGCTTTTCGTGGAAAATGTTCGATGTTTTAAAAATAGAGATGCAGCGTATAATCGAGGAGCTGTGGAGTTGCATCGAGGGGGCCCAACGATACGAGAGTGATATTTTTCACGAGTATCTTGCGAGAGTCAACGTGCTTTATGGCGGTTACATCGTAGCCATGTACATTATAGCGTTCGTTGGTTTGATCGGACCCTTGTTCCTTCCAATTGTTCATCTAATATTCGCTGAATATCCGTTCGACGTTAAGAATCGAACGTTAGTGAGCGCTGTCATACGTACGCATCAGATCATCACTTGCCACCAGATATGCGCCCACGAATGCGTGTGTCTGTTTGGTGCGCTCCTAATTTGGTTCATCGCCGCCAGATTCGAATGTCTGATGGTGGAACTGCGGAGGACCACGGATATTCGTATGCTGGCCGCGTTCATCGAGAAACAGTTACGTTTAAAGAGGTAATGGCGATGGTTTACCAGATATATTTGTCAGTGTACGTGATCATTTTCTCTTTTTTCAGATACGCGGAAGAAGTGGTCGGATGTTTTCGTTTGATGGTCCTTTTTGTCATAGCAGCGTGTACGTTTGTCATAACTATATCTGCTATAGCAATGGTCACGGTAAGTAAGATATTTGAGCGATGATTCTACGTACAACGAATTAATTAGTGCAATTTACAAACAGAATACACCACTGGTAGCGAAAATGCTTTTGGCAGGAATTACTGCATCCCTGCTCATGTATATTTACATGTACGCGTGGCCGGCTGATCACATGAAAGAAATGGTAAATCGTCCATACAACGAATGTGAATGATATACTTGTCTTATCAGTCTTCTATAATTCGCAGAGCTTGAAATTTTCACAAAGTGTATACCATTTACCGTGGTACGAACATACAGCGAGGATGCAGAAGAATCTGTTGAATGTCTTGGTATACCAAAAGCCAGTGATTCTTTCCATCAATTGCCTAGTGCCGGAACTTTCTTTGCGTTACTATTGTTCGGTAAGCTGTATTATCGTGAGACCATCGATTGAAGGATTTTTTGCAACAAGGATCACTCTCTAATTATTTGAGTTATCCAATGACAGTCAATAACGATTACAAAGACAATTTTCTAAGAATTTATACAAATAGATATTAATAGATATTAATATTTATTGATATATAACAGATATTAATTCAATTTATATTCGCAGTGAAGAACTTTATGTCCATCTTGAACATGTGATTTGCATCTTTCATTCTCTTTCAATTTCAATGTCTCAGCAGAAAGATTGGAGGTGACCTTATTGTTGCATAGCCTTCGACTATTACGGGCGAGTTGATAATATTGATAGCATTATCATAATGAATATTGATAATATTTCAGTACTTGTCGAATGCTCTCTCCTTCTGTACCGCTTTGCGTGCCATACTGGAAGGGAATACAACATAGACGTGTTCGTATATTATCGTAATTAGTAAATATTATACCATTCGTTAGGATTGTTAAAATGAAAACTTATGATAGTCATGAGTAGAATTGGCAAAGTATTCCGTGTCTTCGTATTAACGAAAATAAATATCGAAAGTAATCGGACAATGTTTGGGTATAAACACGAAGTATATTAAATACAATTAAGAAAAATTTGCAAACTACTTGAGAATCCATAGGAAATCCGTTTTTAATCGACTGACATACGTATGTGACAAAAATATCGATGTTTTATGATGATTTCTAATATATCGACGTATGTTTATAAAACTTACAATAATTATTATAATTAATGATTTTCATAAATGTGCTGAGTGGTCAAACTGATAAAACTGCATGTTTTATTAATCTCTTAACTTCATTACATAAGTACGCGACTAATATTCAATTTGTACGAAATAATTGACTTACGTGAGTTTGTCCACCAATAAATTTAAAAAAAAAACAGTATTTCTCCTTCTTTTCATACTTATCATACTTAATTTAATTATATTGAGATAATTCGTGTAATTTATTAATTTAATTATATTTAATCATGTAACTTCAATTTTAATTTAATAATATATCCATGCTTTAATGCATGTAAATTTGTTCCTATTTAACAAAAACAGATCTTATTACTATTGTGCGTTAGTGAGGTAACAAATGAACATACTGAACGAGTTCATATACTGGTTGTATGTTTGGTATGATAGGAAGGAAAGATGTATAATGATACGTACATTAACACGGATTTTTAATTTGTTAATATTATAGTTATTATCTTTCAATATACGTCCGAGATGGTAGACCCCAATTGCAGTTGATCAATGTGTCTTAGATATTGTGAATAAATTGCCAAGTATGACTAAATATATAGCTCTACTACTGCTATGAAGCTTCTACTGTATTTTATTTTTATGACTGTCCCTTTATCTCATATTCTATCAATGCACAATGCAATCAATACTTATCCTTTAGTTAGCTTGCTGTGCAACAAATAACATATTGCAAGTAACAACATACAAACAAATGTAATGAAAATAATTTCATTCTGCACATACCTTCTTAGGGAAGTAATTACATCTTATTCCGTTTGATCTGGAAGATAGCAGTTTCTCGTTATTTCAATCAAGAAAAGTGTCACCGTAAAATCATATTTTCCTATCGATCTGACATTCCGTTGGTCACTTTCTATCAGTAGCATAAGCACTTGGACGATCGCCTCTTCGTTTTTTTCAATTCTTTCCTTTATGTTCGATGTGTCTAACTCACAACGATACCATCGACCTCAATGCACGTCCACTTAGAGAAAATTTCATATAGATATCTTTTTCGTTTTAATTAAGAATCTAAACTTCCCCCTTGCTTTAGCTCGTAATAGAAAGGTTAAAAAGCAATCCGGTAAGAAACTGAATATTTCCTGTCTAATTCACCTTTAGGCTTCATGAATATTCATGAATATCTGTTAGGTAATAACCCTTTACACGCGTCTTATGCACGTTACTTGTATCCATAATGCATAGAACAGCATACTAAAACACGCCGCAAGAAATTACCGACCAATATACTGTTCTAATTGCTACGCCGCATGATGTTTTATTCAATTCTTCAATACAATTTCGCGAGACAATTTCGCCTGTGATAATTTCTACAATTACTCGTAACAGTATCGCGGTTCGCGACAGTCTGCACGTATCACTTTGTTGCTTCATCAGAGTCATACAACATCTACAAGACGAACGATCTTTGGAAATTATGTTAAAAAAATTGACGCCAGAGAAAGCCATTAACATTATTCGGCTGAGCGTGGCTCTGACGTTTTGTTGGCCGCTCCGTGCAGCCAACAGCAGAACTGTGATCTCTGGTTACAAAGCGATGCAAATTTGTGCGGCTATCAACATATCCTTGTTACTTTTGCCCACATTGTACGCGACGTATTTGCGATCGGACGACATGGAAGTTGTTTCTCACTGTGTCACTCAGGCGTTGTGCGAGATTCAATGTATCGTTCAAACTGTTATATGTTTCAGCAAGCACGACACTCTACAAGTAAGTGATCACTCACTTTTTCTCGTGGTTTTTCCTGGAAAATGTTCGATGCTTTGAGAATGGATTGCAGCGTATACTCGAAGAGCTGTGGAGTTGCATCGGCAAGGCCCAACAACACGAGGAGGAAATTTATTACCTGTATCTTGCGAGATGCAACGTGTTTTACAGCAGTTACATCGCTGCCACGTATGCAACAGTAGCTGTTGGTTTGATCGGACCCTTGTTTCTTCCAATTGTTCACATGATATTCGCTGAATATCCGTTTAACGTCAATCGTACGTTAGTAATTGCTATCGTGCGTGCACATCAAATTATCACCGGCCACCAAATTTGCGCGCACATATGCATGTGCCTGTTCGGTGGGCTTCTAATTTGGTTCACCGCCGCGAGATACGAATGCCTGATGGCGGAACTGCAGAGAACCACGGATATTCACATGCTGATCGTGTGCATCGAGAAACAATTACGTTTGAAGAGGTAATAGTGACGGTTTACTAGATATATTTGTCAGTGTAGGTGATCATTTACTTATTTTTCTTTTCTCAGATACGCGGAAGACGTGGTTGAGTGTTTCCGTTTCATGGTCCTGTTTGTCATAGCAGCGTGTACGTTTGTCATAACCGTATGTGCCATAACAATAGTCACGGTAAGTAAGACACTTGATTGACGATTCTGCGTACAACGAATTAATTAGTGCAATTTACGAACAGAATACACCATTGGTGGCAAAAATACTGTTCACAGGAATCACTGTGTCCCTGCTCATGTACATTTACATGTACGCGTGGCCGGCTGATCACATGAAAGAAATGGTAAATCGTGCATACAATGAATGTGAATGATACACTTGTCTTATCAGTCTTCTATAATTCGCAGAGCTTGAAATTTTCGCAAAGTGTATACGATTTACCGTGGTACGAACATACAGCTAGGATGCAGAAGAACCTGCTGAATGTCTTGGCATACCAAAAGCCAGTGGTTCTGTCCATCAATTGTCTAGTGCCCGAGCTTTCTTTGCGTTACTATTGCTCGGTAAGCTGAATTAACGTTCGATTAAGGGATTTTTTGCATCAGGGATCACTCTCTAATTATTCGAATTATCCAATAACAATTTTAAAGACAGTTCTGTAAATTTCGTATGTTATTAGATATTAATTTATATTCAACTTACGTTCGTGACAAACTCTTTGTGTCCATCTTGAACGTGTGAGACTTGTATCTTTCTTCTCCTTTCAATTGAAACATCAGAGGTGATCTTATTGTTGCACAGCCTTTAACGAGCAAGTTGACAATTACAATACTGATGATGTTACAATAATAAACGTTGCTAATATTTCAGTACTTGTCGAACGCTCTCTCCTTTTGTACCGCTTTGCGTGCCATGCTAGAAGAGACTACAACATAGAAGTGTTCATTTATTATTACAATTATACTCTACAGTAAATAGTTGTTATTTCTGAACGAAATATATTATGATAGTTATTAATAATAATTATAAAATGCCTTTGTACAGATGAAACGAATATAGTAGAGTTTAAACAAAGTTTGGATATGAAGTATAATGATTGATGAGAAGGTAAGAAAAATTTTAATGTAGTCGAAAATTGGCAGAAACTCGATCAACACGAGTAAATGACATAAACATATGGAATCTTTTACCTTTGTCTCTAAAATAGCGACGGCGTAATATCTTTCTCATAATATTTCTGCTTTTAAACGAATTTATTTCCTCTTTTTTGTTTCTTTCGCTTCTTCTGACTCTTCTTTTTGCACTATCACTACTCTACTTACTTTTTCACAACTGAATTAACTTTAAAAAATATGTCGAATTCACCCGTTCTCGATTTTATGTAGAATGTAACACAAACCTATTGGGTGAGTAGAATTTATACGAAATTGACCATATTGGTGTGACCAAATGTTTTCTTTTTATTTTTCTAATTAATGAATTTATTATAAGATTTATATTTTCTAACTGCAATCACGAGATATTATGAGACGACCTGACAATTTTATGTACGATTGCGTGTGACGCAAGTTCAATTAAAATCAAATTTAAAAATTATACATATTCTTATATATAAGGCAGTGAAATTATTGCAAAACTATGTGATATTCCTTTTTTCCTTAATAGGTTCCATTATTTTAATTAAGTGTCGATAGAAAATACTGTAGAACGTCAAGGCCCTTCCCGCGTCCAACAGTACCAGTGATTAATCTTCTTTGATCGACTCACGTCGCAAAAATCTGATAGAAAATCATCCGGTGCAGACGTTCGGTACGCAACTAGGTTAAAAGAAATGTGTGTCTTCGATAACGATTGCAATGCTACATTACGTTCTTCCTACTTCTTCATTTCACAGTTTCTCGTAATAACATTGCGTGCAAGCTACTCTGTCATTAAACCGACTGAATAGCTTCATTACTTAATTATTCACATAGAATGATAATTTAACATTTCCTACTGTACGCGCCACCCTCGCTGAATATCGACTCTCCTCGCGTGACGACTTCTTTTTGCATTTTTTCGTTCTACTTCGTAACGTATTCCGTTAATGTATAATACAACGCATAATTATCGTCAGTTCCTGGTGCAACAAATGGCATTGCAGATAATCAATAGCTATCCGAGACCGTTGTGGCCATTTCGCAAGGGCAATGTTATTCAGTTGCTTTTGCAATGTGATGGTGCCCTATACAGTGGATGAATCTTTCCGCTCGAGCACGTGAATCATATCTCATTTCGTTTCGTTCGCAGTTTCTCTCGATTTTTATCGAACGAAATGACGCCAGAGATGGCAATTAACATAACCCGTCTCAGCGTCGCGTTCAGCTTCTGTTGGCCAGTTCCTGCCAGCAGCAGCAGAGGTCGAGTTCTTTTTATGAAGATTGTGTTAGTCGTTGCCACGATCAGCGGTTTCATGTTAGTTTCCCTTTTGATGTACGGGGCTTACGTGCACTTCGGCGATCTGATTCTCACTTCCAAATGCGTGTGTTTGACGATGTGTGTGAGCCAGTTTGTCATGCAGACAATCATCTGTTTAGCGAAATACGAGACACTGCAAGTAAGTTTCTTCCCTTAGAGATTACGTACAGTTTTCGATAGTGTTTGGCACTTGTAGAAATTTTTTTTAGGAATATATTATGTTATACGTGAGTGTTCATTGAAATTTCATTAGGTCTTTACCTTTGGTGTACATTTTATAATTTGTTTTAAAGGTCAATCGCCACTTTACGCCACTTGGACAAAATTACAACATAAAATATCCACGCCCAGAATAGAAATTTAGTGTATTTATGAAAGAATTTGCAAATTTGTCTAATTATCTTTTCGTTTTAGTAATTCTTCACTACTGTGTCCATTCGACACCAAGGAACAAATGAAGTTGGAAGAACAAAAAGAATAAATTGAACTATGTCCTTAAACGTTGTGAATTTGCACAAAGAACTGCAGTGTACTCACAATGTATTCAGAAAAAAATTTCTACAAATATCCGAATCACCGTATGAGCTTTCTAATTATTTGCAGCATGTGGTCGACGAGCTTATGACTTATGTCAAACAAGCGCAACAATACGAAAGGGATACTCTCTGCACGTACATAGACAAGTGCAATAGGTTTTACGGAGGATACATAGCTGTCGTGTATACGACTTTGATTGCTTTTCTGCTGGGACCATTGGTCGTGCCAGTTCCATTTCCATTGGACGCGGAATATCCATTCAGTGTTAATTATACACCAGTGTATGTTATCCTATATTTTCATCAAGCTCTCATTTGCTTTCAATGTGCTGGACATACATGCATAAGCTTGTTTGCAGCGCTTCTACTTTTCTTCACGGTCGCGAGATTCGAATGTCTGGCTATGGAGTTCGAAAAGAGCAGGAATATCGATATGCTGATAGTTTGTATCAAGAAACAGTTGCATTTGAGAAGGTATGAATACATTTTACAACGGCACGATGTAAACATAAACGACTGCATTCCTGTTGGATATAAAATCTCTAATTTCTCTCAGATACGCGGAAGATGTGATCAGTTGCTTCCGCTTCGTAGTATTTTATGCAATAATAGTAAGCACCTGCGGATTAACCTTTTGCGGCATTATATTTCTTATGGTAAGTTACGAGTATTTCTTAGAAATATTTCGTAGACAGTTCAAGCATTTATTAAAAAAAAAAAAAAAAATTGTTCGAGATATTGAGATGCACTTTGAACCTGATCATAAAAGGAACACGTTTCAGGGTTTTCCTTTATCTTTCATTTCGATTTCTTTGATACAAACATTATTTAACATTGGAGTCGTTGGAATTACAAAATCAGATTTTATTAGTCAGAATTATTAGTTATATCACTGTAATAGCTAAATTTGACATGCAATAAAAAATCAGGTGTTAGATTTTGAGTAACACATATCTCGTCTCATTGCACTTATAAAATGTACATTCAAAAATGTTTCAATTTTTTATTTTGACTAAAATTTGACTCATACTTCCTGTGGGAAAAAGCGAAATGCATTGAACGAAACTTAAAAAAAAAAAAAGTAAAAATAAAAATATTCTCACGAATGTAAGTACATCTCAATATCTTCAATATTTTTTCTTTTTACAAAATTTTTTTAACGTTCAAATCGTTCATTTCTTCTGTCACAATTCAATATAACAAGTTCATAGTGTAATTTACGCAAACAGAATCTGTCAATGACTGTGAAGCTGCAGTTCGTAACCATATGTATGACAGGACTCGTGGAAATGTACTTGTTCGCATGGCCAGCTGATCACATTAAAGATATGGTAAATCGTGTTTCCTTTATGCATAATTTTTCTATACACTGATTTATCAATGAAAACGTCATGTCAGAATAAAAAGCGTCTTTAACGCTAGGACTACCGAATAAAATATTGAAAAATAGAAAAACTTACAATACAGTACACAGAAGCTTTTATTAATATTACGAAAAATTACTTAAATCGCCAAAAATACACTGTTTCACATCTGTTACGTAATTTCTGTCACGAGTAGTTCAAAATCCTGATATGAACGTTCACATCTCTAGGAATCCCTTTGAAACAAAAATTAAGAAAGTATCTATCTAACAAGAGACGCTCAAGGATGAAGTGAAGAATTTAGAACGTCATGGATCAAGAAGTCGTCTAAAATTCGAAAGAAATTCTTCCTTGTATTTCTGTTTTTCTTCGGGAATATATGATAGTTTCATAAAAATGTTCATCTTGTTTTGATGAAGCATAATCTTCTGTAATTTTCAGAGCGAAAAGGTTTCGCGAAGTGGATACAACGGGAAATGGTACGAAGCGACGTTAGAAATGCAAAAGTGTCTGCTAAACGTGTTGGTATATCAAGAGCCGGTCATTTTTTCCATCAATTGCGTAGTGCCAGAGTTTTCTTTACCTTACTATTGTTCGGTAAGTCAAAGTGTCTGTATCGATTGTCGATCATTCAATCATCAAATGGCATTGTTTGGTTATCGAGTAACTTATGTCAGATCAGCAGAATTTTTTGCACTTAATCTAACTTTATATTTTTTAGCCTTTCTCACACAGATTAACAATGAAATTGAAAATTTCAAAATTAATCCGCGAACAATCGTGCCGATTCTAAAAAGCGACAAGTCAAAGTAGATATCAAAATTTTCATTGATATCTATTTTGCTAAATATCATTTAAAAATGGTTAAAATATAATGACAGAAATATATATATATTTTACAATTATTAGACTGCGGATTTTCATGCAAATATGGCCGCAGTCCAATAATTATATTGTAATGCGTTAGGTTAGGTTAAATTGATTCTAGTATTGAACAGACGACAAAAATAACGTGAATCCTAAATTATTACGCTTAATGCCATTGATATGCAATTACAATTTAAATGTAACATATTTATACATAATATTTCAGTACCTCTCCAATGCTTTCTCCATTTTCACGACTTTGCGTATCGCGTTGGACGATAACTCGGTATGAACATGTGATTCCAACTGTCTTTCTGGACCCGTGAAATGAATTCTTTGCGGCAATCACGATGAGAAATATTTACTGCGATAGCCTTGATAGTAACGAACAGTCCCTATAACACTAGGAAAGTACAAGCATTGTTGTATTAATAAAAATAAATATATATATGAAACGTTTAACAGCTATAAATTTTGTTGCCAGGTTCAATCACTGCACACTGCGTTCATATTCACAATCAGCTTCCAAACGAGTTGTAATTCTTCATTTTCAAGATACAGACGACACTCGTATTTCCAAATGACGCTACTAATCGCGAACACTGAACTCGAAAGAAACGTTTTCTGTTCTGAGTCGACAGAGCTATCTCACGAATATCCGCGAGACGACTATCGTACGATTGACTGCATGATTATAAAGCAGATACGATGCACCATATATATATATATATATATATATATATATATATACTACGTCCTTTCTCGAAAGAAGATCTCTCCCTACTTTTGCATGACGTGTTAATGAAATGTAATTTCTGTTACGTAATACTTTCCCTTTGCACCTGTCTGATACAGCGTATCGCCGGAACATATATGTATAATGCAACCTATAATTATTGCCAAGCGAAGTGAGTTAACAATTTAACGTAGTAGCGCCGCGAGAAGTTGCTAATAGTTACATTACTTCTAAATAGAGTCGTTCATTTATTAACTTGCCCATGTGTATAGACACAATCTTTCACCGACATTTGCATTTGTGATTATGTAGTTATAAGTTCAAAGAAGTTCTAATCGTTTCCTGGATTCGAAGAATCCCCCGACGAATCTCTCTTATTACACCAATTAAATCGTGTTCAGCGTAATTAAGCGATAAACGATCTACAGAAATCATGTTGAAACGTGCAACGCCGAAGAAAGTGATTCATTTTACTTGGCTTTTCGTTGCGGTGACCTTCTGTTGGCCGAGTCCTAGCAACAACAGCAAGAGCCAACACTTTCGTCTGTCCGTTATGCAAATCATTAGTATCATTCACGCTATTCTCCTGATTGTGCCGTCGATATACTCGGTGTTCGTGTACATATCAATCGACGATATGATAGCTTGATTCAATTAATAGCGTGCGTTCAAATTGTCGTTCAAACTGGCATATGCTTTATAAAACACGACTCTTTGCAAGTAAGTGGTTCTTTTTTTTTCATCCTTTGATATTTGATTCGCACAAAGATCGATTCTATTCACTCGAACGTGGAATGATTCGACGAAACGATTCTGTTCAGACAGATATTATTGCTATTATTATATATAAAAAAACATACACGATATGTATGTATGTACAATCCTGTCCATAAATCGACGAACACTTAATAAACTATGGTTACCATTTATGTTAGAAATGACCATTTACGATTGCGAAAACAATATCGTAATTTTATTCTTGTTTTCTAAATTCCTGAAATAATTTGTATTTGCATTGAACTAATTTGTACAGGTTTTCAAAGTACGTTTTGGATCTTTCTTTTTTTCATAAGTATAAAGTACACAGTACTGCGTGCGATCGTGTAGAACGTTCAAGTATTGTTCCTTTTCTTGAAGTTTATTTAATTCTCCTTTAATTATTATTATTTTAATTATATGGATCCCATTTATTCGTTTAAATCATTTATTAATTTAGATGTTTCCGTAAATTAATATAATAAAATTAAAACTGTATATAATAAATTGTATAATGCGAGAAAATTATATCTTGTAATCCTCATCTGCCCCATCAGTTTAGCACGTGTTTTTGTATAAAGTGTTATATTGCATATCTTCTAACATACAGGATGAATCATCTAAATTTATTAGACAACACTAGAGAAAATAAGATCACGATATAAAATTGGCTTACACGTGATTTACAGTTGATAGGATTTTACACACAATTCAATATGGGAATCTATTTATTGTGAATGAATGGACTTACAAATGACTTACTTATTCGCAAGTAATAACTAATAAAATTTCAAGTAATAACTTACATTTTCGTTGTAGATATTAATTGTTTTTTATCATTGCGTTGGAAAAACGACGGACAGATGAGGATTAATGTCGCGATAATCATTTTAAACGAGCAAGTGTCCAGTGACTTATGGACGGGAGTGTAATTAAAAGATCAAGAAGGTGTTTGATGTGTAAAATACGTTTACAGCGTATCATCGAAGAAATGATATCCTGCGTGAACGAGGCGAAAGAATACGAGAGAGACATCTTCGATCTGTATATAGCAAAATGCTATTCTGTCTATGGTGATTATGTGACAACTCTGTACTCACTATTTAGCTTTGTTATCCGTTTCGCAACGATTACATTACCGGTAAATTTTATCCTATACTTGCATCATACTGCCATTTGCTGTCAAGGCGTTGGGCATTTTTGCATGTGCGTGTTCGCCGCGCTATTAATGTGGTTCACAGTCGCGAGGTTCGACTGCTTGACAATCGAATTCGAGAGAACTACGAACGTTCGCACGCTGATCACTTGCGTTAAGAAACAGCTACATTTAAAGAGGTAAAAATCTTATAGTAATTGTTAATAATAACATTTGCTGATAATTAATCACATATCAAATGTAAAATTTGTCGGAGAAATTAAAACGGAAGGAATAGGAAAAATTTTACAATACAAAAAATAATAAAAATTACATATATATATATAGAGCTTTATATGACATTATATAATATTATATAGCGTAGTAATAATATATAATATTTGTACGATAAAGCTTTATATATTTTATGAAAAATAAATATTGAGATCTCTAAGAATGTTTTTACTGTATTACATAGAATTGGTTTTCTTATCGAAATCTTTAAACGAATATGAAAAAGAAAAAAAAGTGAACGTTCGCTTTTAAGAAATTAACAAGTGAAATTTCGCCTAAAATGTGAAGGAGATGACAATCAATACTTAAATAAAGTATATCTATGAAATTGTAAATTCAAAAAATTTCCATGAAAAACATCGGAGAATTTGGTAATTAAACCAATCCTGATAGTTTTAGCGTTAAATAAATGCAATTAAATTACAAACTTTATTGTAAGTGATATTTCTCTTTTGTCTAGATACGCGGAAGAAGTAATTGCCTGCTTTCGCCTTATGGTATTTTATATTTTAGCAATATCAACGTGTATCCTGGCTGGATGTGGTATTCTATTGATCATAATAAGTAAAATTTGCAACGTTTAGCGTGTACTATAAACAAATGACTTATAATTTATAAACAGGACGCCCCGATGATAGCGAAAGTGAAGTTTGTTGCTATCAGCATCATGTTCCTCTTTTACGTATACATGTACGCCTGGCCAGCTGATCATATTCATGTGGCAAGTCTTTATATGCAATTATTTATACAAATGAAATAGATTACATCTTTAAAAAAATATATAAATAAATTCAAAAGAGATATTACAATGGGACACAGAAGAAAGTTTGAACACGAGGAAATCCATAATTTCATAGATTAAATGTAAATACAGATTTTGTTATAATAACAACCGATTTTGTGCAATTTCCAGAGTTTGAACGTTTCAAGAAGCCCGTACAATATAAAATGGTACGATTATTCTTTAGAACTACAAAAGCAGATACTGATCATATTGGGTTATAAGAAACCCATAACGCTTTCAATTCCTTGCTTTATGCCAGAGCTTACCTTACGCTTTTTTTGTTCGGTAAGGGAACTTAATGTCACGAATATCGATCGTGATGGTGAATAGACTATCGACATTTATGTAAAAACATATCTCATTGTACAGTAATTATTACTTTCCTGTCTATTCATATCTGCGTATTTATATTTGACATTAAGCGTCTGACATGTACCACAGTGTGACGATGAATGAATTAACCTGTTAATCAGGTGGTTTCTGAATAAAAACATCTATGATTATGCAATTATAATAATTCGTTTCATTTTGCTCGTTTTTGGATCACGCTAACGTCAATACAGTGATTAATTAATTAAATTTAATTAAATCAGATGGCAGACCTCATTGTATTATGTTTAAGCACCAATTCGAGCGACGCGATAATTAATCTGCCCTGATTAACAAGTTAATTAAAAACACCATAAATAAATAACGAATTGATGTCGTTTCAGTTCGTGTCCAATGCCCTCTCCTTTTGTACCGCTTTACGGGCCATGGTACAAGACGAGCCAGAATAAATGTGTCCCAGGTGTGCAATAGTCGAGATATTAGAAATCGCAAAGTGATTCACGAGCAAAGTTTACAGCTGCATCAATGAAAATTAATATGTACGAAAAAGTTTTCTAGAACGTACATGAACGAGAAACGAGCATTGCTAGAATGTTACGTTGGATATAGTAAAAGTTGCACTATCTGTAATTACTCACCGCATAGTTGTTATTTGCCATAGTTACTGTTTCCTCCGCGTCGACGATATACAAGCTGTAGAATATTTTTTGCAACGACGCTATCAAACCCAATCCAGATTCGTCTCAACACTTAAATGCACATCGCTGCAATTTTGCCACGTTTGATGTCATTAATTCTAACTCTATGACTCGAGAAGGAAGAAACTATGCATAAACGATTGACACGTTTGAAACAGTTTAGAAGAATTAATTTTTCTTCTCTCATGTCTTTGGTATCGATATGATCCAAAATACGTTACCAATATGCTGTCATAAATTCGAGAGCACGTTTGATACAATAAAGAAAGGTTTCTTAAAATGTCTTTTCAACTTTGGGAACTGTGGTTCCTGATCACTTCAAAAGAAATGCCCATCGACAGACAATTTATAGATTTATACTGATGCTACATTTGTATTGACACTTCATTTCCACTGTAACCTCTCATCGAATAATGAGCGAGAGCTATTGCGTGGAGAAATTGGACATATGCAGTATGAATACTAACCTCCCCTTAGCACATGTCCACTATTGCACGTACCACCTATGCATAATGCATCCAGCAATAATAACCACGGATTCAGGTAATAAAAAAAATTACTCACTAATCAATACGCGGATTACAAACGGGCTGATGATTTATTAAATTCATAAGTATGTTCCGGTACGAAGAATTTCAATGTAATTACTTTTCTAATTGCTCGATGATAAAACGGAATTGTAGCTACCAACATGTATCGCTCCGTTGCGTCAGTTAGATATTTTCTTCATTGATGTACGAGACGAATCGTCTGTTGAAATTATGTTGAAACACGTAACGCCGGAGAAAGTAGTCAACATCGTTCGGCTCAGCGTAGCTATGACCTTCTGTTGGCCGCTTCCTGTGAACAGCAGCAAAATCAAAGTGATTGGTTACAAAATTACACAAATTTGTGCAACTATTAGCATTACTTTGCTGTTCCTGCCCTTACTGTACTCGATTTACTTGCGACCGGACGACATCGAAATAGTTTCTACGGCTGTCGGACAATCGATATGCATGGTTCAAAGTATCATTCAAACAGTTATATGTTTCAGCAAGCATGACACTTTACAAGTAAGTATCTGTTCACTCTCTCTCGCTTTTTACGTAAAAGGTCCGATAATTTAGGCAACAATGGTTTTCAGCGTGTGATCGAAGAGCTGCGGACTAGCATCAGAGAGGCCAAACTACACGAAAGGGAAATCTTTTATACGTATCTGGCGAGGTGCAATGTGTTTTACGGAAGTTACATTGCTGGTACTTATTCGATGGTGTTGATATGTATATACGCGCCAATAATCTTTCCACTTTCTTCTATAATACACGCAGAATATCCATTCGACGTTAATCGCACGTTAGTGAGCGTCATCGTACGTGCTCATCAAAGTATCGCTTGTTGCCAATGTTGCGCGCACGTATGCTTGTCCGTGTTCGGTGCGCTTTTAATCTGGTTTACAGCCGCGAGATTCGAATGTTTGGCCGTGGAAATGCAAAGAAGCACGGACATTGTCACGATGAGCATTTGCATTGGGAAACAATTACGTTTAAAGAGGTAAGAATAAACGTTTACTCGCAGGTGAAATAAACGACGTCAACTGTGAGACTCCTGTTTCAGATATGCAGAAGAGGTGGTCAGTTGCTTTCGTTTAATGGTACTTTTTGTTATAACGGCATGCATGTTCGTCATGACTCTAGCTGCCACAGCAATAGCCATGGTAAGTGATGTTTATCATTAAACTGCGGATTTTTACGCATTTGTAAGGAATTTAAGAGCAAGGAAAATGCAAAGAATGTACACAGTACGTAAAAATATATAAAACGAGAATAATAGATTGTAACTGTATTTATGAAGGTGTGAAACTGCATAAAGATCCGCACACATTCAAGACCGATGGCACATTTTCTTTCATTTCCAGTAGAAATGATAGTAATTGTACATGCGTTGAAGTAAAATATTTTGACATGATCTTTGTTAAAAAAGGACCGTCATGATACCTGTATATTTCCGTATTTTTATACGTCAACATACAATGACTGTGCTTTGCAGCATAGTTTTTCGTATATTTATCTACTTTTAAACAATATGAAAAACAATCTTTATAAAATATTTTGGGGAATCTCACTTTGGTGTTAACTTCGCTAATACCTGATTCTGAAGAACTGAAATAAAATTGACAAGTAAAATTGATTTCAGTCAGTGGTCTTAACTGCGGTGTAGAAATGTTAAATGACGCAACGGTCTTGAATGTGATCAAAGGTGAATGTTTACTGGCAACAATGAACTAATAATTTATTTTACAAATAGAATACGCCGCTAATAGTAAAAGTGGCGTTCACAGGCCTCAGCGCTGCCCTACTTATGTACGTATACATGTACGCGTGGCCAGCTGATTATATGAAAGAGAAGGTATTCGTTCGCCGACTATATTGTTTTAATCGTAACCAATCTTTAATCTTCTGTACTTTGCAGAGCTTAAACGTTTCACGGAGCGTGTACGATATAACGTGGTACGAAGAGACTGTAGGAATGCAAAAGGATCTACTTAATATCTTGGTGTATCAAAAGCCAGTGACACTTTCCATCACTTGTCTAGTGCCGGAGCTTTCTTTGGGCTACTTTTGCACGGTAGGACGATTGTAGTTAACTGTTGAACATCGACTGAACGATTTGCATTCACAGAATATAACTATAAGTCATTAGAAACCACATGATTTTCTCTGAAATCTGTCCCGATTAGATAATCGACTGATATTCGTAGTAGCAGACTTTAACGTTTCTATATATGAACTTTTAACATTTGTCCATACATTTTTTTTTATCTCTCAACGTATTTTTTGAAGCTATCCTGATTGCTGCAAGTCCTTCAGTCATCACTAAAAATTTGATCCAGCGTAATAAATAGATAAGAGATCGATGTTATCGTTTCAGTATCTGTCGAATACACTCTCATTCTGTACTGCTCTGCGCGCTATACTAGACAAGAATGCAACATAAATATATTTAAGATGTGTTTACGTGATTAACATATGATGCTCATCGCTAAGATACTCATAATTAAAACAATCATTGGTAAAATTATAACAATCATTAGTAAATCGTTCGTCATTCGTAATACCGATGTTCCGTTATTAGTGAAAATAAATGCATTAGAAATCATTCGTTGAAACAAAATTTTTGCATAAATGCGACGCGCAATTCTTGAAACAATTGTAAAGTAGAAGAGAAACTCGCTTTTCGCTAATCGCATAGCGTAGGTAAACGACAATGAGGTAAACTTACGAAATTCTGCAGTTTTGTATTTCTTGCACCATTAACTCTTTGCGCATTTATATATTATCACTGGACAACGTTTTTATATTAGATAATCTTATGTTTATACATCTTATTAACGATACGTTTACTATGAAATTCACTGAGCTTAATTTTTACTATGATTAAAAAATGGCAAACATTTTTAATTTTTTCTCCGAATTTCTCTGAGTTAATCCTTTTGGCATTTAAAATTATTAAAAACATAAAGGTTTAATATATATTTAAATGTACACCATTTTATTCAAATATGTAATATTATTTTGAATGTTTAATATTCTCTCGGAATCTGTAATAAATAAACCCACGTTATTAATTATCTGGTATAGAATACTATAATATATATATATATATATATATATATATATATATATATATATATATTTACATTTTTTCAAACTTTTCCTATTTTATATATGTGCTGGATGATCCGTTTCATTACAGATATTTCTTTTTAGAAATATATTGACTCTCTCTCTCTCTGTACTATGCGGCTGACTCAATACGTATTTCTACTACTTCTATTACTGCGACGATCATTTAAAAGATTCCGCTATATATTGACAGCATGAATATCAATTGCATTGCATAGCAAACTCTTATCAATTTAAACACATCTCACAGACGCGTAATGCGCGCAGTAATTATAACTTTAGTAATAATAATAATAATAACTGTTTTAAAACATACATCCAGCACTGACTGAATACAATTTCTGATATTTTAACACTTGTTTCACTTGTGACTGTACGTCGCATGTCGTCTGTTTTCTACCCTTTGTTACATAAATGCTAGTCATAATTGACACACCCGAGAACGTTACAAAATACACGTGTACATTCGCGACTTATTCACTTTTCACAAACATATGATCTAATAACGACGGTTCGTCCTCAAAAAATCTAGCACCGATAGATATAGTCCTCTTAACATCATAAGTAAGAGCTCCACGATAGACTGAACATAGAATGTAATGTACCTGCGTTGTATTGCATTTCCAAGAAAAGATTTATGTTACAGATATTGATTCCGATTCTTAATAGCGTTTCTTTGTACGTGTTTAATAACGCATCCTCCATTATGTATAACGCACGAAACAATAATTACGAGTAATTACAGTGACTCAGTATGTGCAGTAAAACGCACACCGGAAGTATATCGTCCCTCAACATATCGTTCCCAATTGTGTGATGATTTATTAAATTTGCTGCAATAACGTCCACAATTATTCAGAGAGAGGGAACGGTATCATCTGCACATATGGTGCTGCTACATCAGTTAGATTTTAGTTACATGTTCGTTGCAATTATATTGAAACAAATGACTCCAGAGAAAGTAATCACCATTACTCGGTTCTCCGTGGCGCTTAGTTTCTGCTGGCCACTTCCAATGACTAGCAGCAGAAATCAAATTTTCGGTTACAAAGTAGCGCAGATGTTTTCAATCGTTAACGTTAACTTACTACTTCTGCCTTGCTTCTACGCCATTTATTTGCGGTCAGATGATATCGAGATTGTTGCGAAATGTATCAGCCAGTCGATATGTCAGATTCAAAGTATCGCTCAAACAGTTACGTGCTTCTGCAAGCATGACACTTTGCAAGTAAGTCTCTACTCATTATTTATCATTGTCCTTCGTATTTGGGATTCTTTGTAACTCAAGAGTAAATTATAGCGCATAGTCGACGAGCTGTGGACTTGTATCAGAGAAGCAGAACGATACGAGAAGGAGATCTTTCGCATATATATTGCTAGATGCGGCCGCTTCTACGGAGCTTATGTTGCGGTTGCATACACGATGACGATTCTTTACTTATGGGGACCCCTATTTTTGCCAATTATGCACGTAGTTTACGCGGAATATCCGTTTGACGTTAATCGCACGTCGATGACTGCTGTGGTACGCGCGCATCAAATTATCGTCTCCCATCAATGCTGCGCTCACCTATGCGTATGCGTGTTCGGAGCATTTCTAATTTGGTTTACGGCAGCGAGATTCGAATGTTTAGGCGTGGAAATACAGAGATGCACGGATATTCGTATGCTGGCTGTTTGCATTGAGAAACAACTACGTTTAAGAAGGTAATGATTGCATCTGGAATAAATACGATGCACTTATGGTCATTGACGGCTGTATCTTTCTCTTTTTTCCTTTTTTCTTTAGATACGCGCAAGACGTGATCAGTTGTTTTCGTTTCATGATACTTTTTGTTATAATGACGTGCTCGTTAGTTATGACACTATGTGCCATCTTAATAATCACGGTAAATAGTATGCAAGAGGTGATTGTCTTTTGAATAATACGAATTGACAACGTTATTTGTTATCAGAAAACTTCGTTACTGGTGGAATTCATGTTTTTACTCGTCGCTTTCTTCTTTCTCTTATATCTTTACATGTACGCGTGGCCAGCTGATCATATGAAAGACATGGTATACATGGTAGATAAATGAATTATTAACGTGTAAGTTGTATTTTCATTTTCTATAATTCGCAGAGTCTAAGCGTTTCACGTAGCGTATACGAGTTGAAGTGGTACGACGAGACGGTAAGAATGCAAAAGGATCTGCTGAACGTGTTGGTATGTCAAAGCCCCTTAAAACTTTCTATCAATTTTCTAGTACCGGAGCTGTCTTTACGTTATTACTGTACGGTAAGCCGAATCAGCAATCAAATTTCAATTGAATGATTTTTGTTTGGAATAAGAAGTACTTTCCGGCAATTTGGTACCAGTGTGGTCAAAGTGACGTTCTTTATGCAGTTCTAGATTTACTACTGTGCATTTTAACACGTTCAATGTGAGACGATTTTTACAATTTCATTCCGCAGTTACAAAAGTTTAAGAAATTTTTTGTTTCTTCTGCTCAATGTATTTCCAGGTGATTGATGTTTAATGATATTCAATCAGCATTATTTAACGAAAAATAATTTTAATAATAATGATGTCTATACAGGTATAACTTCACTCGGACATGTTGAACAACTGCATAAAGTTTTGTTAAATATATAAGTTTCGTGGTCTTTATTTGATTGTAAACTTTTCACGTTCCTTACACGTTGGTTCCTCTAAAATAAATTTTGTAGTTTAGTGGTTGGTAGTTCAGCGTTAAATGGATTAATTGTAAGAATTATCTATAATTTTGCTTTTTTTTTGCAATTTGGAGATTGGAGATATTCTTATTGCTGCAAATCATTCAATTGTTGATCATAGATTTATCGAAGGTTGTATGAATATGTTAATTTTTCAGTATGTGTCAAATGCTCTGTCCATGTGTACCGCTCTACGTGCTATTCTAGATAAGACTGTAGCATAGCTGCATTTAGAAAGTATCCTAGTTATATTTAGAAAATAGAAAATTATAGTAGCAATAAACAAACTCGGTAACTATACATGTACTTTTTATTGACGAAAATGAAGAAATTAGAACTGTACGTGTTGGAACAAAATTTTGATACACAGATATAGCATAATTATTAAACCAAAGGAACAAACGTGAACTCGCCTTTGAATATATGGATAAAAGTATATAAGTGACACGAATGTGTAAAATCATTTACGTGTATCTTTACGTTATAATATGATATAATTTGCAAATATATTGTATAAGATTTTATAACATATATTTGCAAGGTATTTTATCACATTTTATAAGCTAAATATGTTTGCATAGATTTATGAAAGGTTTATGTCAATACGTACGTACTCTTTTTTATTTTCTTTACTTTTCCTCTCTATACTCTTTCTTCCTCCTTTGTAGAAATTTTTCTGTCTTTGTTTACGCATACGTTCACCGTCACATGACTTACTGTGAAAGCAAATTATTGGTTCACGCGTGACTTATAACAATCTCTACATATATATGTTTGTAACGCATAAATTTTAAACTGAAGTCAATTTACATTTATTTGTCTATCGTGTTGAAATCTACTCCATTGCTCCGATTATTCTATATGTAGTAGATCTAAGAAATGAGAAAATTACCTCACCACTCTTTTTTAAAAATAATGTCACCTCCGTTATTATCTTCCATCGGCCAATTTTCTTGAAATAATTTGACTTTCGCGGTGAATGATGTAGTACGCATACTCGAAGCTCTTCACGAATCTTAACCGATGCTTGCTTAATACGATATGTTCGAGAAAAATGAACGTGCGAGATACACTTCTCGAAGATAGAAGACAAACGTCGTGATGCGAGGGTTAAAACTGACTGAAGTATGCAACGTATAAAGTCTCTGCACGTTCCTTCCTTCTCTCTTCCGTACAACTATCGCGATTATGCTACTCAACGCTACGAACAATATTTTCCGTGGATGCTTCCCACTGTATCGAGCCTTTGTGAATATTCATTTTCATGCATAATAATCAAGCTTCGCGTGTATCTACCCTTGTAGCGTATCCCACCAACGTATGGTGGTACTCTATAATTATTGTCCTCAACTGAATTTTTAATACGCGAAACCATATTTAATCACTGATAGATACGTTATTGTCTATTATTACGTTGCGTATAATTTATGTTACGTATTCCTGTTACGTATGTACGAGTGAATTTTACGTCGTATTCGTTCGGTTGCTTTCGAAGGTGGATAATAATATTCTGTCTGTTCGGGGAGCTATTACGTCTCAACAAAATTAAAAGCCAATTTCTTTCGTCCTGCAAACTATGTCGAAACCGGAGGCAGTCATCCACATTATTTGGCTGTGCGTGGTCATTACTTTTTGTTGGCCGCTTCCTGTCAGTAGCAGCAAACTTCGCGTTCTCGTTTTCAAGTTTCTAATAATCTGTTCAGGCATCAGCACTGGCATCATCGTTCTGTTATTGATATATTCGACTTATTTGCACTTAGACAATTTCGTTATTTCCTCGAAGACGTTCTGTCTGTCGATATGCATAAGCCAGCATCCTATTCAGTCTTTCATATACGTGGTCAAATACGGCTCTCTGCAAGTAAGTCACTATTAGTTACGCTTTTGCATTTAAATGACTGTACGTTGCTTTAATATGAAATAATACGAAATAATTATTGTTATAGTTACTGTTATAGTCGTAGTCCTTCGTAAAATAATATTAAAACGATGGTGAAATTAATCATTAAAACAATTAATCTACTACTGACAAAAAGTTGCCAATCAAACACAAGTGTGTGAAAGCATTCAGACACATTGACGTCTTTCGCGTTCCCTACTTCAATTGAAATCGTTAATTTTATTTTTCCATCTACTGTGAACGAGTGTAACGGCACTTCAGCCATAATTTCAATAATTCTAAATACCTCCCAATACAAACAAAAATGTTGTTTCAACAAAAATTTTTCGATAGTAATAGTTATATTTAAATGTTATTTTATACTGGTATTGAAATCTTTGATGGTATTTAAATAACTGTGTGTCTAAAATTCGTCAAAAATCTGTGAAATCCAAACCGTTTCGTTTGCTTTTAACATATTTATACCAAACAGATACATGTTTCGATTACCGATTGCAGCGTATAGTCGACGAAATGATCGTCTGTTTCAAAGAGGCACGACGGTACGAGAGAGATATTTTCAGCAAGTATATCGCGAAATGTAACGTCTTCTACGGAGGGACTCTAATATTCGTATACATGACCGGGGTAGTTTTCGTGATAGGACCGGTCGCCTTGCCGATTGACTATCCACTAGAATGTGAATATCCATTTCGCGTTAATTACACGTCGATTATCATTCTCATATATTTCCATCAATCGTTCGTTTGCTTCCAATGCGCTGCGCACGTGTGCCTAAGCGCTTTCGGCGCGTTTCTGCTTTGGTTCACCGCTGCGAGATTCGAATGTTTGGCCATGGAATTTCAGAACAGTTCAAATATCGACGCGCTGATCGTTTGCATCAAGAAACAATTGCACTTAAGGAGGTATAAAGAAAACTAGCATCTTGCAGCCAATTTGAACGAAATGGTTTCTTTCTTTAAATTGGCCTTTCCAAATTTACAGCGAAATCAGACAAATGACAAATTCTAAATATCCGGCAGCACGCGTTTACGCATTTCTGTATCATTCTTTTTGCCTTTTCTACAGCGGGACTTCATTTACTCGAAACAGAATGGGAGTGAGACGATTCGGGTGACTGGATCGTTCAAATAATAAAAGTCTATTGAATCTTCCTTTCAGTATCGTTTCTACACTCGCATGACAACTGATGTTCATAAAATTGGATTTATACTCATTTCTGTGCTGCCGCATTCAAATAGACGTATCTGATCGAAAGGTGGTATGACAAATGATTTTAGTTTCCAGATCTTTTTATAATACGGATAAACTATTTTTGTGCTACTTGATTCAAGCAAAAGTGTCAGATATGTCTTTTTGATTTAGCAGCATGAACCACGAGCAGTTCATATAATAGAAATTTGGTAAATTAAAGATTTTGGCGATACATGGAGTCTTATTGTAAAAATATATAATAAAAGACTGCAGTTAGCAGAATAGACGATCAAATAAAAAGAAAAAGGCATATACGTGAAAATTGGATCCTCGATAAAGATAACTTTAATTTCAGCTGTTGTCAATTTAAAAGAATTAACGAATTTCGGTCAAGAAACTGCATCATTTGGCTGTTACAACGTTTTTAATTCAACGATGATGTAAATGGTTCCTCTATTCTTTTAGATACGCGGAACAAGTGGTCAATTGTTTACGCTTTTTGGTACTGTACGCTATTTCGGTAGGCACTTGTGCTCTGACATTATGTGGTATTATAATGATCGTGGCAAGTAAATTTTCCCGATATCTTGTACAATATATAGAGTGTCGCAGTTTTCATGGTACAAGTGGTGATTCTACGTGTGAAAATAGAGTAGAAGGGAGGAGAGAGTAATATTTTCTTATTCAATCCTGTTGCCTTCGTTCGAACGAGTCGTTGAATTTGTACTGGACAAAAATGAACGATCGACACGCGAAAGTAAGTGAACAATACAATAGAATAGAATTTGTTTTATTTAACGCTTTCGTTTCTAAGAGAATGGAGTTTGAGAAGTGCAACTTGAAAATAGCTGAATTTGGTTAATTTTGTCCTGGATAAAGCTGAACGATCGTCACTCGACATTCTAAATGCAAATGAAATGTACTCGATGTAAATGAAAAATACAGCAAATGAATAAAATCTTTTCGTATAGTTTTTAACTGGACTTTAAATATATTTTGTTAAAAATTGGCATGCTTGATGAAATTAATATTCTTAGAAACAAAGCATCCTTTGCAAAAATTGTATTCCATATTTTTCCACTTAGAATCAACCAGTATTCCATTGCCATGAAAATTGGAGCAACTTGTACAACATAACGAATTAACGATGCAATCTGTATGAACAGAATTCACCGCAGGTTGTGAAAACGCAGTTTATAACTATATCTGTTACTATGCTGATACAAGTTTACATGTTCGCGTGGCCAGCTGATTACATGAAGGAATGGGTAAATAATATTAAACTTATGAATTTATATTCATGTGCAAGAAAGAGGTATGTTACAAAATATAAAAACGAGATTTTAATTCTGGTATCTCTTGAAGCTTAAACGAAAGATTTTAATTCTGGTATCTCTTTTCACTTTAAACAAGTTTTTCTCACGATTAGATTCGTAAGTACAAGCTTAAATGGGATCATAGATTGTTACACAATTTTTTTTCCTACAAAGTTTTTCTCTCTGTAACAGTATGTTTTAAAAAAATCGATAATTTTTCATCGTTGGTTCAGTCATGCTCTTTCTTGCACCGAATACTTTGATCAGTCTTTCTAATTCTTTCGTTTCAACTTCTAGAGTATAAACGTTTCACGAAGCGTGTACGATGGAAAATGGTATAAACAGTCGTTGAAGATGCAAAAGATGCTTCTAAACGTGATGCTGTATCAGAAACCGGTAACTCTTTCGATCAGCTGCCTATTGGAAGAGCTTTCTCTGCGTTACTATTGTTCGGTAAGCTGTGTTTACGTTTGAACATTAATCACGACGAAACAAAGACAATAGTAAGCTGAAACTGTTTCAGTATGTCTCAAATGCCTTCTCTATCTTCACTGCCTTGCGAGTCGTAGTGGAAGATAAATCGGAACAGACGTGATCTGATTGTTGTCATGATTATGCGGTGAAAAATTTCGTTGTTATATCGATTATTGTTCGTTGAATATCTATTATAGCTATTATAGTTATATATATAAGCAAAAAAAGGTCTTTTCATTTATGAATATTTTTTTTTAACTTCTCTGTGGTCAGATTTCCATGCTTTTTCTTTTAATTCATTTTAGACCAGATAATTAACCGATCGATACTTCAGAACGTTAAAAGAAAGTCTTATAAATATTTCTATGGGAAACATAAACATACAGAAATGAAGATGCGTGAATAAACTGCGGATTTTTATGTATTTACACGAATTTATGTTAAATTTTAACAGAGTTATTATTTAAAGGAAACAGAATGCAATTACTGCTATTTACGTATTAAAACCCACATACGCGATTTTTTAGAAAGAACAAAAATAGCCGAGATAATGGAAAAAAAGTATTTTCTGATTTTAATTCCTATTACTGGTAGCGCTGCTGTACAAAACCTGCGTAAATCGATATAGTAGGATGTGACATGAAAATGGTAAAGGGCTCGGGTGATACCCAAAACATAGGACACGAAAAACCATTGAACATCTGGTCTAATTAAACAATAGTATTGCTATTATACATACAAGGTGTGTATTGCAAATTTTCGATCTTGATTTTGATAAAATTCCTTCGACATTCTCGATTGTTGGTAAGGTACGAGAAGTTCGTCGTACGTTCGATAGATGCTCCAAGTATGCTCTTTGATATATATATATATATGTACGCTTCCAATACTTCAAAGAATATCAGGGAGTAGAATTTAGGATTGAATAAATTTTACTTTAGACAAATCTTTTTTTTTTCGAAAAATTGTTATTTCAATAAATTTTATAATTGTATCGCGGACAATTTTTGAACTACTCTGCCACAATAGTAAAAATATTTAAATCCTTATTTTTTTGAATATTTTAATACTTAAATATTCTGTTATCCTAACAGTAAATTATTTTACATGTTTCACGTGTTTTTCATAATTGAAAAGAGAGCTTACTAAAATGTGAGGTACAAGATATTATTAGAAAGACGACATGAAATACAGTAAGAAACTATGTTTATTACTTTGTTTATTTGAAGCAAATTTCAGTTCAAGATCCGATTAAATGGACTCTTGCTTGAATATATTGAATATATTTACACATTTGAATCTGAACTCTGGTTACATATACGAAAAATGGTGAAGGGGAGAATTATAAACTCCCTAATTTCGAAACGAAAGATTCCATAAATTATTTATACAATCCAATAGGTTTTCTACATACTTATTTCCATAAAAACAAGGCAATGAAACCGGATACGTACAATTATCATGGTAAGAATCCGTAAAACAATCTACAGCAAACAAGAATCGTGAGAACATGTCTTTTGAATAAAACTAAATATTAAAACAAAATATTGCAACTGAAATGTGAAAACGAAAAATGATTTGAACTTCCATCAGCTAGCGAAAATCAATTTCGTGTGAAATAAATAGCTTTCGTACTTATGGAAATAAATAAATATTGAAATAAACAATATATCCATCGTCAACTCTCATCACTTTAGTCTGTATTCGATTGTCGCTAATTGTATCTGGAACAGTCGCGAACCAGGAAGGATAAGAAATCGTCAGAACGCGAAGAAGATAGATCGCGGACTCAAGATTTTCACGGTGGTGGTTGAAAGAGCAAGAAGGCCTGGGCACTGGTGAAACGAGCGGTTCGTCTCTGGCCGATCGAGCCTCCCGATATCGCCGCCATACGATTTACTGTCATTCGCGCGTGCGAACACCAGCTTCTAGATAGAGAGAGGAGCTTCTTCCCCTCGGTATCGTAGCACCGATAGAGGCGCGCGGTTGCGTTATGTTGCCGCTAATTTGGATTTATGTTCGCATTCGCACGTCGTGGCCTCGTCGCTCGACGGCTCGCGCCGCCACTGACAGAATCTCCGATCGAGAACCTCCTTTTTTCTCCACCTTTGGTAGAAAATTCCCCGAATCGTCTCTCGCGATCGCGATGTTACGAAAGAGCAAGAACTATCGTGAAGCCCAAATCGCGATCGAACGATCTCGATTGGATAGATGACGATTCGTGACGATATCTTGTCCGGAGATTATGAGCAATCTGTTGATTTTTTTTAAGGCGTTCGCAGCGAGTTTTCAAGGGAAGAAACATGGAAAAATAGCACGATGCGTTTTTCATAAAGTTGTCACTTTCACGATAAGGGTACGTTTCATTTATTCAGGTATAAATTATGGATTCAATTGTACGGAATCGGAGGCGATTTTAAATTTTCATAAACCTGATTAGTTTCAACTATAAAATATCGTAAGTGTTCTGTTTCGAATATTTTACAAATTTCTATATACTTATTTCGTAAATTTCAAATTCTTTCCCAAAAATCCATAAACATCCATAACTAGGTAAGAGTTATGAGCTATTATTATTATTATTATTATATAAAAAATTAAAAATATTAAAACTTCAAATTAAATTATCTGAGAAAATAAACGTATTACTCCTAATGTCGAATAATTATTTCTTGAAATTCATCTAGTAATTTAAATTGGATAAACATTTAATCTCATAGTAAATAATAAAAAAATTATTCTATGTTTTATATTTAAATTTCTATAAATTCACGGATAAATTAATCATAATATTGATAATACAAAAAAAATCAGTTACGATACAAACTGAATGAAAAAATATTTTCTCAATGAAATTTACCGTTTAGGTTCGATTTCGTTTCAATTGTTTGTAGAACGTAAGAAGTTGTTTTCGTTTTGCCCAAAATCATTACATTTTCTTCATGGTAATTCGTATCTATCGTTGTCTATCGTTGGATTAAATTCAATAGCCGTTGCTCAAAATCTCTTCAGCATCTAGAGAAGTACAACTGCTTTCTCTTTGTCTACGACGTTGAATGACCCTGCGTAACTACAGTCATTGTATTCATTGGAATGTGAATTGCATTCACGTCTACGAAAAATATCTACCGTTCTATTTAGAAAGAAGTCAACGACTCCGGCGATTTAATGTGTATTAAAAGTCGGATTTTTTTTTTTTTTTTTTTTTTTTTTTGAAACGCTACGATTTCCACTCTATTTCACGATATTTAGAAACGCGATATCCAGAAATCTAACACGAGCAGTATACTTTTCTTGTTAATAGAAAAGATACGATCGCACAGCCTATCGTACGATGCGCTTTCTGAAATTCCCTATTGACTTTCTTAGACAGCCTCGTATCGTTTCGATCGCCAACGACAACTTGCGCAACTAGTTCTCTACGTACTCCTTGTGATTATGCGATAGTGCTGGTGTAGAACGAAACGCCAGACCATCTAAATCTTCCGACGTACCTAATCGTTCGCGCAAAAGTCTGCGCGTATCTCGAACTAAACAGAAGGACTCCATTTATGTAAGATTTTGTATAATATAAAATAGAAAAAAATAATTAATTGGAATTCGTATAATAGGATTGATTTCTTCTTCTACAGTAGAAGTCCATTTGTCTGAAGTTGTCGAAGGACAAACATTTTATATAATTGGATACTTTTTCGCTACCAGTTACTTTTCATTCTCGTAATAGATCGCATAAATCACGCAATAAAGCAAAAGTTCAATCAGCTATTTATAATGTCATGTCACTTTTAGTAGAAATCTTTTAATTACGAAAATCCTGTCTAAATGATTTATTTATAACGATTATCAGTTTCAAAATTTTTAACTGGAATTTAATTGTAATTTCTAATAATCCTAAGACAAAACTGAGTTCTTTCATGGAACTTGTGCAAATGTAATTTACCAAACAGCAGATAACAGCTCGTAGTAACCCACTAGTGTATCACATCTCTTGAGAATGAAAAATTTCGATTCGAGAGGATTAAAGGTCAATCCCTAGATTTTTACATCCTAGTTTTCGAAGAATTCATTTAAATAAGAGAAACAAGCCGTACGTAGAAATCTTACAAGTGACCAGCCGAGCAACCAAGTTGAACCACAAGAAAAAAAGAAAGATAAAGAAAACAAAACAAAGAGAGAAAAACAGAAAATCAAGCAGTTTATCGCTAAACGACGGGCAATTCAGCACGAAAACGCGCGTTAAATCGACGACAGAAATTGAGGACAAATGGTAACTTTATAGCAGCGGAACGAGGCTCATCGACGACAAGGGGTGGTAACTCTGTACGAAAATTGCTTATCCATCGACGACAGAAGGGAGAAAGAAAGAGAAAGGAGAAAAGAGAGAAAGAGAGTGAGAGAGAGAGAGAGTCGAGAGCGGGGGCGGGCGCGAAAAAATGGCAAATCTGATCCGGACAGCGGCGTGGTAGCGAAGGGTACTGGCCGAGGTCGTCATTACCCGTCATTATCGTGGTTCGGCCAACCACTGTAATCCGTATTTCATTTTCTGCCTGTTTTTTTTTTTACCTCCCCCCCCCCCCACCCTCTCTCGTCGTCTCCGCCGATTCTGAGAGCAAGTGGTTACGGCCCTAGATTACAGGCGTCGCCCAACGACGACCGATAGTTTCCACGATAGAGCTCTCCTTGGACGTACTCGGTTTGCACCTTCCACCCTTTCGGTTCCACGTCCTTTCCCCGCCGCAATTAGCCTCGGTTGACGAGATCATTTCTATTCAAAGGTTCCACGATGGTAGAACGCGGATAGTCTTTCGTCGAGTTGGGTTTGGAAGAGATTTTGATTTGGAAGTTTGCGACTACTCGTAATGATCATCTGCTACGATTGTTGGAGAGATTGTTGGAGCTAAGAGTCGGATCAAGTTTAATATGCATTTACGAATCCGAGTCAAGTTTATTTTGCGTCTCGCAAGCTTGAGCTTCTTCCAGCGAGTGAGAGTTGAAAATCTGAACGTGTTTGTGAAGTACTTGATCCCAATTTCATTCAATTATTTGTTAATTTTATTCTCGATGTTCGAGCTATTTCTGTTTCCCAAAGAACTCACGAACAGACTGACAATTTCATGCAAATTTGTATTTTTGAGACTGTTGCAGGATCTTGTTTTCTTTTTCTGTCGATATTCTTTCAGATTATGATTATTATATGCAATTCAGCAAACGCATGAAAATCCCACTTATCAAACATGCGAGACTACCCCGTTTAGAAGTACATTTGGAAATACTATTGAAAATATTTGGAAAGAATTCAAATCCAAAGGCTCGAACCTACCTTCGAGTAGTACTTGATTCCATCTCTAACCAACCTGCCTTGTAGACATAATAAAAATATCTGTGATACAATTAAAAGTTCTTAATGAGGCAATAAATTCGAAAGAATGATCAATAAACACTCGACGAAACTCGGTGGCAAAAACTCGGTGCTCGTGAAATTCCTTCGATTACCTTCGATGAGAACGGTCATCCACGATGTTTTTTGCAGCCTCGTTCATTTTTAACGTGATCCTGTTTCAAATAGGCGCTATTTTACGTCGTCTTTAAACATTGCCGAAAGAAGGGAGGAAATTTGCTTCATCTTTTTCTACTGACAATGTCCAAGTAAATTCCGTAGCGCGAGGCATTGGTACTTGGTTTCTTAGTCCCTTTAACCTTCGACCTCCACCTTTTCCCAATTCGTGCGGTGGTCAGACTCGAATCGGAAGGTCACTGCGTGCACGACGGCGAACCTCGTCGCTCGTTTTCTTCCGTTAATTAAATATATTCGTATCGTTTTTAAAACTCTGTTCTTGCCATGGTAGAAAAGTATTATAATTGGTAGGCTGTGAATTTTTATGCAAATTTATGTTTCTACGAACATAGTAAAAAAAAAAAAAAAAGAAATGGAAAATCGTCCTACACGATAAATTAAGAAAGCACTGCATTTCGGATACTTTACATATTTTTTTTTTTCAAATTATGTGTCTTTTATGTAACTTTGTACTTTAAAACTGTTTACAAATGCAAGAAAGACCTTTGATGAAATCGAAATTTGCAGAATTACAAATGCTTCTGGTGCTTTCTATGCTCATATATTACAATCGCCGTGTAAGCAAGCACTTTGTCCGCTAAATTGTTCATTATTTTCGTGGCAAATTAGCAATGTGTCAAATTATCATATTAATTGTCACCTTTTATGCCGAGGCTGACTAAGAAACTCGTTCTCAAAATTATTACGAACAATATCAAGAATGCTGCGAACGTCAATATTTATCCAGATGCTATTTTCGGAAACGACGAAATCGATTACAGTAGCTGCTTAATTTGCATTGTTAATTACTTGCTGGTTTTACTAATTCGTGTGAAAGGTGCCTCGAAAACCACGACTCATACTCGTAAATTTCACTCCACGATAAGAAGCCAATTCTTCTCGTGTCCAGACCTCTAAATAGCGGATGCTATCTGATACATGGCCCTTTATAAATGATTTTCACTGTATCGATTTAATTTATAAAATTCGGCTAGATAGAAATATCTAAGAATATTTTATTTTAGAAATATCTAAGAATATTTACTGAAAATTCAATTCGATGAAACGAACTTTCACAAGACGGATGATGATATGATGATAATATTCGGGCACTTTTCCATGAATATATTATAGCATATACGTGTTATATAAAACACTTTGAAATTTTATTATGTTGGTCAAATTAGAGACCATTATTCCAATCAAACAAACCAATTAAAACAAAATTAAAATATCCTTTTTAAGCACACAATAAATATTAAATAACCTCATTAAATAATTAAAAATTATTAATATAGTGACCAATCGAATAAATATTTTATATTTAAATCGAGAAATATATACTTGGAATGAATATTTTGCAATTTTTATATATATATTTTTATATATATATAATGCATATAAATATTCGGACACTTTCATAAACAATTGTATTTGAATATTTTTCTATGATAAATATTCAAATATATGAGTGCAGACGATTACAACAAACGATTTCACGTTGTTCAAAGTTGAAAATTATTATTATTATAAATTATTATAATTGTAAATTGAAAATTATAGCACATACACGTGTGAGTTGAATATTCTAGAATGAATTAAAAGGCAACGAGAGCGAGATTGAATTCTCTCATATCATTTACTCATTTCTGCACGAGCTACGTAATTTTTATTCGTTCACCTATCACTGTATGAACTTCTATGAGAAATTACTCGGCGAGCAATTAGTTCTATCTTTCTTAACCCCTTTAACCTATCGACCTCTCCTTCTTCGGGTACGCCGCATCCTTGGGACCGATTACATTCTCGCAGGACAAGGTTGTTAGAAAGGGCAGGGAGAAAGATCGGTGAACGTGTCTATGCCGAGGTAATAAGGTATAAAAGGAAGCTGGAGAATACAGGACTAAACGAACCACGCGCGTAAGGAGTTGCTGAATGTCTTTGCGAAACTTGACGATACCTCGAACTTTCTGCGATTTTGCGAACCAACGTTTCCAGTCAAATTCCATTCAAATTGTTAATTTCAAAGTAAATAATCTTTGTTATCTTTTACTTCGATCTGTCCAAGTTTGACAATTGATAATAATATCTGAAATACCGATATACTAGAAATCAGTGTTTCCTTAGCGCACTCTACGCTAAATTACGGCGAATTGGGGAACTAGAAGTAAAACGATCAGAAGTTCAAGCAGTGAATGGGCAGGAAACATGATCTTTGAAATATTTGAATATTTCGAAATATTTTCCATACGCTTACAAATTAATTACTCGCTTTAATAATAATTATTCAGAAATATTTATAATCTATTCTATTCACATGGATATTTTATTTTTGCAAACATTTATATTGAAACTAATTCTTAAAATCGCGATATGCAAGAAGCCCTATCCTTATCTAATACATAAAAAATTTATTCGCGGTCACTATGCTTAGCAAAAATTCTACGTATATACAACCAGTCACTCGTGCCGATTCGGACCTTTCGTCCTACGACAAAAATGCATACTCACTGCGAAAAACGTAATCATCGATGCTGCAGAGAAAGTTGTCGTGAAGATCCTCATCAAGTAGATATCACTGAGAATCCCATGGTGGAAGTGAAAAATTTCTTGAAAAACATAAAACAATTTGCTTTTACAGACACAGTGTGATTTGTGAAAATTTAGAGTTTAATAATGATAGAAATTGGGGCTAATAATTTAAAGTGTTGTTTCTATTTTACAATAATAATTTTACATTCGATTTCAATGGAAATTACAGAGAACAGAATTTAAGCTGCAACATGCTAAAGTATAAATACGTACATTTTTAACTTTTGAAACATTGTAACATCCTTAGAAGATTAGGTGAAGTGGAGAATGTAGAAAATCTGTAACAAAACATTAGAATTTAAAGATTAGAATTTATGTTTAAAAGCAAAGCAAAATCTTAAGCTGAAGGTAATGAAAGATTCTTACATTCTTGGCTTTAGAGCAGCGTTAATCGTTAAGTACACACGTAAAATGATACTATCAATGAGGTATATACTAAATGAAAGTAAAGGAGCGTCGAGGAAGCAACGCCATCGAAAAGGTAGCCGATAGGTTAGGAAATATTACAAACCTAATGCGACACGTGTTGACCACGAAAGTCGACAGCCGAATAACTCTCCGCGACGCGTCTCGTCTAGCAATTGTGGAAATAGCAGGGGATGAGGTGAACTTGTCCCAACAGGCACGATAATGATTGCACAAACATTGCGTTCGTGTTGTCGTTTCGAAGTTCGAGGCCTTCAAGGCTTCCTGCACCTTATTCTATTTGAGACATAGAAAATATTATATTACACACTAAAATCATTATTCTAACTATTGCGTACATTCTTAATAAATTATTGTTGAGTCTAGTATTAGAATTGTTAAAAATTACGCTGTAAAAAGAATCAACAAATAAGTAGAAAATTTTATAATAATAATGTGTGTATTATAATAAAAGCATACAATAAACTATGTATATACATGTATAACAATTACAGGGTTACAATATTTCTACTGGTTAGAATTGAAATTAAATTTTGGTATAAAATTATAAATTACTTTTAGCACGGTATGCTCTGTTTAAATGTTTATACGCTGTTATATTTTTAATTGTTAAAAATTATACGTAATAATTATTTAGATAAATCTTACTTTAGAGAAAATACAAAACACTTTCTCGATGATCTGGCAGATCTCGATAAACTGAAGTCAAAAATGCAAGTTTTAATTTAAAAATTCACATCACAAATACAAATCTGTCACAAAACTGATTTCAATTACTACTTACTTAGAATTGTAAGAAAATTAATCGTGAAAACGATTTAACTTTTCTAATGTGCCTTCTCACGGATAATTGTCCGCGGGTATTTTCCAAAATATTCTCGCACGGGAGGAACAACGAACGAGCGAGGAAACGAAGGAGAAACAAAACTGCAGCATCGACGCGGACAGAATTAACCAAGAGGTTAAAGGGTTAAGACGATAAAGTGGGAATCCCCGAGAGAAACGGTGGAGGTGAGATTAACCTTCTTTCGATAGAAAGATGAGAAACATGGGATCGCGAGATGGATAAAAACGATAGAGATTAATCGTCTCGGATGGCTTTGCAATTGACAGTTATTAAACGCGAGGAAATTTTTTGTCTTGAATATATATATATATACAGCGAGAGCCAAAAGTGAGCACACATCTTGGAGATACGGAATTTGATCGAATATTTTCTAGAAATTTACTACAATATCTGGAGGCCGTAGAAAATTTCAGGTTTTTCCTTTCTCAGTTTCCTCTCTTCGAAATCCGCCTTTGCCGCCCGTTTGAATTAAACGCGTGTGACGCGCGTTTATTATTTATCGTACGACAGGCTCGATTTACGATCACGAAGAATGGGAACGATATTAAAATGGCGGCAGGCGTATTTCCGAGGTCACGCAACAGGCATCGAGATAAAGCGTTAAGCACACGTTCGGATCGTTCGTAGTCGATAATTGAATGTTTCGCGCGGCTCGTCCACGAGATAAATTGAATATCTCTTTTTCGTGGCCAACGGGGACACCGTTGCACAGACGCAGATAAATCAGGTACACGCGTGCCGCTGGAATGCAAGGATAAGTGAAAATCGTGGTTCCGATAGCTCGGCCGTGGCACCGTACGCGTTTCCAAGATATCATTACGCGAAAACGGACAAAAGCAACCGAGGAGAGACTGTTTAATCATTCCTCGATACTTATCGGTGATCTCTTGCTCCGTTGTACTTACAAACGGATGGGCCTTGGGCCGTTGAATTAGGAGCACTCGTGATTTTCGCTTTACGTGCTTTTAGTAAAGTCGAAAGGTCTTCAATTTGAATGCAATTTCAAATGAAATTTAAATGCAAGTGTCGTTAACCATTTGGATCTCTTGAAATTTCATAAAACTAGAATCTACATGGGAGACATAACGACGGAATAATATTGAAAGATCCTTGAAACTTCTTCCTGTATATATATATATTCTTTTCATTTATTTTATTATTTAATATTATATATAATTTATAATATATTAATTACCGTTTAATATATTTAATATAATATATATTATCATTTTATTTATTTAATATATATTCTATTTTTTATATTTATTTTATATGTATATATATATATATATATATATTGGAACATATTGGAATACAAAAAACAGAATAAAAACTGATTGAAAAGAAATGTGAATCAAGTGTTGCATCAACGCGACATTCGTTCTTAACGGGTTATTAAACTTATTACAATGTTATGGGAATTGTTTGCTGTTAAAATAATACTAGAAATTAAATGATTGCATCTTTAGAAAAAGAAAAGAATTAGAAAGTAAAAGTGAATAAGATAAAACATATGCTTGTATAGTTTCTTTATTAAATTATGTAGTGGTCAAGGAATGTAAATTTATTTCGGTCCTAAAAAAAAAAAAAAAAGGAAACTCGTCTGCCACAACATTAACATTCTACAAACGTATTTTTCTTCAATTACAAGTTACGATTAAAAGTAATTTCGTTATAAACGAAGGTACAATGGATGTAAATGTAAAAGATTGCTTGCTGCGCCAACGTGCAAACTATACGAAAATAAAAAAAAAAAAACATTTTAATACAGACGAATACTTCGATTTCGAAATACCAGCCGTAAAGTTACAATTTATTAATCGCGCTTCAACGGCCAAGTAACGCGTTTGTAAAGGGTACAATGTACGTCTCAAGGCCAGTGGATAATCCAAAGAAAGGCGATAATTGCAGCTCGGTAGTACGGAGTCCTTTCTCTTTCACCGATAGAACAAAGGTGCGAATCGTACTGGAGTTCAACATTCTTTCCACTCTGATATTCATTGCTGACTATTAACAATTACAGTATAGTCTAGGCAAATTGAGCGTTGTTTAAATGAACTATCTTTCCTTCTTCTCGTATTAGTAGTTATCGATCGATCAGTTTATTCATTTCACTTGATCATGCTACTTTTTGTTTCACATTTTGCAAATGAAATACGAACGATCTTATCATTAATATTTTATTAATTTTTATCATCACGATTCTTTCATTTCATTTAGGAGGATTTCCATCGATCCATATTTCATCGCACAAATAAGTAAATAAGTTTTGGTGTAACAATTTTTTATATAAATGGAAAGATATAAATGTAACGTTATGACACGCATAAACGTTAAGATCGAGCATCCCAATGTTAAGACAATGCTCGGCTTTCCACGATGTTAGACAAATGTTACATAGAATGTCCAACATTATCTTTACAACAGCGACAGCACGAAAGAGCACGATGCGAAGGAGGAAGAAAAAAATTGCAATTTGAATAAAAGTTTCCTTCGCTAGAAATCGATAAACGTTTGAGATAAAATATCTTTAAACGAAGAAAAGATCTAAAGTGAGAATTTTGCATTTAAAAAAACTCGAAAGTGATTTCTCAAAAGGGATTCCAAGAGCTGTGCCTTCCGATATCGCACCATTATGCTAATTTTCCACAGAACCTTGGAATTTTGATACTTCGCATTGGTCTTCTAGTTCGAAGGGTGTATCTAATAACACTGACTGGTTCGTTTATTCATACGATCAGATTATTTTACGCAAAATAATACCGGTATCCGATCATCGTTTCGTGTATTTACTTACCGAGCCACGATCGATCTCCGAATCGGCGCGACAATGCTTGTTGGCCGTAATGAATCTTGGTTGTCGCATAATGAGAGCATAAATTATGCGCTCTCGTACGAGTATCCCTTTCTCCTCAACGAGACTCCAACCCGTCCCTGCAATAAATTCTATGCTATACACCTCTCTTTCCTCCCCCACCTTCATTCATTCTCTCTTTGTTCATTCTCTTTCTCTTTCTCAGTCACTTCTCGTACCTTTCCCTCTCAGTTTTCCCGTGCACATTTACTTCATCTTCGTCCGCGCGTTATTGATTCCCTCAGTTTTAAAAATTCAACGCTAATTAATTGCGTCCGACGAAGGCACGACTTGTTTTACGATTCTTCCAATTTTTATTTTTAATGTACGTTCTTTATACTCTGTACTATTAAAATGACCTCCCAATTAATTGCTTTCGTCGTGTCAATAATTAAAAATTATATTATTAAGAATTTACTGCTATTAATAAATCGATTTGACGAAGTTGGACGCTGCTTTAGTGTTGTTCTAAATTTTACTTTCGATATGTTTCTTTTTACCTTCTGTCCTGTTATAATTGTTATTTGATTAATTATTTCCATCGTTTCTACAAGATTTTCGCCCCTTTGTCATTTTTCTGTCACTTTTCTGTCAATTTATCTTCATACTTAATTTTGCTCTTTATCAATTTTGCCATTCTTCCTTATGTTCTGCCTTGATATTTCATATTGAACATTCGAGTTCTTCCCTTATTTATTTTCTCCGATGAATTCGTCTTTAACTTCTTCGAATATATTTAATACTCTTTAAATTTAATTAAATTATCAATTCTCATTCTTGTATCTCTACCTCATTCTTTTCACAGTTTTGTCAATTCTATCTTTTCATTTTTAGATCAATTTTATTCTACAAATGGTACTATAAATACTTTCTTTTCACTGTATTTTAACTTGTTTCTTTCAAATTTGTCTAACTTCTTCTATCTATCGTTCCATTAATTTTCCATGCATCTTAATTTATTTTCCCCAACTATGCATCAATTTCATCTGATAAATTCCGTTATAGATATTTCAAACACTTCCTTTCTACTGTATTTTATCTCATCTTTCCCAAACATTTCGACGGCGACATCAAAGATGTCTTCCCACCAACTTCCATCGACCATCCTCCCATCAATGTCTCTCCACAAAATGCCTCTGTAAACATCTCGAGTACTTCTCAACTCGTTCTCTCCAAATTTTCCCAACGTTCTCCCTCCTCGCGTATCTTTCCATTCTCCCATTCGCGACGAGTCGCCTCCTCCTGGACATCCTGGCCTGTACGCCGGTTTTTCCCTTGTTCCTCTCTCACCCAGTTCCTCCCTGGCTGTCCCTATCTCTGGCTCGCATCTCATTGTTCGTCCACGTTCCTCTCGTTTGCGCCTCCGCCGCGGTACGTGCAGCGTCGCGAGGTTCACGTGAAGGTGTATCGGCGCGTGTTCGGGCCGCGCTCGGCCGGTCTCGTCGCTCGTATATACTTACCTGGCAATTAGTTTTGCGGAGAATGTTGTTGTCCTTGGTCGTACGGACACACGCGCGATCCGTTCGTTTTGCGGGGGTGTCCCCGGCGCGCACGGCAGTCTCTATATCGGCGGGTAACAACGCCGTGGATCGGCTTCTACTCGCGGCTCCGCAAAACCGACCCCGCAGGTGCAGCATCTCGCGTGGTTCTCGCGTCTTGTGTACGTGCCTGGAATTTTCGCCGATTCGCGTCCGTTATTCAGCGTTCCCCCATCGATCCGTAACGATCGGTCGTATGATCTAATTCTCAGCCGCTTCGATTCGTTAGTTAGGATCGTTGAAGTGGAACAGTTAATCCGCATTATATTATATCACATTGTTGTATTGTTTTGATTTGCGTTGAGATACAGCGAATAGGTTTTGGAAAAATTGTTGCATCGTTATATTGGATTAGAAATAAAATCCGGTTTAGTGAATGGTTTGGAAAATGTTTGCTGTAATTTCCATGTTTCGATTTCCACTTGTTTAAGTAGAAAAATTATTATGTCGTATTGTTATATTAGTATATATGCATATCATTGATATTAAGATTAATGTTACATTAGTATATATGCATATTATTAATATTAATAATAATATTGTTATATTATAGTATATACGCATATTATTAATATCAATAATAATATTGTTATACTAGTATATATGCATATTATTAATATTAATAATAATATTGTTATATTAGTACATATACATATTATTAATGTTAATAATAATGTTGTTATATTAGTATATATGCATATTATTGATATTAATAATAATATTGTTATATTATAGTGTATATGCATATTATTAATATTAAGATACAGCGGAGATAAAGTTGCATCATTTAATCGACAATATAATTCAATTTTCGACTGTTTCGATTTTTCGAGTTAGAACAACCAGAGGACTGAAAGAACAGAGGAATGAAACAGAAAAACCGGTTTGAAAATTGTAAGTTTCGTTCATAGATAGATAATGTACAATGGTTCAATAGCACCAATAAATGGACAAAAATGTCCCACTTTCTTAGATTAAGAAAACAGTGAAATATCATCGCGATGATAACCGATTAACGATATCAGGAGATGGCCATTTAAGTTTCCATGCTCGTCCCTTCCGAGAAAAACGAAATCTATAAATTTCTTCAAGAGAGACTACACGTGTAGCAAAGAGGAACAGTACACGATGCCCACGGGTGATATCGGTGGCTAATCATTTTTAGGTTCGCCTCTTCTATCGACTCGTTATCGCGAACGGAGCGTTAAAACAGGCACGATACCGATTTTTCCCTATCCGAAGCGAAACACATCCACGTTTAAATTACATCTGCTTAAGAGTGTCGGCCACGGGACCGCTCTCAGATCGCAAAACAATGGCGACCCGATAAAATAACTGGAGGATTCATTTATTCCACGTAACTATACGTGCCTTCGCGCGCGCGCGCGCGCGTTTTTTTCGTAAAAATACCGACTACCCCATGGATCAGTGATGCGCAATCATTGGCCCCGCGTGACCTGCATAAATCTTTTGAACTACTGCTCCTTCGGATTTGGAAAGTAATTTTAAGCATCCGCTTCCGCGTTTCGTTTACATTCTATTCCTTTGAACATAGAGCGGCGTACGGAAAGAAAGCTGTTTAACCCTCAGGTGACACCATATCGTGGTGGTCGCCAGATGACTATAGTATTATATCACAAAAATTCAAGTTCAATAAAGTCCAATTCAATTGCAATTGTACTTTTTAATTTGAATCGAATTTAAATGTAAATTTAATTATTACTTTGTATTTTGCATCTTCTCTGATGGATATTAATGATAAAATTGATTAGAAATTAGTCAAAATTAAGTAACGTGAAACCTAAATTTTTACAACTTCCAGCGATATCAATTGAGAATTAAGAAATAAGTATATCGGAATAAGTGTTCGGCATTTTATATTAATTAATCGATGATTTACGTCACGCCAGTTTAATCAAGTAAGATTTCTTCTCACCAAGACTTTTTTTCCTCTTGGAACTAATTGAAAATCATGATAATTAATATCCTTATCGAGAGATCGCGAAAATTCTCAGGTGTACGATTACACGAGAGATAAATTAAGCACATGCAGAAAGAAGACGCTTGAAATGAAATTTCAGGTGTTTGAGAAAAGATTCTCGTTAATGGTAAAATTAATCGTTCGTTCCAAGAAGCGGTTACCACATTAATTGTTTTCCCTGTCATGTAAGAGGCAGTCAAGGTGGTCAAGTTAAGTCGAAATATCGCGGAGATACGTCGATTAAAATATTAAAGCTGCAATGGACATTACAACTGTCATAAAACTGTAACACTCCAAATATGATTTTAATGGGCAATTAAAGTAAAAAGCTGATTACCTAGGACTTAAATGTGCAGCTCAAACCGAGTATAATTCTTAAAATATTTCCAAAGGTTTTCTTGACGTGTTTTAAATTGAAATCTATACGAAAGCTGCATGGACCTAATTAAATACAAACGCTATACTAGACACAATATTGCTACTTTTTCCAAACGTCTTCTTTGTGTGTTTTTCAATTTAAAAGCATCTGTTGAACGATGATCGTTTTAAATTGAAATGTATACGAAAGCTGCACGGACCTAATTAAATACAAACGCTATACTAGACACAATATTGCTATTTTTTCCAAACGTCTTCTTTGTGTGTTTTTCAATTTAAAAGCATCTGTTGAACGATGATCGTTTTAAATTGAAATGTATACGAAAGCTGCACGGACCTAATTAAATACAAACGCTATACTAGACACAATATTGCTACTTTTTCCAAACGTCTTCTTTGTGTGTTTTTCAATTTAAAAGCATCTGTTGAACGATGATCGTTTTAAATTGAAATGTATACGAAAGCTGCACGGACCTAATTAAATACAAACGCTATACTAGACACAATATTGCTACTTTTTCCAACGTCTTCTTTGTGTGTTTTTCAATTTAAAAGCATCTGTTGAACGATGATCGTTTTAAATTGAAATGTATACGAAAGCTGCACGGACCTAATTAAATACAAACGCTATACTAGACACAATATTGCTACTTTTTCCAAACGTCTTCTTTGTGTGTTTTTCAATTTAAAAGCATCTGTTGAACGATGATCGTTTGAAATTGAAATGTATACGAAAGCTGCACGGACCTAATTAAATACAAACGCTATACTAGACACAATATTGCTACTTTTTCCAAATGTCTTCTTTGTGTGTTTTTCAATTTAAAAGCATCTGTTGAACGATGATCGTTTTAAATTGAAATGTATACGAAAACTGCACGGACCTAATTAAATACAAACGCTATACTAGACACAATATTGCTACTTTTTCCAAACGTCTTCTTGTGTGTTTTTCAATTTAAAAGCATCTGTTGAACGATGATCGTTTTAAATTGAAATGTATACGAAAGCTGCACGGACCTAATTAAATACAAACGCTATACTAGACACAATATTGCTACTTTTTCCAAACGTCTTCTTTGTGTGTTTTTCAATTTAAAAGCATCTGTTGAACGATGATCGTTTGAAATTGAAATGTATACGAAAGCTGCACGGACCTAATTAAATACAAACGCTATACTAGACACAATATTGCTACTTTTTCCAAATGTCTTCTTTGTGTGTTTTTTCAATTTAAAAGCATCTGTTGAACGATGATCGTTTTAAATTGAAATGTATACGAAAACTGCACGGACCTAATTAAATACAAACGCTATACTAGACACAATATTGCTACTTTTTCCAAACGTCTTCTTTGTGTGTTTTTCAATTTAAAAGCATCTGTTGAACGATGATCGTTTTAAATTGAAATGTATACGAAAGCTGCACGGACCTAATTAAATACAAACGCTATACTAGACACAATATTGCTACTTTTTCCAAACGTCTTCTTTGTGTGTTTTTCAATTTAAAAGCATCTGTTGAACGATGATCGTTTTAAATTGAAATGTATACGAAAGCTGCACGGACCTAATTAAATACAAACGCTATACTAGACACAATATTGCTACTTTTTCCAAACGTCTTCTTTGTGTGTTTTTTAATCTAAAAGCATCTGTTGAACGATGATCGTTTGAAATTGAAATGTATACGAAAGCTGCACGGACCTAATTAAATACAAACGCTATACCAGACACGATGTTGGTACTTGTGCGAATAACTTGCAATAAAAATAGCTAACGCAATAACAAAGTATCTAATATCCAGCGTGAGAGAGTACATATCCAACACGAGTTCAATCGTGACAGGTTAAAAATGAATTTTGCGCACCACTGCTCTATCCGCGGCTTAAAAAAAAATCCGTCTCTCTCTCTCTCTCTTCCCTCAACGTCAACTCCTCCATTTCCGTTCTTCGTCCCCTCTAACCTACACCCTTCGCTCCGATCGCTCGGGCCAGTTACTCCCCTTTAACGCGGCGCGGTGCTCCTTTTCTGCCAGCGATTCAGCCACGATAGATCGGGCGGAAAGAGGGCCTAGGCCTGGGCCTTCTCCTCTCCGCTCGATCCGTCCACCGGTTCCTCGCTCGCTCTCCCTCCGGTCTTTCTTTCATCCTTCCCGGAGCGGACGGCTGGAATTTTTTTCTCCTGGAATCGTGGAGAGATACGCGCGGTACGAGGTGTTGTTGCAACAAGGTGTTAGATTAATTGTACGATTAAATCGTCGTAAATCTCGAAAAGGGACGCCCACTGCCCTCGTGTCCGCCCCCTTTGCACCGCGTCAGGGATGATCCGCGATGGTGGAACGAAGAAAGACGAGTGGAGCGAAGAAAGTGAGAGAGAGAGAGAGAGAGACGGAAGAGAGGAGAGGAGCACAGCTCGACGTTTCCAGAGCGATACGAATCTTTATGGCGGAGAGATTCTCGCCAACCTCCGCGGATGGTTCAACCCTTTTGCTTTTGCTTTTGCTTGCCGTTTTGCTCCCTCGCTCTCCACCGCCTCTCTTTCCTCTTCGTTTGTTTGGCCGAGTTCGCGAGTTCGCTGTTCCGCCGATTGTAACCGCCGCCGTCTGTGTAAATTGCAATGCTCGCGTTTCGAGAGGCACGGACATCAGTTGTCTTTTCTTTTTCCTTTGGGAGGAGGCGGAGAGATCAAGGACGAAGCGATAATTCACACTCTAATGTTATAAACACGTTCGATCGTTCAATTTCGTTTCTCGTCTAATTCCAATTTCAAATCGTTTGCTAGTTTCACATTTCATTTAATTTAATTTCGAACCTCGAAAGGTATTACGAAAAAATTAATTTCCAATGCTCGTCGCGTTCTTCGCCAATCATGTTGCATTGTAATCATTCGTCGCAATAATTCATCGCATGTTCGCGAACGCCTGTTCATAATTTCTCATAAAAAAAAAAAAAAAAAAAAAAAAACGGTCAATAAATCCTAGCCGTTGGTATAATATTTGCGCTCCAATTGCCGAGTATCTTCCCGTTAATCCGCGTAATTGCCCCGATGTAGCAAGGGCCAATTAAAACGCTGTAATTGAAATTGCTAGACCGTGGTGCCATTAAAGCGACACGTTATTGCCTTATTTGTTGCTGTTGTTTTTAATACCATTAAAGAGTTCGCATCGAGCTGTTTTCTCGTCAGATGCAGATTTCCATCTGTAAATACAATAAAATTCGTTCGAAGAATCTTCTCGATTTTCTTTTCCATTTCGTTATCGCCCCGTTTACTTCTGGACGTATTTAACGCAGGCGAAATAGAGCATAAAACGTGATTTTATTCGTGTACGACAAATCGCAGACAGAGCTGAGCAAAGCTTGGGGGAAAAATTGTTTCATTGGATACTATTATTATTTTGGTGTTTTGGTTAAAATGGAATAATATTTTAAATTTCGGCAAATGAAATATTTCTGTTTCAACAACCTTGGGTATTCATGAAATAAAATATTTTGATCTCGTATTTGAAATATATACAGTTCAGTCACATTGAGAAAAGATTTAACATCAGAGAAATATTAAAATTTGCACGATATCTTCTTCCTTGTTTAAAGTGTTTTACGATTTATCAATATATTTTATTATATAGTTTCAGGTGATTTTTCAATTATATGATTATTTATAATTATTAATAACTGTAAGTATTACAAGTAGATTTTTTACATCACAATAGTTGTTCTAATAATTAAATAGTAAAGAATTAAGTAGTTAAATGGTAAAAAATAATTTAATTATTATTCTAATACGAATTCAGAGAATCCTTCCTATTCCGACACAATGACGATTATTTTCTACTTCTGGCGATCTTCTTTCTCTTTCTTCCCTCCCTCTCATCTATTCATTCTTTTCACCGGCGACACACAGATTCCTCGATTCCAAGATTTAATTCGACAGTGAGATTCGAGCATCGTCGTCGAACGGAAATTTAATCACGATGAGTCACTTGAATTTATCGTCGATTAGGTTTCACGCATAATTTCAGAACTTTCACTCGCCCACAATCGTAAATTGCTTTCGTTCCTTTTTTCTTTTTTCTTTTTTCTTTTTTTCCACGTTATTGGCTATAAAAATAAGTAGGATTTGATATTCCGATTTCGTGCTCCAATATTCCCGCGTTTATCGAGTCGACGAGTGTTTTCACTTTGCATTAGCGAGGTCTAATAATTAAAAATAACGATTAAACTTCTACCTTGCCATTAACGATCAAGTATCTTTCAATTTTAACCGTCAATCGGATAATTAACTGACGAATTAACCATTGAAATTCTGCATAAAAGTCTGCAACCCCAAAGATCATGCTTTATCTGCTACTGAGTAAGGCGATAATCCTTTTTATCATGATACATTTTTTTAATACCATTTAATGGCGGAAATTTTTGATTCAGAGTTCGCACATTGTTTCTTACATTGTTTATTTCCCAGATCCTTCAAGTGTCGCTGTCAGAATCGATTTTGCAACAAGGAGATTTATCAAACCAAGAACATTCCAGACAGCTAGTGTACAACCGTGCATTATCTAGCGGCAGTTCCACTATCGACGTTGTTCTTTTCCTATTCGTTTCAATTGTTAGTCACTGTAGCGACGAAATTTCTACTGTGCAGTTGCGACTGAAAAGCGAGTTGCTCTCGTCCCAACCGCAAACGACTACCTGCATTCTTTAATCTAACCTCCGGAGGAGAATAATTCAACTTTAATACCTTTCGCCCTCCCCTCTGCTGATAGTAGATCATTTGTAACGCAATAACGAAGCCATTACGACGCTCGCGACTTTTCTACTCGTATTATTTTGTTATTCTCGGTCGATGGAATTTCATCTTCCGTATTTTAGCGAACAAGTGAAACACGAAACATGAAATGACGAAGAAACCGTTTATCATATTACCATACAGCACTTCAATTCTTTTAAGCTTCGTAAAATTGTAAAAGACAATAAGAATGAGACGATATTGGCATGTTAATTATTAAGACATCAATATTAATTAATATTAATTAAGATGTCGAGATATTAATATTAATTTCGCAAAATCATAAAAGACACAAGACAAAGGAAAAATAATGAATCGAATGGTGAGAAATAGAATTTGACAACGCAAACTGATTGTACTTGAAACATTAACAGCGAAATACCAAATTCTTTTAATGTTGACAACCTTGCTATAATTCCGCTATAATTCCTCAATACGTATAGGGAATATTTCACTTTTAAACGTGTTTGAAGACATTTTTCTTCTCAAACTGATTTAGCGTCCGAAAGTAAAATCCCTAATATCGAAAAAGAAAGGAGAAAATCGCGTAAATGTTTCACACGAGAATTCCTCAACCTCGGAATAGAAATCCCTCTTAAATTTCGTTAGAATAATCGCTCGTATACATAACCGTGTTAGAACCACGTGGTACAGCGTGTACCATGGAACTCGATGTACCTCGCAGCCTGACGGAAGTATCGACCACTATTAAAGTTGGCCGCACAATGGATTATCGTAAATTCCGCGGAGGAACGACTGCGTTAGTCAACCGATGCACGATTTCTGTAAAGTCGAGGCGGACGATTTGCGAGCGTCACGAGACGATCGACGTGCTACATAGCGTTGTTCAGGGAACTTTATTACTATCGTTAGAGTGAAAACTGTTTGTGAAATCTTAAAACATTCGGTAGATCGGGCAATCAATTAGCAAAAGTGTAATACTTGGTTTTGTAACAGTTTCTCTTTTTTTTTTTTTTTTTTTTTTTCTTGGCAGAGATGATTTTGTAATATCGATCTGTCGGCAAATTTTATGAGACGCAATGCAACAATGTATATACTGATTTGAGATTAATTGAAATTAATTTGAAAATTACATTATATTATATTATATTGAAGATTATTAAATTCAATGATTTTTCTCTGTATAAAGTCTTGAAACAGATTCAAAATTAAAGATATTAATGTCTGACTGTTGCATATGAAGCAATCAATCTCAATTGTTCAGAATTTTAGCAACCAAAAAAATGTTGAACAGTATCTGTGCTGTTTGAAATTTGACAAATTCAACACGATCGATGTTTCGCCAATTTTTATTGCAAAATGTTAGTGTGTATCAAAGTAAACCGTGTATAACCATCAAATTTACTAAAAATTTTAATTGCAACTGTGAAATCGTTTCACGAGGGTGATAATACATCGAATACACTTGTTGAGTCGAAATTTAATTAATATCATTACTGAGAAATTTATTATAAGACAAATAATAAATGTCTAAGAAATTTATTACATATCCATTGAAACTTACCTTAAGAATTGGTCAACTTAATATCACGATAAAATAACAAAAGACCAGGTCTGTTTCAAATTTGAAACATCTTCTGAAATTTCAAGCAGTGAACAAAAGGATTCCGTTTTTACAAAAGAGAGAAAAAGAATCACGATATCTGTGATCCTTTTTAAACCGTGAAAAAAAAAAAAGAAAACGAAAGAAAAGGAAAGAAACAGAGTGGAAATGTTTCAGACTGAACGATCACCTCTGCGCCGCGTCAACTTCTATAAACCTTTCATCTGCAAGGACCGAAGCATTTCTCTGAACAGAGATCCTTGAAAACCTGCAGAGAAATCGCAGAACCATCGTTTATTGACCGCGAACCGCGTCGATTCTTAATCGAATAATTTTCATGCTGTTGTTTGCTCGCCGATTTCGCCGCTAAAATGTGCAGATAAATCTGAGAGCCGCTCGATCGATATCACGTAGCTGCTAAAATGGCGTACTGATAATCCATCCGTGGTTTACGATTACGACTGATCTTTTCAATGCGTTCGAACGATACGAGCGCCAGTAATCATTCTCTCTTTTGCTATTGGAGGAGGGCAATCGCGGAACAGATATTTTCGAGAAATAATTCTGATAAGAGGTGAGTGCGAGACGTACACTCTCGTCCAAAAGTTATTACTTCAACAATCGGTAAATATCACTGATTATTTAGTCAAGTTACATTTAATAACTTTCAATATCGTCTGTTTTAATAATCGCTCTTTAATTCGTATTTATACGTACCTTGCATTTTATCAATATCATTTATAATATTTATATTATTTATGTTATTTTTATTATACATTAAAAATATTTATTACATATTTTATTATGTGTTAAAATTACATGTATTGTTACCATATTATTTTTATTATTTATTAATATTTATAATACCATTGTTAGTAGATACAAGTGATTAAATTATATTATACGTAGATCAATTTATGAAAAGAAGATTGAATTTACGCCTAATATTAACATCTTACAGGTTCCTCATTGTGCAAGCTTTCATTTTTCCTTTTCTTCTTGAGCGAGGCTGTACACCGTATCCTCACCTTCGGCTACTTTAATGGAGATCATCGAGTGCACGAGTGATGACCAAAGAAACGATTCCATTTCATTTTCGTACTGCTCCATTCACGATTTTTACGAGGATCATGCGACAGACTCAAACACGATATTATTACGCATCATCCATGAAATCAAATGAAGCGCGTCGAATTTATACGTTTCAAAGCTGAACAAAGCTCGTCGGAAGAATGGAAACGTTTACTACTAACATTCTAAACGATCTCGTTTGAACCTTTGAATAACTGCGAGTTCAGATTAACTCGTTTATTCACTTAATACCGATTACTTACAAGGTATAATATTGTGAGAAACGTTGTCAAGATTTAATGTACATACGAGATTAAAATCAACACTGAATAATTTCATGACGGCAACATTAAGATGAGATTATCGCGAGATTGTATCGTTTTTTTCGAGGCTCGTCAAAGTCAATTTACCTCACTTATGTGTACGCGACGAGGATGTACAGAAGAATTCGCGAAATGAAACACCAAGGGTTTGCTTTTTTCATTTTGCGTTTTTATTGGTAACTGGAATTTTGAGACACATTGATTGAATCGTGAGTATTCATGTTCCGAACAGAAATATTACAGGCTTAAATGCTTGTTTATACGTTTGTAGTCCTGAAAATCAATTCGCATGCCGATTACAATTCAACCAGGCTTCCATGAACGTTTACAACGATCTCGATGATGATATACACGAATTTATATTTGCCAATTTCTTTTCTCTTCTATTTTTTTTTCTTTTTTTTCTTTTCTTTAGCAGAACGAGTCTCTCGCTCCTTTGCTCGCAATCGCTTTGCAATTAAAAATGCTAACGGTACTTTGCTTTCTGTCTGGTTTCAAGAACATAATCGAGCTTGTCGTCATGCTCTTTGGCTTAACGATCTGTTTCGAGAATTCGCGAGATTTCGATGCATAGAGGTTCGCGAAAGTATTCGAACATCATAATTGTAACATCATAGAACAAATTTAAATGAGAAATAGATTCGAAGTGGAATGCAATTCTGTAACCACGAAATTATATTGCAATGAACAGAGGTAACATAAATAGACGACTGTTATTAGTATCGATAAAAATATGTTGAACGCAAGGATTATCTTATCAATAATAAATATCAATTTTAAACTCTCCTTTGTCCGCCATTGTCTCATTAATACTGTTAATGAGACACGAATGCCAGGATTACAATCAGGTGAAAATTCTAAGAATCTAAAAGGTTGCGTGATATTCATTGCAAATATACATTTAATAAAAAAAAAAGACGATGCCATTGAATATTAAATCTTTACTGACGTAATAGATCATTAAATAGATCACGTAACAGGTCATTTAAATAACAGTTTTGTCAACCGCGAAATAATATATACAACCTACATAATCGTATCACCTATATCTCTTATAACGTAACCATTAATGATCCAGTTTTATCACCATGTTAACGAAATTTAAAAAAAAGATCACGTATAATGATAGTTTTTAGGAAACTACAATGTAGTTCGAATACTTTTGTGAGCAACTTACATACAATAAATATTTGGCGCGGTAATTGCACATAGAGAACGATAGAGAACGAAAGTTATCCAGGTTCGTCGAAAAATCTCTCGTGATATTGATATTCGTCGTTTTGAAACAATCGATCCTCCGCTCGGGAACGCTTCTTTATCGTTCAATTTAACATGCCCCGGCGAAGACAGAGCCCGAAACGCGAGATTGAAACCAGTCCCACGGCATGCCACGCCACGACGACCTCGACGTTTTACGTAGAGAACAACTTTCTAACAATGTAACGTACGTATATAAAATATATTAATACGGTTACGAACTCAGTTAAATAAATAATTATTAAAAAAAAATATAATAATATAATAATAATAATAATAATAATAATAATAATAATAAAACGAACGTACAAAATGATTACATGTCGAGTATTATGTACAACCAATATCGGTGAGCGATATACGATTGGGATGTTAGTAAAATCTGTCAATGGGTAAGTTCTTAAATAATCATAGAATAAAATCGCGTTATAAATAAACGTTATCCCGACTGTTCGCTCGATCTTCGATCTTTCTTAACTCTCAAATAATATCAAGTCACTGATAACTATAGCCTCTGGTCATTGAATTAGACTAAGAATTTCCAATCGTTCTTCACTCATTTCTTATTCACTTTTTATCTGAGGAAATCATTTTAGTCTTTCCTACTCGAATAATCTTCATACAATTTCACATTTGAAGAACATGATTGAAAAATGATAATTATAATGATTATTCTTGATACTTCAAGCATTTCGTGTATCTTGGCTTTTCTGTATTCTTTGCACTTTAAAAATTACAAAAAAAAAAAATACTTTTAAAACAAGTTTGTCTATATATTTTATCACGTACGAAAGTATCTGAAATTATAGAAAAATTACATGCTTCTTCGACCGAAATTCATAATTTTATTACTAATCCAATCTTGTTATTTTCTAAAGTAATTCGTCGTTCGATATTTAAATTGAACTTAAGGGATCGAAGATCGACGATCGCCAGGAATTCTATGGAATGTTCCTGTGATGATGATGCAACCGATCTCGGTATTACCGAGGATGATTCGAAATGAAAAAATATTTCTTTTAAAGCTTCGTTCTCCAGAAAAGATCGAGTTTGAAAATCTTGGATAATTCCAAGGAATATTCTTATGAAAATGAAATTTGAACTGACTGGTATCAGAGAAACAGATTTATAGCAGGTATATAATAAAGAATCGAAACCTGTACCGAAAGTCACGCAAAGTCACGTGAAAATCGTGAATTTCGGAATTCCATCATTGTGAATCTTGGAAATTTCGAATATCTACCAAACAAAACAAAACAATTTTCAATTTACTGTCAAATAGGGCAATAAACAAAAATTTGCAAACTCAATTTTCTCAACAATACAACCTTGAGCAAGCAAAAAATATCCTTTCCTTCAATCACAGGGACATTCCGAATAAGTATTTAGAGCAGAGTTTAAATAAATCTTAAAAAAAAAAAAATACACTTAATGAACGATTAACGGAATTGACCGCCATTTAGAAATAAAAAAAAAGAATTAAAGAAAAAAACTGAAAGGCGGAGGAGAGGAAATATATAGGGGGGAATCTCTTCGAGTAACTTAACAGGCGGCTCACGTGAGCCACCATCATGCTTATATACCTAAAGTGAAACTTACACGATAGATCGTTCATGGAACATACAATGTTTAATATATCATAGATATATGGGACCAAAATCACCAGAACCAGCCGCGCCAAAAACGTTTCAGCCCCGAGCTATTCACGATCGCCATTTTTCTCTACCTTTTCCACGCTTTTCTTTTCTTCTCTCTCTCTCTCTCTCTCTCTCTCTGCAATTTTTGCCACATTCTTCATTTTCTGTCTTTCTGAAATAGTTTCTATGCATTCTCGTAGAACGAAGGGAACGCGTGATCGCGTATCGCAGAATCGAATCGATCGTGCGTCGATCGTTTCACGCCGACGCGAGTGAAATTTCCCGGTCTGCTCGACGCGCAACGCTGCACGCATCCTCAAAAGGACGCGTGACAGATCGCTCCTTTTTTCCCTTTCTTTTGTTTCTTTAACGTGAATATGGAACTCGTCTCTGAGAGCATCGAAGAAGGCATCTTTTCACGTTCAAAGGCACATGAAATGCAAAATATGCAAAAATATGTTTATTCTATACAGGCGTAGTATCAAAAATATCTCTCTCTCTCTCTCTCTCTCTCTCTCCCTCTATCTAATATAAATACAATAGTTTTGAATTCTCGAAATATTTTCCATAAAAAAATAGACAATCAATTCTCTTTATATGTAAAATGTATATATATATATATATATATATATATATAAAATTCTGAAATCCTAAGAAATTTCTTCTGAAAGTTTAAAACTTTTTACAAGCTAGCATTGCTTCGTGGAATATGTTAATGTTTAATAAAAAGATATTCGTCCGGTGGCATCGAGTACACAGACGTAATCTCGATAGAATATATATATCTCTTTCAAGAGCAAGAAAAAGGGGAAAAAAGAGAAACATTAAAGCGGGGACGAGTCCAGCATGGGCGAATAGTTCCGCGCGCTGGATCGTCCGTGGATATCGTGGATCCGTGGATCAGCTCGAGGCTTCGGCGACCGGCGCTGGTAAGCAACTCGTGAGAACAGAGAGGAAAGAGCAGTTTCTTTCCTTTTTCTTCAACGAAATCTCCACACTGACTCGCATCTTCCTTGTTGTTCTTCCGTCCTTAAATAACAACAACGACCGGTGCACCAACGTTGCACGCTCGATGTACTCGCAGGACGTACCTCCGAACGAGATCTCGAACGCGTCGATTTCCCTCGTTCTCTCTCGTCACGAGCCGCATTGACGTAATCGTGGCCGCGATGTCGCGAGTTAACGTAACGACGCGTTACAAGTAACACCGATAACGTGCTGATGATAACACAACGGTATATAATACCGATTTAATACCAGCATTCGCTCGTTACGACGTTGACATTTAGGTTAGTACGTGGATTAATAATATCGTAGCAGTATTACCGACGATCGTGCGAATATAGTAACAATACTAGCAGCATTATCCTACTACATATCGTTATCGTTACGTTAGTAGAACGTTAGTGTTAGTAGTGTGCGATGATATATACTCTCGTTGCTGATTAACGCGTGGCATCGATACGTTAACATCGCGACTGGTCGATTGTTATCGCGACATTGCCCGTTGTTGAAACATTCAAATGCCAAAATACGCGAACGAGTCCTCGGATTGGAGACGAGTGATCGAGAAACTGGAAAATCGACTCCGCAAACGTTCGCGACGCCCTCGACAATCGGGAACCGGGGATAATCGTGGATCGTGAAATGGAAGGAGTAACTTACTTTCCTTTTCTCTTTTTTTTTTCTTTTTTTCTTTTTTTCTGTTACCGGGGCAATCGTTTATGTTACAGTGAGAAAGACAGAGGTGAGAAAAAAAAATAGGATACAGGGCGAGGGAAGAAAACGGGGATCGCCCAAAACGGGCGTACTCAATGGTACCCACCGATGGCACGAGGTTATCCTCGGAAGGATAATACACACCGGACACTCGGTGGATCGTATCTTCTTTTACCTTCGACCTCCGCACTGATTCTCCGCTTCTCCGCTTCTTCTTCTTCCTCTTCATTTTCTTTCCTTTTCTCTCTTCAAACTTTTTTCTCCTTCCTCGTAAAAGTCAACCACGCCGGAGAGGGACACGCACGCGACAAAGAGAGACAGACACGCGACGTCGCGATATCGCTCGTCTTCGCGAGGAGGGAAAAAATGATCGCACGCAGAAAGAGTCGGAATCCCTTCGAAAGAAAAAAGAAAAAAAAAAAAAAAAGAAAAACGAACGCCGGCCTCAAGGTGATTAGCATGGACGACCTTGAGTCTGAAACTCGGTGTTAACCCTTCGCGCTCATCGACGACCGACGACGTTGACGACAATGACAAACTTGTCAGCGACACCGACGTGCGCAAACGAGAATCGACGATGTTACCCCGACGCGTTCTCGCAACATAAATTAACCGCAAGTCTGTCGAAGTCGTGCTACTCGAACACGGTTCACCGGGAATAAATACGACGAGGAGTTTTCTTTTGAATAGCGTCGAGATAACACACTTAGAGTCGGAGGTTGGCGAGCGCGGAAGGCTTAACGGGACCGAGGGGCAAGAGTTTTACAGGCAGTAAGGATGGCAGAACTGATAGACCAGCCTCTGGCTACGTTCCGTCTTCTTCATGATCCCTTTCTTGTAGTACTGTCTGATGCTGCGGCTCAGCTTGTCGTAGTTCATGGCCGGCCGATTCTTCCGTTTGCCCCACAGCCTGGCCACGCGCACCGAGTCCTCGATCTTGAACACACCCTTGCCGCGGTCCAGCCAGCGTATGCAGGACCCGTGAATGCCGGGACTCTGCAGCAGCTCCTTCAGGAACTGCCACAGATGAATGTGCGAGCCGCCGTTGCGCATTTTACTACCGCCGCCGCCGCCACCACTTCCGCCGCCGCCGGTTCCCGCTTGCGAGCCACAGTCCTCGTCGTCGTCTGCAAAAAGAAATCGGCGTTCGACCGGAAACGCCCCGGTTTCGTCAATCCGCTCCACCGCGTTTGCTTCGTGCTTCGACACGGTGCTCTTGCGAGAAGGTCGCCGAATTTTTGTTGCAACGTATGACATGCTTTTTTGTTCCTTTCCCGATCAGAGTGATGGTTAGACGCGTGCAGCTTGGTTTTGGTGGTTGTTAGTTGGTCATTAGATAGGCGAGTTTTTCGAGGTTGCTCTTGCTGTTAATCGATCGATGGATGTATTGAGACAATTCGCGGAGGAGATAACCACTTTAACTGTTCGTGTTAGATGCAATGATTTTTAGTAGAATTTACTGGTCGATTGGCAAAGCAGATGCAGTCGATGGTTATTGAATAGAAGCGCGATTATAACACGTATGTAGTCGAGGTTGTTCTTGCTGTTAGTTGCTTCGTGAATGTACCAGGTTTTGTTGTTGTTTTACACAAGACATTCGAGATAACAAAGGAGCGAAGGAGGAGACAGAAGGATAAACGTTTCGCGTAACTCTGATTACGATCGTCTCTAGGGTTGTTTTAGATATTAGTTGTGCTCGGGTACTGTTTCTTTAAATTTAAAACTAACGACATAAAACATTGCAAATATTCAACCGTGTGCATTTAAGGGTTAATTCTTTCGTTTTAAACTTTCGTTCGTATAATTTATTGCTAGATTTGAAGTACGTTACTTGGCAAGCAGCTTTCATATATTATTCGCGACTCTCGTTACGAACGAATCGTAATTTGCGTTCGAAAGAGCAAGCCTTACAATTTTGGCTTTTGCCTTACAATTTCGTTTTCACTTACTACACATGCGACTAATTAAACAGATCGTACACATTTCAATTAATTGGCTATCGATTAGGAATTATGAAAAGGATTCCTGAATTTTTTATAAATATTAGGTGATCCCACAAGTAACGCGATCATTGTCCCATTCCCCCAAAATGAAGTTCCCCATATTTTTTATAATTCGTTACAAAGTCTAATTTCTTAAAACTCGAGAGTAATAGTTCCAGCATCTTTGAAATTCAACTCTCAGAGAAATCGTGTTGTCGCTTGTCCTGGATCGACCATTGTAAGGCAAAAGCAGTTGAAGAAACCTCGGCGTATTAGGAGCAATTATAAAATTCCGAATGATTTAGAAATCGACTCACCATCGGAGAAATCTACGCTGCATGTGGAGCCTTTAACGCTGGCTGGAGCTGTGTTTGCAATAGGGGACGGTGCGTTGTTATTGCTGTTTGGTGTTTGAACAACGGGGGGGACCCAGGAAGCTGCCAGTGTGTTACGCGGTGAATCTTCGACCGCTGCTTTCCAAATCTCCAGCTGCGCGTGCAGAATGCTGCCGCACTGAAACAGAAAGAACCGTGTCGACAGAGATTACGTAAAACAGAAAAATTCACGATTCCGCCGATGGAACAAACACACTGATGATTTCATCTTTTAGAAATTAAAATTGTCGTAACATTGAGAAATACAGAAATGTGTTGTTGTAATCTAATATCGATCTAATATTGTGTCTCAAATAGAAATTCCAACGGCAGGATCCAACAGTTTTAGAAAGTCTAGCAGCATTCATTTCAAGGGGCAACATTTCATTTGCAATTTTTCTCGACCAATTTATAATATCCCTCGATACTTGGATCATAAGAAGAAATCCGGACGATTCGTTGAATGTATTTCCACTAAATCATTATACTCTTTCACCCAGATTCTATAATTTTAAGAAATTTTAGTATTTATAACGTTGCGATAAATCCTTAATCGGATTGATCCAGGGAATATATTGCTACTCTGATCAATCGTATCTCTCGAAGAAAAATATTCGTGCGACTTAATGGCGGAGAAATTTTCGAAAATCAAACGATAAAGATATATGTACGTACATTTCGATAAGAATATTACAATGTCTCGCGTTTTCCCATATCCAAGACAAACTGCCCATCGATTTTAAATTTCATTGCCGAACGTTATAATTCATTCGCGGATTTTCACATCGGAAACGTCATTACCAGCGAGTCGTTTGCGAGAGTCGTTTTCTCTCCAGTATTCAACAAAAATCGCGTTATCTCTAATGTCTCTATATGGTGTCCATTTGCATGAATGCCTGTCCCTCGATATGGCAACGAGTTTTCAAGAATGTGTTCGGTACATTTAGCGGTTAGCCAATTGGCAATGGGAAAGAGTAGGAATGGTGAAAAGAGTAGAAGCCAGGAAGAGCCAAGTAGATAAATTTATCATGGACGAAGATTAATAGCGACGCGGAAGAATTCTGTGGTAATGTAAAACAATTGTGTCTCGCGCGAATAAAGCCAACTGGTGGATGAAAGGACATGCAAACTGACTGATTTGTTGATCGACAAAAGTTGCGTTAGAACGAAGCAGGAGCATTCGATAATAACTGTAAAATCGGCGGCTGAATAATTTCGAAAAATTAACAATAGAACCGCAGACGAAATTGAAGTGTATAATTTGCTTCTGTAAATTATAGTAAATCATCAGTAAATTCTGTAACACGATGAATTGAAGTCTACACGAAAAAATGCAATAAAGAATGGAACTTGTCATTTATATAGGGTGCGGTCAAAAGTTGAGCGTGATCCTTTGTGAAAAAATAAGAGAAAAGCTTTTTTCGTGGGAAGCTTCGTTTTAGAGAACATCGTTATGAAAAATTTATCAACCGCACTTGTACTTCGCTAAATCTAAACTGGATAAACAGTGAACGATGAAAACGAAAAATAAAGTTCTTCTCCATTAAATGTCTTGCTTCCGAGAAAATTAAATTTGAAAAATTTCAGCAAAAAATGTAAGCTCGTTTCCAGTAGATTAGACTTTGTTAGTCGACTTTGTTAGAACACGTTTAGTCGAGTATTAGCTTAAAATTAATACACGTGTGTTTAATTTTTCAACGAAACGAAGAAAAATTTCATTCCATATTTTCCATTTATTTCCATGTTATTTCCTTCTGTTTAGTCTAAAATTAACCAGAAATTATATTTGACAAACTTTTAAACTTGAAAACGAAATCCAAGATGTAAAAAATGTTATTCTTCATTTTCATAAATATTACGTAATTATCCCCTGATCGAATGAGAGGAATATCTCACTATACAAACCACAGACGTTCAAAACGATCTATAAAATAAATTCGATACATTTCATTAAACAGAAGTAATATATCTCTTCGACCCAGTTTCAAGGTTCCACCGGAAACCTTAAACTTCACGCATGCGCGCCGTTGAACCCCGCTGCTACCTTATCAAGGTCGATTAGCAACGCACCGTAAAGTTACACGTCCACGTAGCAGCACCATTCCTTTCTTAATTAACCAACCTAACTCAAGATTATCCGAAACAAGGCAGAACGATGTAAAAAAATGTTAATAATCAATGAGTTATTTGACAAGTAACTGATGGCCAATTTCAGCAATTCAGAAACAACAACTAACATAACGTCTGTTGATAATTTAGGCTTTTCTTTTTCCTTCAGCTATCTTTAACTTTAGAAAATGATTAATGAAGGAAAATATATCGCGATTATATCTTGATAATTTGATATTGCGCGATAGGTTTCGAAATATTCGTTCAACGTTCAACAAAGAGAGAAAAAAAATTTATATGTTTTTTCCTGTTAATAAATATTTTATTTGCAAGTGGTATGGTCCCACACTGTTTGATTTACAATTAACATACTGCCGATTTTCGTGTATTTTTAAATTTTTGTGAACATAGTTATGAAATGTAAATAGAAGTTTCTTCCATCTATTCTATATCGTAACTGTGATTAACATGTAACAGTAAATTTCATTTATTATTAGATTAACATAAAATTATATATATACCAATATTAAATATTATAATAAATACTTTACGCATTTTTTTTTTACATACGTTCTACACATTTTCACATCTTCCAATTTCCCCATAAGTGCGTAAACATCCGCGGTCTAATAATTACGTAGAATTTAGCACTGTGACATTTAAAAGACGTCGAGATATAACTAATTAATTAACAGATGCCAGCAGCGTATGCACCAATACTAAATACAGTAATAAATTATTATAATAATTACTTTATGTATTCTGCAAACTTTCACATATTCCAATTGCCCGTAAATGAGCAAAAATCCGCAGTCTAGTAATTACGTGGAATTTAGTACTGTGACATTTAAAAGATATAGCTAATTAATTAACAGAGGCTAGCACGGTGCGCAGATGTCGTCCCTGTAGCCCAAAGGATCAGCAACGAAGAAATCATAAATAACAGAAGGCGAGGAATTGAAAGAAGAAGATGATGATGACGACGAGGAGGAGAAGTTTGAAGTGGGAGGTTGGATCACACATAAGAGTTAGAATTCCTTCGACGACGGTGTCGCTGCGCCGCGAGAGAAGAGAAAGCGGCTCCGCTGAGACGCAACAGGCAGTCGAGCGAGCCAGGCATTCAGCCAGCCGTTGACCCACTTTTCGTTCGTTTCTGCCGGGCAAATAGCGCGTCTCGTGCACGTATGTACATATGTATGTATGTATGTATGCATGTGAGCGACCACCAGTCCTGTTCCTCGACTGGCTGGAAGCTGGAACACAGACGGGGAGATCCAACGCACCTTAGATGCAGTTATACGCTGCGCCGTATGGATCTTGCACATGACGACGACTCGCGGTTACACGCGCGCTGTTGGACGTTCTATGCAAAACGCTAACATAACGCGAACATCTAGCATCTAGAAATGGCGATGGCAACGACGATGGATGCAGTGAGCAGCAAAATTGAACCAATGAACGTGCTTTTACAGGAAATAATAATTTATTTACGTGTTCTAACGAGGAAAGGAACTTGCTGCATATATTAATTATAAAACACTTACTTTGCTGTGACAAACGTTGATTAATATATGTTAACAATTTGTTATTAATTTATTGTTATTGACAATTGTTAATTAATAGAGTCTTTTTATTCTCTACTACAATGTATAAATAATTTATTATTACCTGCAACAGGTACTTGGTTCAATTTTGCTCCTTATTGTACGTCGATAATTAATTTCGAACGTTCGATGCGTTTTCGATTCTGACGATTTTTAGTTTATCGGCGATATAATATCCAATGTTGACTTTCAGCTCATTTCCATTGATAATGATAATTGGTTTAATTTTAAAAAAATTAATTTTAATATATCACTAAAAAGTTGAAACAAACCTTTAAATAACAATTTATTCGGACTTTTCCGATATTGTATATAACTTAAAATTTTTCGTTGAAACAAAGTTAAAGAAGCAACTCTTATTACTACTAATATTACTATTAATATTAATAAAATATAATTAAAAATTAATAGTTTTAAGTGATAGTTGATTATATGTAAATGTCAGTATCAAACTTAGAACCAATACGAAAAATATATAATAAACATAGATATAAATAAAAATATATAAAAATAAATAAATAATAATATATATAATATATAAAAACAAATAAAATAAATAAAAATAAAATAATAAAAATATATAATAAAAGTATATAGATGTTGACAAGATATTCGTTGTGAATATATATGTTTGGAAAAAATTCAGTACACAGTGTGAATAACCATCTTAGCTATATCAATGATTGTCAAATGTTCAAAACTGGAATATCGTGGCCTATTGACGTATAATCGTACAACTCCTACATACATTTTTAAACTTGTTCCAAAAACTTGACCGATGTCACGTTTCAAAATGTCTCACGTGGCGGCACACATAATACATCCATTGAAAAAAAACAAGTTGCTATTATACGCTCGAATACTTTCGCGAGCAACCGTGCAACTTCCCCTTCATCGTGTGCAGCCTCTTCGATTCCCTTCGCGAAAAAAATTCCTTCTTACCCAGTCGCGGCACCGTTACAGCCGCAACAGCCCTGCTTCGATCGAAGCGCGCTCGCATGAATAATACCGCCGATAACCGATCTTCACGCGCGTCGCTCATTGTTCCTCACCGTCGCGGTTCGCGTTGCGCGAACTAGAATAGAGAGGGATCACGGGACCGCGAGTGAACCGTTTCGCCTTTGACCTGAAATTGAACGCGGTTCCCCGCGAGGTTAAACAATTCATACGGCGCGATCCAGAAGAAGTCATTAACGTGCATATCCCGCATTCGTTATGGTTGTGCTGTATAATCGGCCGCTGGGAATCCGATTCCCTCCCCCGAACGATTTCTGTGGATCGAACGCCATGCCTGGTTCCCATTGCCCGGCGACGCGATCTCGCCGCTTGAAAATTACACGGAGCCGACTCGCGTGCTTCGTTCGTGGCATGGTACCAACCGATTTAAAAATCTACGACCGCTCTATTATCGACGAACATTTGCATTCAACGAATGTACGATCTACCCGCTCCTTTCTCTTTCCCCTGTGGTTTTTTTTCTTTTTTGGTCTTTTCCTGGCGAACTGTGACTGGAGCGATCGTTGTTCGTAGTCGAGCGAAAAATCAAAAAAGAATTTATTCGTGAAAGTGCAGTGGAGCTTATTATAGAGTTTATTTCAACGAAATTTTCACGAATATGCGATCGAATGTGAGAGCTACCGTTATCAGGGCTAGAGTCCTGATCATCGTTCCAATTATATGAACGTCTACTACGAACGAAGACAAGTGTGCTTGCGTGTTATGTATATGAAAGAAACTCGATCAACCAACGCATATTGTACAGTTATTCAATGGATAGAGGCACAACAGATGGAGGTTAGTCTTTAAATGAAGGTACGTGAGTTTCTAACGAACGAAACTCAATTTATATGTACATTTATTAATGAATAATGTTGTTGTACATTTTATATTAACACTCGACATATTGTACTATAAGTATTTAGTTTCTTACTAGTCTCACAATTAGTATTTCCGAATTCGTGAAACTTGAAGATGATGATATAATTCGAAGGACGGGAAGCTAGATGTAGTATAATCAAATCCACTTCTCTGAAAACGTGAACACCGATGATTTGAACCGACTATGAAACTGTGACGGCCACAGTTTATGAAAAATAATTCCAAGGATTCGTTTGCTATTTCTTCCATTCGAATTTTACAACTTGAAACTTAAAGAAAAAACGTACTCGTAATAACAGCGTAATAAACTATAACTAACCGAAATTTAAGAAACTGTCAAAGAGGAGCAGCTTTTTTAATTCTATTATTCTGCAAGCGTCTATGAATGTGTGTGAAGCACTATTTTCCAAAAAGAAAACTTCTATTTTTATGAGAAATTGTGGACTTTGAGGGGTCGATGGATTAAAATAAAAGGCGCATAGCTAAAATTTATTGTAATCTTAAGATTGTAATATTTGTCTTATGATTGTTATAATATTAAGATTGCCACAATCTTATGATTTTCAGGGTAGACGGAAGAGAATTCGCGAAATATACGGAATAGCAACGTGGCCATGAGTCCGATCGTGATTCTATGTTAACGGTGGATTACGGCGCGGCACAATTATCCAATTACAAGATATAAAGTTAAATCCATTGTGCACGATCATCTCCATGTCCCAGCGCTAATGTAGGTATGCCCGGCCTGTTCATTTCCATTGCGTTCTCGACGTATGATTTTAGGAGACAGGGACCGCCGACATATCGAGATCATCGGTTTCCGTGCCGACCCGTTAATCTTCGTTAACTCTTGCACTGTAAAATTGCGCCACGTCTCGTCACGGATTGTGATCGACGACGAGCTCAACTTTGGACACTGATGCGAGACATTAACCAGGAGTTATTGCCCCCTTTCGTTTAACCGCGAACACCGTTATCCCGACATTTCTGGAAATCGTTCGTTTCGATTAATTTAACCCTCGAAATACCGAAGAGACGGTTTCGCGATTCCCATCTCGCGTCACCCTCCTTTCTTTTCTATTCTAATCCTCCTTTATAAAAAAAATTGGTTTTCTGCTTCAAAGCAATTCTTCGTAGGACACGAAGTAAATGTTGAACATACCCGGCACGATTCTTTTGTCTTCGTAACACGTGACACAATTCAAAGAGCAATTACTAAATCAAGACGAAGGCATTTTATATTCGTGTTAACAGAAGTTAATTTATCTTTATCGCGGCTGTTTAAGTGGCGCTGGATAGAAACTGAGATACAAGTATTTGTATTTGTACATATCTACAGAACCGAAGTTATGAGGATGTTACTTCGGCAAGATGGAGAAATAGGGAACATTCTGATGAAATTTCGTCTACATTTAACACCGATTTCGCTGTGACTGTCTTAAACAAAATGACGCTAAATAAAGAGATGAGATCACATATTCCTTGAGATGGAAAAACAGAAGAGTAAACTGACGAAAGTTTCGCAAATTTCTCCGCATCTCACATCAAAAACATTGCATTACATTCAACGTGATATACAGAAACTTCCCCGACTGATCGCATACTTAGAACACAAAATTATGCTGACAAAGCAAATTGCAAAATTCCTTTACGATAGAATTCCTTACGATACCTATTTAAGATTCTTCAAGTGCAAATTCGCTAAACCCGATTATTTGCCTTTCGTATAATATTTATTAATTTATACTTAATAATTTATTATTATTTCAATTATTTTAACATTTGTTAATTTTATTAATTTATATCATATAAATATATTCGATTCGTCAGTTTAAGGCTCGTCGATTTTGCTCACTGTCAGTGACGGTCTATCGAGCCGAGAAATCAGCGATAATGGCGAGGCTAAAAACACGTATTCCGGCGACGTACAAAAGGTATATCGGGAGAATCCCGGTTCCGTTAAGCGGCAGAAACCGTATTATTACGCCAGTTGCTTACTCATACCGTGTCGTTCCTCCTAGCCCGGTTCAGTATGGATTACGAGGAAAGAACGTCGACGCACACCGATCTCCAGGAAATTCACTTTCACCGGACCTTGTCCACGAGCGTTCCTCCAAGAGTGAGCCGCGCCATTAGTTTCTTTTCATCGAACGTGGGCCGAGCTAGCCCATTTATCTTTCGTTGGATTTTCCTCTTTTCTCACGAAAGGAGAAACAACCAAATCGGTATCGTTCGATCGCGAGAGGGATGAAACGTTGTTTCAAAGCGCCATCATTTCTTTGTAGCCGCCTATCAAAATGATCGGAGACATTTTTTTGTCGACGAATATCGGGAATACCGGGTTCTATTCATTTATGAGTCATCGCTCTCCGAGACTCTCTCCGATCGAGGAATTTCCTGCGTATCGATCGAGGAAGTTTCATCTGACGAAACTTTCCGAGTTGGGATTTTTCTTTTAGGATTCTCCCGTATTGGTTGATTGGAATTTCCCTGTCATTCTCCCATGTGAAAATATATATCAAACAGATATTAAAATACATGTAGGAAATATCTAAAGATCTAACTTTAGCGTCTGGTGCAATTTTACTAATTTTTACACATTCCATGCTTTTTGTGAATAGAATAACTGTAAAATGTAAAATGTGAAAATGTAAAAAACACCTGGCAAAAGCAGCGACCAAAAAATATAAAATTATTCATTTATGTTAAATAAAATTAAATTTAATTAAAATATTTATTTTCTATCTTTAGTTTTATCTTTAATTAATTTATTTTAATGATTTTAATTATCTCGAAAATAAATTATCTAAATATATATATATATATATTTTTGTAAAATAAAAAAATAAATATTTAGAAATTAAACGTCTATCGTATTTATTAATATCTAATTTTTTAAAAATAAATTTAATTTATGTATATATATATAAAATTAATTAATTAAACATTATTATTTAATTAATTTTATTTTTTAAATTGTGACTTTAGTATTAATTAAGAATAGAAAAAATTTTATAATTTATTAATTTTTCTAAAGACTATTTTAAATTTATAAAATTATTGTATGTATATAATTATTAAAAAAAAGTAATTTTTAAAAATGAAATACAATGATTAAATTAATAATAAATACACACACACACACACATATATATATAATTAATAATTATCATATCTATATATATAAGAAATTAAGTAAAATAAATGTATTCCTATTTAATATAAAACTTGAAATCGTGAAAATGCGTGGGATCTATACGATGTAAAAAAAACTGTCTCGTCATTAGAACGAGAGTAACTCGGTAGTTACCTCTCGGAGAAAACGTTAATCGATGCCTAGCTGGGCTCTTACTCAGGACCGAAACCCGAATTGATAGCTTCATACGAGCGGCTAATAACCAATTTCAAGTACTCGACGCGATCGTATATAAGTAGCGGAGCTTCCTCATCTGCCGGTATGATTCTCTTATTCGGCTATTGAACGTCATCGGCAGGATGACGACGCCGACAATCATCCATTGACCGAACGTTTTGCACCGGCGAATTCATCGAAACGCCACGAAATTCCACTGGCTAATTGCTTCGTTAAAACGGTCAGCGAGTAATCGTCGTTTGCTCGTCTGTCTCGAGGAACTGGCGTTGCGTAACGGTACCCGTTGAAAGTGCGACTTATGCGCTGGCCGATTTAAAAGCAGACGAGCTCTGGCGAACGACAGAGACTCGATGGAGGGGAGAGGAAGAGAAAGAGAAAGAGAAAAAGAGAGAGAGGGAGAGAGAGCCCCGTAGTCAATCTTTCGTAAGATTATTCTCGGACTCACCTGGGGGGCACGCTGACAGAATTCCTCTTCCGTCAGCGATGTTAACGTAGCACCGTCCACGTTGAAGCTCTCCAGTGGCACCGAGGGCAATTGCAGCTGCCTCCTGGCCCATTGGATCCACGCTGCTACATCCGCGGCGCTCCAACGTCGTGGCTCTGCAATTATTTTTGTACAAATTAAAACAATTGCTTTTAGCAAGTAGTCTATTAAGTGGACACGAGACGTACAAGCCGCAAGTGGCTGTGCGCCTAGCGTCGAAGTCTAGCGATATTCGACGTTAAGCAAACAGAGTGCGGAACACCGCTAGGATGGGTGGACCGTCCAGCCTAGCGAGTAGAGTTATAACAACAAGCGTCTGGGGTAAGGAGTCGCTGCCATCAGCTTCCCCACTTTATGAGTCTCTAGGAGGCGACTCTGAGACGAAACGCCACAACCTTTCCTCACCTTACCCAAATCCTACATGCTTTCAGTATCCTCGCCATAATCATAAATAAAAATAAATATATAAATAAGTAGATCCAATACTCAAGACAGACGATTATTAGGCGTTAGAAATTGGGAGAGACAAGTTTGTCACGGAAATAATAATTGTTTACCGATTTAATAACCCTCTTGTGCTGGAATGACGTGCCACGCATATGTTCTATTTCGAGAACTTTTTGTCCCGAATTGCAACATTTTCTCACAGTTTTAAGTATATTTGAATGTAATCCAGGCAAAACAAATGATAAGTTTGTTCCATCTAGTGATAGATCGTACCGACGAGTTCAAAAGAAGAAGAAAGCGACGGATTATTGTAGACGGTTCGGACACTCGTTATGGTCCGCGAACCAGTTGCCAGCGCGTTGAAAAAAATTAATATTGACACTTGATTACTCGTTGTGTTATTACAAGCATCGTTCCTTCACTTTATTTACTATAATGAAGCTACGTTCTTTTTTCAATTTCGTACGCTTAGTACTCGCAAGATTTAATTCGTTTCTCACCTTCGTTCTGTCTCGCCTAAAATGCACTGTGACGAGGCACAGTTCACTTTCGATTTCAGGAATTCTGTCAAACTTTCGACGCCTGAATCTTAGGAACCCAGGTGGACAAAGTGAGGATATTCGTTTCGGAAATGATTCGCGATATTTTCAGAATATACACCTCTTCTGAAGCATTTGACTTTGTAATTGTAACAAGCAGTGTTAGACTCAGCCGTACTGTTACTTTGATACTGATTGCAACAGCAAGGCTTGCATCATTCTGTACGTATTCTACTCTTTCTTGTTTTAATTTCATTTGTATCGCGGCGCGATCGTGGCCATTGATGTTAGAAAAGCAACGGAAGCGCGACAGCACGACCTTGAGGCGAAGCTCTCGAAATTTCGTAACCGTACGTGAAAGCACGGTGTGACTCTGTAACTTATTCCGAGCGTGACATCATGCGACCAACTAATAGTTCGAACCGGTCGCTCCTACGTCCACGAAGATAACGTCGCCCGCGGCAAGGTAGCGGAAGAAGGTCTAAGGAGTCTAATGGACGCTCACTATTTATACCGAGATTACATCTTTCCGCATTTGTGTTTATTAATTTATCATTCTACAATTGCCTCGCGACAATACCTTTTTTTTTTTTGACAATTATTGATTCGTCGAAAGTGCGCCTCGATCCCTTCGGTCTCTAATCTTTTCATTTTTTGATCGAATCATTTAATCTCGAAGTAGACATCCCTTCATTTTAGTTATTACTACAATACGTTTTCAATTCTTTTTCAGCGAACATAATCGTGACGGTTGTGATATACCTCAGAGTCAATGCCTCTAATTATGAAACTTTCGGAATGACCAAAGATTCTTGAATATAATTATTCCAGTTGACAGAATACAATTTCGTGAGTAATCAGGAAGGTCCTGCTTTCAACAGGAGTACTGTTATTACCAACGCGTAAACTAATTGTACTCGTACAAAGTTACCAATTTTCCTCAAGCAAATTTGACGAACGATTAATGAAAAGGAAGATTCACTCACCAGGGTGAATGCCGAGTGCCACGCAGGTATTGTCGAAGTCCTTTTGCAGCTGCTGGATGGCAAGACTGAGGACAGGCTCGATCTGTTCTCTGGTCAGGTCGCCGACGCATTCGCCGGCTTCCATGTCTTCCACGAACCCAGTGCCGACGCTGCCCAGATCCACCGGTCTCAGATTGTACTTCCTTTGGAAGCTCGTGTCCCTCAGCACCTCCCTGAGCAACTGATGGTCGCTCTTCTGCCCGTCCTTGAACAGTTCCTCCTCCTTTTGCAGAGGATTATTCCTGACCTCGTCCTGTATTCTCTCGAGTTTCAGAACATTTGTTCTCGCGATCGCGGCGTCCGCGAAATCTTTCCTGGTGCCCTTGAACAGCAAGCTCCTCAGAGGTGAACTGTTCTCGAGTTCCACGGGATCCGGCGAGGAGGAAGCGCTCGACGACGAGGACGACAACGGGGAGGAGGAACTGCTGGAGTTGCTGCTGCAGTTGGATCGTGGCTCCTCCTTGAACAGGATTTCCTTCAGCAACGGATGCCCTTGCACTGCGGTATCCTCTTTCTTCGCAAAGAAGTCCGCGTCAAGGCTGTTGTAAATGTCCTCCTCGGTTCTGGGCGGCGTGCACGGCACTGTGCAGTCGGTCGAATCCTCCCTGTAGCCAAGACTCTCGGCTAAGAGTCTGAAATCAAGGGTGCGGAGGGTGTTTGTTAGAGACTCCATCTTGTTATTGTTCGACTGCCTTTACTTTTAATCGGCGTAATAATGCGACAAATTTTACTCTATACAAAAAGGCAGAAGAATCTCGTGTAAATTTACAGAATGTAACGATATAATTTATAAATTAATAAAATTCACGAAACAAATGTTGGAATAATAAGAGAAGCAATTTTCTCTTTGACACAGATTATATACAGAAAAATATAGAAAAATATATATATACTAAAATATGTAATATGTATATAATTAATATAGATAAATAAATAAATATATATATATATATAGAGGGCAGAAAGTAGAGTATATAAAATATCCAAAGTTATAATTTCCAACGAGCTCCAACGTATCTACGCGAATTCACAGAAATATGAAACTTGTACAACAATCCCATCGATTCCAACAATCATCGCCAATTTCCCGAACAGATTCTGTAGACTCCCGTTTTGATAATTTATTCAATTTGAAGCTCGTGCAATTCATCAAACAACTGAACCGATCGATCGATTCACTGATAGAATTGCAGAAAGAGGAGGTGACTTACCTAGACTCTTGCAAGATGGCCAGAAGATCGAGGCTCTTCTCCCTTTTCACTGGTTGCTTCGCCGAGGGTTCCGGGCTGGTCGGATAGAACTGAGCACTTTGAGGACTCCTGGGCACGTAATAGGGACTTGTCGGATATCCCGGTGAACCTTCGTGCGAGTAGTTAGGCGACAGTTCACCACCGGCGCCGGGATAAGGTGAATTGGAATAAACGGTCGGCGAACCGGGACGAGGCGACTGCGCCTCCTGTTTGATGTGTGCTGTCTTCAGCGTGTTCTGTGTGTTTGTTGCCGCATAATCGTCCGACAGAAGGGACAAATCGAACTGGAATGTGCTGTAATCGAATGACGGCGAGTAGCCGGCTGCGGTAGGTACTGTCTGTGGCATCTGAAACGAACATTTCACGACAGTGTTAGTCCTTTCTCTTTAACAACTCGTTACGAAGATTTTGTACAAATAATTCCTTTATACCTTCAGACTTTCTGACTTTCAGCAATTGTAATTATTACACAACGTTTCAAGAATAAATTCCGATACGTAATCAGGCTGTGCAAATTGACGAAGAAAATTAAAGAAATGAAACCTGGATAGAAAATTATTTCATCCATTAAATATTATGTTTGGAGTGTTTAATATATTGTGCATTTGTAGGAGAGTATGAAATTGCACAAGATGCAACGTAGCGTGAAAAAAATCCAATACATAATGACAAAATAACAAAATATAGTACAGTACAGTTTCGATTTAACGTGGTAAATTTGAAGATCGTCTACCAAAGTTCGTTCTTTGAGATTACATTTTCAAAAGATATGAATCTGCATAAAAATTAGCAGTCGACTGCGAGGTTACAACGTAGCAATCCTCAAACTTTCCACCTCCCCAAACGATCCAACAGCGATTTATTTCGTAGCGAAAAGATCTAGTCGAAATGATACACTTTCTTCGAGAGTGCAACGCCGGACCAACTGGCCATTTATCTCTCCGCGTGTTTATTACCCGTCCCGTGCTTAAACTCGTGTCAGTTTGTTACGCTTCGTAAGTCACTTGTGGCTTACGGCGATCTTCATGCCCATCTTCGAGGCTCTCGAAGCGGCCGAGGTCGCGATATCGTTCTGTCAACTGTCTAATTCGAACGTTAACGTCATGATCATTTCGATACGAACGTGCAATCGCGCTCGCGAGCGTCCGATCTTTCATCTTCCATCGAAAGTTTTCAAACTACTTCTGAATAGGTTGGCAAATGTATCAAATAAATCTCTGTTCAACATTTCGGTACAAGCCCTTTGCTGTTAGTGTAAATTTCAAAATACACATAGATACTTTAATAAATAATAATAATAATAATTTATACAATACAATACAGCACGATGATAATTTGATAAAAACTTCAACTCCCCGGATCGGTTCGTCGAGACAGAGATGGTAGATCAAAGCGGGATCAAAGGATTGTTCGATAGGATCAAGAGAATCCCGCGATCCTTCAATAATAAATATCTGCCTTGCTCTCCTTGTAAATAAATCGCTAACGACTCGCCATTATCTCTAGCCTCGAAAGAAAGCTCCAAAAGGAGAAAAAGAAGAGAAAGAAGAATAAAGGTAAAAGCGAGCGAGCAAAGGAAGTCCTAGGTGGTTGGAGCCGAAACGAAACGAAACGAAACACTTTCCCCCGACGTGGTGGTATATATGCCCGTGCACCTTAAGGGCCCATTTATCTCTCCGTGTGTTTATTGCCCGTCGTGTGTTTGACCTCGCATCAGTTTGTTACGCTTTGTAAGCCCATTACAACGTTCCCAGTGCATCTTCCCTACGCTCAGGCGGGGTCGCGTCTGACATTTTGACGTAGTGCCCCGCAAAGGTCGACGCGAAATAAACGATTATACCCGTACACGAGGGGGGGCCCGCGGATTTGCACGCTTGCAGCGTATATACACCAACGTAGAGACACAATACCATCCCTTCTTCGTCGTGTAACACGTCGCGAGCGTACACCGCGTCATGACTAGAGGAACGAGGATAGAGAAGGGTGGTTAGGGAGGCGGAAGGGGAGGGAGCTAGGAGAAGAGATACGGGTAGACTGAGCCACAAAAGAGTACCGCTTATTTCTCGACTTCTCTCTAGGCATCTCGCGAAAGGTCCCGGCCACGAAAGAGAATGTTTATCTACGCTGATGGAATCTATGGACGATGGAATTCTTGGACGAGCTTTCGCGGCTCGCCGGCGCGGAGGAAGAACCCGGGGTGCTTTAACCCCTTTCTATTATGCGGGGATTTGTTTCTTGCACGAACGTGAAGGATGACTGTGGAAACGTTCGCGATTGCCGGAAACCGAGTGACTTCAGTTTGAGCGAGCTCGAATTTGAATTTGAAATGCTGACCGAAGAGATTTGTAATTTATCGACTCGACGTGTTACACGTACGTTCATACACGTATGACTAGATGTAATAGATGAGACTGTAATATACTAATAATAAAGTAATGCAATATAATCTAGTAGTAATATAATAATATAATATAATATAATATAATAATATAATATAATATAATAATAATATAGTAATAATATTCCAACAACAGAATAGAGTACAATAGATTCTGTCGTCCAATTTAGTGTACTCGTAATGATTTTTTAGTCCGATAAAATTTATTCTACGAATAACCTCGTTATTCACGGAGGAGCTCGAAATTTCGTTCGTTATCAGTTTATTCGTCGTTCGAACTGAAATTTATCCTACTCCGGTTTCAAGCATACTTCCATTCGAACGAAACTCTCCTACGTAACGACGAGTTTTTGCGGTCTTCCTCGGTTTCCTGCCATCTCCTTTTTCTAAGGACCAGCCAGTCCATTGACGTCACAACTGACCAACAGTTCACCAGCATTTTCTTGCCTTTCGTGCATTAAACTATGGGATTCCAGCCAAGTCACGGAGAGGTCCGATCTCGTCAATTTTCAGAGAGGAAATCAACACCTTTTAGCCGCGTTCTTTCGTTCTCGTCAGAAAAAGCCGCGCTTCTTGACGAGCCGCGATTTAAGAACGCCGCGAATCGTCGTACGATCTCGCCGTTGTAATTAATTTTGTTTAAAAGGCTGGCATTTCTGCGCGACGGACGGATATCTCCGCGAACCAGCGACGATAAAATGTCATCTTAATGGCTCGTGCTTGGCCATGAATCGACTCGTCGTTGCGGTTTTTTGCACGACTCGCTGGGGAATATCAATTGGGATGGTTAAAGTATTTGATATAATTGGACAAAAACAGAACGGAGAGTATGTGTGTTACGTGTGATTTTTTTTTTTTTTTTTTTTTGTTCCTGATAATATCTGGAGACATAACACAACGATTCGAAATCGAAATCGTTCTGGCTCGACATGTTAACGATCGTTAATACTGTTGAATAATTCGACTTTTATTCTGTTGTATATTTATTTTATTTATTATATATATATATATAATGGATTTATAATTGTTATATATTTGTGTCAAATGCGTGAGAAGAGATACTGTCTCATTAGTTCATTATGCTTTTTATATATTTCGAGTGACAATGATTCGTGAAAGTATCCCTAAGCTATTTCTTTGAATTGACAGTGTAACGTGACTATAATAGTTATATGATAGTTATTTCTCATTTCAGTGGTAATGAAATTTCCAAGTACTTACGCATAATTCGTAAAGAGTTTCTGAGAATGTTCAAATACTTTCGTGAGTAATTGTCGTAAATAAAATATGTGTTAATAATAATAAAACATGTTTCACATCGAAATCTTAACAACAATAATTAATTCAAAAAGATTGTTGTGTCGCGTTGTGATAAAAAGAAAAATACGATTTCGCTAGTTTAACTCGAAGTTATGAAACCACTGTTTTGAATTACATAAGCGATATGACTTTGGCGATTATGCTTGTTCGCGAAAGCACTGATAAGACGACCGTGACCGACTGATTCGCGATGAATCACTAGTTTAATAAAGGTCTGACATTTCTATAAATCGTTGCAAAATAATTTATCTCCTTATTGTCAGCTAGAACCTCCTATCTTTGCGTTCATTTGGGTTACATTATCGAGATAGCAAGATGTTACCACGATGATACACTATGTTATGGACAAATTGAAAAAAAAAAAAAACACGCCATGTTTGAAGTTTTTTAACTCTCACGTGGCATCGTTGGATCATTGCCGATCAGAACAAATGAAAAGCAAATTATTTAGTTAATGTTAAATTTTTCATTTAATTGAATTTTATATATAGTGATTAGATTGTGGATGTTTATGCATTTTTGGGAAATTTAAAATTGTAGAAATCTAGAAAATGTACATAACATGTGAAAATATATGAAATACTCAAAATAGAGTACTTATTTTTATATATTTCCTATATCCTTTCAAATTAATGTATTGTGTATATTATAATCAACATAATGCGATTGATATGGTTGATATAACATAAATACGAAATAGAATCAAACGCTCTATTATTCCAAATGCCAAATTTCTATGGTCAACGTGGAAAATTTCGGGCGGTCCCCCGCCCTCGAAGTTGACAAGTGCGAAAAGCAAAATAAACGCAAGAATCAAATGCAAATACCAAAGTCCAGTTTAAAGAAGATCGAAATGTTAGCAATGTCATACGATAGTCAGGGAATTATCACGGTCGTGGTTTCGTAACGATCAACACTTGGGCTAAATGAAATTTGCACGTGATCGATAATACTTTCGGTGAAAAAAAATCCTGAACACCGATAGCACTCGTTTGGAGAAAGTTGCTTGCCGATTTTCGTTACGCTTCTTCCCTGCTCCTTTCGTTGATTTCCGCGTGTGCGCAAATTTCGATTATGCTAGTCGCGTGGTTACGAATTTGTTTTGGCGCTGAAGATTCCTATCTCACGATCGGTCGTTTATATATATTTTATAGCAAATTATTATTAATACGATATAAATTATCGTCAAAGCCAGTAAATAAGATACGTAACATTGTACAACGTTTCGTTTTATCGTGCCAGTTGCTAAAGTATTTTATGAATGATATTATTAAACTGTATTATATTTTGAGATTTCATTCAACGCTGTCGTTATTACATTGATAAATTTCGAAATCAATCTAAAAATGCACGTAGAAATTAAAAAGTGTAAAATATGTATATTTTGCAGAGATCGTAAAACTATTTAAACAATCACAATCCATTGTATCAATATGTCGAAACATTTAATAGCATCATCTTCAACAATCATCAATATGCTTAAAATGATCATTCGTACTCGTTACATGTTTGCAATAATTATTTGATAATTTTTATATAAATTTTCAGATTAGTTTCGAATTCTACGAATATAATCTCTAGTTGTCTTTAGCATTAGTGAAATAAGTATTAGCAAAATAATACATAAAATGTTTGTAATCGTCATGTGCGTTTTCAGATTGGAATCGCGACACTCGTGTCTGAGTATAGCGCAAGAAATTTCAAACAATTAATTATGTTAATTGCTCGAATACTTTCACGAGCCATTATAAATCACGTGCTTCAAACCAAGACCGAATCATATTTAAAATTCCAAGATAAGATTCAAGTGGGGTTGGCAGGAGAACAACAGCCAGGTTCAAGGACAATAATTCTACGATTCACACAAGGATCATACCGCCTTGGATGATCCCTAATCCATCGTGACGTAAATTAGAAAGGAGGATGACATCATCGTGCCGCATTGTTCGCGTTTAACAATCATTCTCCTCTGACTTCTTTCGACTGTGACTCGACGACGATGAAATTTCATCTTGCTAAATTTTCGAATTTCCTATGTTTCTTTGCGAAACGGAAATATCGTAATATGTAACATCGATCGTTGAATATATTTAATTTAATTTAAATTTCAACAGTATAAAAAGATAACGTTTCGAATGAAATATTTACTAGAAAAGGGTGTTATTTCCTTTGAAATATACGTATGGATAATGTTGTTCGTAAATTGTTGTCAGTCTGCGTATCAATTTTTTATTCGATAACAGTCAAAAAAAGAAAAGAAAAATGGACAATTGAGAAAAGAGTAAATCAGTATTCGTAAAATTGCAAGATACGTGAAATATTATTATTGACATCTTTTGTGAAATTGAAACGAAATAGTGTGTAATTCGTATCGTGCGAGTTGATATAGCGCTGATATAAGGATGTAACGATTTATTTTGGACTCGAGTTATTATAACATGTATTATTTGATATTTAATATCGGTTGATTTTGCATAATTATCTCATTTTTTGTATATTGCGACGTAAAAGTCCAAACTGCTGAAACATTCTCTCTCCGAGCTGCGAAACGATAACGATATTGTCTCGCAATTAGCTCAACATTTTCATTCGAGTGAAAATTATTATTAAAAAATTATAAATTGTGAAATGTATGTAAAATTTTTCTGTGAAAACATTACAAAATATTATGATATATGTGTATGTAAATATAATTACATACAGATTACTATATATCATAATATTTTGTAGTGTTCAAAATTTAATATGTATATTATATTTATATATTAATATGTTATATATTTAATTAATGTATATATATAACATAATGAGTATATTTGATATTTAAAATATATAAATAAAAATTATAAAATATTGTAATCAATAATCTTGAATGTAACATTATGAATTAATTCTTATTTATTATAATATTAATATTATTTAATTTAAATTAATTTTAATATATAGGTTTAATATTATGTCTGAAAAAGAAGTAAACTGTAAATTTATTTATAAAGATTTAGAATTCTTTTAATATTAATAATAACTTTAATATATATATATATATATTTATTTATGTATATATATATATATATATATATATATATATATATTCATTAGATATCTGATAAAAGAGTTAATTTTTTTAAATTAAAATATAATAATAAATATTATTTCTAATGATTATTTAATATATTTATAAATTTTTAAATATAAATTTATTTAATTATTGAATTTGGAAAACAACCAAAAAATACTATTTGTAAAAAGGGAAAAGAATTCTTCATGCTCTACAAAAAAATTGCTCTAACTTTTATTAAAACTGGTACAATTAATTTCAATGTCATCCGTGAAACAATTCAGAAAAACGAGATTCCATCGCGAGAACTTCCCTGTTTTCATCGAGACCATTCATTCGCTCATTTCACGCGTGCCATTTGCAAAACCTGTCGTCATCTTTTCTTAAAGAAACTTCAAATGAAGTAGTAAACAATTAAATCTCTCGGCTGAGTGTTTGTTAGCCTTGAGTGAAGCACAAAGGAAACAACTGGAAACCATCGTGCGTCTTCTTCTTTGCTAAAGAAGCGATTTCGACGAGGCAAACTCGTATATAAATAAGCAATAAACTGACAATTATTTGCACAATTTAATCCTCGCGTCATTAACAACCTGCTTAATCCACCGATCCTTTTAATTTATAATTATAAGACTGTTGCCTTGGGAATAAAATCTATGTTTCCCGATTTAAGATTTCAATTTTGTTTCAACTTAAATTTATCGAAGAGATAGAGTAGAAGATGGTCAGAAATTTAGAAATCTAACACAAGTATCGTAGAATCGAAGGATAAATTTAAAAGTACACTTTTTGACGAAATTGAATTATTAAACTCCATTAAAAAAAGTTTATAGAATTTTTGTGATATCGTTTATTAGACTCGTTTATTATAACAATTATGTTTCAAACTTCAAAATAATTTGAATTAGCAAATTACATATCAAACAAAATTAAATTACTAAATATTTCTTAAATATCAAATATTAAATTATTGTTATTAAAATAAATATATTATTGTTATGATTAAATATTGAATATTAAATAATTTTTAAATCTTCTCGTATTTTATGACGTGTTTCAGAGCACGCAGATAGGGACAGACACACGGACAATCACTCTCAGTCAAATGAGAAAATGATTAAAGAAACGAAAGCATTGAAATCATAAAATTCTGAACCATCATCGGCCCTCTCGATTACATTCGTTCGATCGAGATCCGAGCGCGAGATTACCTCGATAGCTCGTAACATTTTTGCAGTGACAGGAGTCTCAATCGCGGCCGTTGCATCGTTCGAGAATATTTATGCCAGGGATTTCCTTTGCGAATTAATATCGCTGCGACAATACGCGAGCCTGTCTATTCTCGTAGATGCCTATTCTCGCCGATTCACCGATGTACACGCACGTCGGTGGACGATGTTCCATTAATTCCAGTTATGCTAAATACGGATAACTGATGTCAACCAGCCTAGAGAGTACGCGCACACTATGCTTACACAAGCGTAAGCCAGTGCTGTTCTGGAAATTTGCTAATTTTGAACAGATTAATTTTAACGATCATTTATTATGATTTATGAAAATTAATACGATGGATTGCTTCGTTTGTTGCATATCGTAGTATTATTATACTACACTATGTTACTCTATGCACTTGTGGCAACTTCGAGAAAGAGAGAGAGAGAGAATTTTGCATTCAGGAATCCAGTTCGATACACTTTGCATGAACGAACGAAACAAACGCGCGGTGGTATATTAATATGCTCGAATGTCACAAGATTATACCGTTACCTGTCACGACATTCTACGCCGATCCGCATACTTCTCGTCGAGATAATAACCATCCGTGGCGAGACGCGACGTGGAAGCAAGCCGCAAGCATAATAGAACTCATCGGGGCCGAACGCCAATCGGATCTCAATTCGAATCGCCGGACTGTCCGATCGGCAATCGGCCAGAGGAAGATAAAGAAATTGAAAAATAAACGTCCGGCGTCAATTAAGCGTCGCTTTGTTTTTGTTCCTGAAACGATAGCCGATCGAGTAACGGTGGAGGGAAGTGGTGGAACGCTCGATCACGCAGGTACGTTGTTCGTGACACACGTTGATGACAATCGCGACGAAGACGCACGATCATACGACTGTATGATACTCGATGCAAAAGGAAGAAGAGAGAAAAAGAAGAAAAGAAACATGGAGGAACGATCGATTAATCTTCTTTCTTCCGAGCCAATAAAACACAGTCCATTATGTAACGAGTGTTCGTTGCATAATGGTTTTTCTTTTTCCTTTTTTCTCGAATTCGATGAACAAAGAACGAAAGAATAATTGGAACTGGGAGATTCGATTGATTGTCTTTTTCTTTTTTTTTTTTTGTTTTTTTTTTTTTTGGAATCGTTGACGGAAGTGGATTTTCACATCCAGTGGCTTTTGCGGTTTCAATTAAGTCGGGGGATTAGGTTTAATGAGAAGGCAGAACTGATAAGGTGAATTTTTTATTCTCGTTCTCTGTGTTTCTGAGGTTTCGAGAGGATAGAATTGAGGAAGCATAGAGCGACGATACAATACAAAAGCAATTAGCCAACGAAATTGATCAATTACGAATCATTAGATAATAATAATATTCTTCGGAAACGGATCTTTACAAGAAAAGAAGAAAGGTTACTAATTAATCGTAGCTGGTCATTTCAATTTCAAATTCGGGAGCTAGCAATTGTTACAAGCATATCATTTGACATACAATAGCGATGCGATAAGTGAGCAATGTATGTAAAATTTTATAGATATGTAATTTTCAAATTGTAGGATAAATAAGTGCTTGCCAGATAAAATATTCGCTAGAACAATCAAACTCATAAATATCAATTTCAAATTTTCTTCTTTTACAATTGCTGAAAAGATACGGGTACTTCTTTTTTTCTTTTAATCAAAATTATTGACTTCTACTTTAGAAAAACGAATTAACAAATTAGTATTGATTGATCGATTTATCTCGGTCACTATCATTTAAATTGTAATACACAAATCGAAGGCTGGTTTTATTCTAGTGTCGAACAAGCTGAGGAATTTGAAGACTAAATTTCGCGATAAATTTTTCGAGGAATCTCGAATATTATACTCTCGCGTATAAAATATGACGCGTTACGCGCAATCAGATAATTGATGGAAAATACGAACGTCAATGGGGCTGATGTAAATCCTCGCTACGAAGAAATGATAGGAAACAACGTGTCCAAGTAGGAAACGTCGATTACAAAGATTCCGGAGTCACGTAACCGATGGAATGAATTATGTCTCTGAATGATATCGATTATCCGTAGAGACACAGCGAGACTCGAGAAATAACGTTCAACGTGAGATTCAATTACTTCAACCTTGACAATCGATCGTAAGTATTTCGATAATAATATTAAATCACACGGTTCATTCTATAAAAAAAATCCAAAAAATGTTAAAAAAGAGAAAGACACTGCTATCTAAGTAGGTCTGCTTTAACAAATTTGCAATTTTATGCAAATTTTATAAATCACACGCCGTAATTTCCTATCAGTCGGTGAGAAATTGCGAAGAACACGCTTTTAGTTTAATTTCACATCACTGGACGAAGCGCTATATTTATTTAATACCTATTAAATTAAACGAATTCAATTTTTATTACATAAAATGTTTTATCATCAAGGACACAAGGGTTATTAAAGTCTCACAGAATTTTGACAGCCACACCGTAATTTGCAAATAATACTTGAAATAACAATATTTCTCGACGCTACGAAGTCATTGATTTACGTGAACGTGACTTTATCTTTTTTCCTTATTTCCGAGAAATATTTTTTTTACAACATTTGCGTTTGTTTCTTAGAAACGACGGGCGATTCTACGATAGAAACCAATTGTTAATTTTTACGATGAATATCCTTTTCTATTTGAACGTCATCAGTAGCATGAATTCAAACCTATGATTAATTTATGCGCGAAACACACAACTCGAACAATACTGAGGAATAAATTTCCGAACAAATTATTCCTTGAAGTCTAATTTCCATAGATCTTTGATAGAACTTTTTATTCATATTCGTTCCATCGGATTTGCACTAAATAAACATTCCGATTCGATATATTTAGCTTCAAGCTTCATGTTGATATTTTTAATCTCATCGTTCGTCTTTCCTTCCTTCTTTCAAAGGAAATTTTATTGTAATTTTGTAACGACGGCGTATATCATTAGAAAGTTGAACGATTTTTGCATTGCAGTTTCATACTTTTAACATTAATGTCAAAGATCGTACGGAAAGTATTGTGAACGCCTCGTGGGAATTTTAAGAATTTTAAAAAAATGTCGAGTTCTTCGTTGTAAGGTCACCAAGGTTCTTACGTTATAGATCACGGCGAATCGATAAATCGAGATGTATCGAGGGTTTCGATCGTAATTGAGTTTGCGGCAGTTGAAAATAATCAAGGTAACATCTAGGTAATTCTCACGAAGCTCTTCCTACGGCGAAGAATCTTTTCGTCCTTGCAGTCGAGCAAGAGAGAAAGGACAGAGTTTTCTCAAATAAGAAATCACTTGGAAATGTTCAATAAACTTAAGTTTCCCACATGATTTCCAAACTAACAACAAATTAGCCGAGACAGTTAATTACTTCAAACTGTTATTATTTCTTTTATTCTAAATGAATTGTACGATAAATAGCAATAAAAAGAGAAACGGGGAAACGATACGATGAAACGAGCACGGATACTTATATAAAATGGATATTTGTAGAAAACATTTGGAATAACGATATCACAAATATCAACATGTAAATCTCGATGATTTAACTACGATGATATATCATCTTGAATCAATATTAATATTTTATTTCGTACTTGTTTTCACAAATTAGCTTCTGATTTTGTCGCGCGAGCTTCTTGCCGACGAGTTATTTTTCGACGAATCGATTCAAACAAAAAAAATAAATTATTTGCAAGTGACTCGTCCGATTTAGACCCGAGCTAAAGTTACCTTTGGCAAGTTATTTTTCAAACATAAAGACAATGAATTATTCATCGCTTCGAGCGATGTTATCTTTCATCTTTGTCACGAGTGAAATTCGCGGAGAGGAATGGACGGCGGAGAGGGAAAACACGGTGAAACAGGCCGATCGACGCGTAAAGTAAGAATAAATAGAGACGAGTAGAAAGGGTTAGAGGGAGGGAACAGAAACTAAAATCAAAGTTCTTAAGTAACGTGCAACCAGACTGGCGCGTGTGCACGTACGTGCATACGTACCCACTTGAGAGCAGAAATTATGCTCGAACTGGCGCATAACGATAATGTGCATAACTTATGCGCGTATAATGCGAGTACGCCGCGCGAGAACCATCGCATCGTGGCGTTGCACCTTCGCGGCGTTGCTATATGGAACGCCGCCACGTTAAACTAGCCAAAGATTCCGAATGGCAATAATGTTGACTAAACACGGTCGCGGGAACAGGCCTCTTTATTCGCCTACGCGTTTGATGCCTTCGATACCAATGGCCCTTCGAGCTTTCGAACAATTTCACTGACAAGTGAAAAATATGCAGCTAGTTCTATATCGTATGGCAATATGTATATGTATGTACATCTGACGTGTATTTCAAGTAATTCACAAATAGTTTTGTTTCTTCTCTTTTATACATGTATATCTTTCTCGTCGACAAATAACAGAGGCGTAAAATATGAAAATTTCAATTTACATGAAACAAAATTCTCGAAATACACGCGACTGACTATTGTGCAGTGTTTCTTTTTCAACAAGATCCTTCGGTCAACCCATGTTAACACAGAATTGTACAAAACGATGGATATTTTACTTCCATCGTGGTAGCAGTCATGACATTACCTGGATAGAACACGTTTCAGTATTATTACAATAGACGTGGATACTTGTGTATATATAACCTGGTTTATAATTACTGCTGTCATTAAAAATCATACATATATATATATATATAAATACGTGTGGGGCCATCCCATTTTTTAATCTATTACAGTCCACTCTTATATTAATAAAGGCATACTAAGGCATGTATTTCTTGCAACAATTTATATTAAGATCCTTGAAACTGCGTAATAGAAATTGTGACTTCGTGAAATGACACGACATTTCGACTCGATGATTTCTCACGAAAGTATTCGTCGTTTGCAAGAATTGGGGAGACAAAATTATCATCGTCAGAAGGCTTGATAAATCGAGTTGAATAAATAAAATTAAGTTTGTAAAACGACATCGTTTATGAAATATTTTTCTTTTCCAAAGAAAAATTCTTCTTTCGTATAATATTGAATTTGTTGCGGGGGGGAGGGGAGGGAGAATTTTATAAAAATAAAAGAAAGAGTTATCCTTTTGTGAAAATAAGATAAGATCGCAACTCTCGAATTTGGTTGGATTCCACGTGCTTGACGTGAAACAAGAACAAGGATCGTGCAGACAAAGTCCTGCAGCAACGCGAAACGAGAAGTGGCGACTGAAAAAAAAGAGAAAAAAAAACGAGGGATAACAAGACGATGCTCGAACTCAGAACCGTAAACCCTTTCGAGCAGGTTCGAATAGTTAAACGTTCGACGTTGTTGCAGACATTAATGAGCAAACGTAACTGCAAGCCTATCGCAGGCAGTTCCTTATTCTCACGCTTGTCTTTCGTCCAGTTCTCCGCCGGAGGCTTCATTACGATGCAACAAACTGACAAAAAGTACAATTTCGAGGCGATCGTAAGTTCCATCACTCTGTATAATAGCGGAGATGGCAATTCTCAACGATGTGCGAAATATTTCGTCGAGACACGGTGAGAAATTACTTGGCGATAAAATAAGCGAGAGGAGGAAACAATAATATTTTAGATAAAAATGATATTTAAAGATGTGTATTCCGGTTTATTGCGAATTGAAGAAGATATTCGAGATGTTCTTATGTTTCAGGAACGCCTCGCGCAGTTAACCGGTCTCTTTTTTATTAAGTAGAGTCACATCTGATATCGTTTCACTTGTCTAAAGATGCAAGATTTTAAATATTCATGCTAGATAGAATTTCTACGGGTTTCCCTATTTGCACGATTCTAACATTTTTGTCTCTCAGATTCCTTATATATTATATTTACATATAATATATAACAATATATATATATATTATATTAATTTTCTTCTGTTTTTCTAGATTTTTAATCTGTGTTATCTTTTATATTAAAAAGATAACAGATTAAAAATCTATAAAAACATAAAGAAGATACAATTAACTACACGTACGTTGTTTAATTATTCTTACAAATATTTATTATTTTATTATCAATTAAATTACTATCAAATCTAATTACCAAGTCAGTTTCAATTATCAATTACCTGACAGAATTATGAGAATTAAAATTAAATCAGTAAAAGGTTAGAAGTTAAAACACGTCAGAAAGTAAGATCTTCCCAGAGGCAAATCTCAAACATCCAAACTATCCTTATTTCGGGAAAGAATCCTTTTTATTCAACAAGTTTCGTCTCATTAGAACTGACTCTAATGTAATCTGCGCGAAGTTAAACGTGGCACGTTAAATAGCAGAACCGGGAAGAAGATGAAGCGACAAACGGTGAAAAACGAGGCGAGACAAATAAACAGCGATACGCAATAGCGTAAATAGTAACGTAATACCGCATAATGGAGGCATATCACGGATCAGTAATGTCGTCGGTGCATCACCACGAAGAAATTACGACAGGCCCTGCCTTTGTCCGCCATGAACAGCCCTTAAGGCCGCGTTATTAAGCGTTTTAACGTTCCCTCGCTCTAGAACAGCTACGTGTTCTCTTCGTATAACACCATGAATGTTATAAATTCGACCCGTTGCCAGTGGGATGCCCGGTGATAACGATCCTCTCGCGTTTTGCCACGGAAAAATGGCAATGTGTTTCGCGTTTCTGTCTCCGTTGCAATTTATCAGCGGTGTAATAAAAAAGAAATTTTGAGGGAACTTCTCTGGACAACATTTTCAGAATGAGAGAATAAATTATTATCGTAATTTTATTCGTATTCTATTATATTTTTGTATATTTTAATGCACCTATATATGTAGATTTGTGATTTTTCCCGACTCATTTTAATAAACGAATAAAAAACATCGTCATCTTTCAGAATCGACATCACTAAAATCTTTCAAATTCCCCATTTTTCTTTAAATATTTGAAATTTCCATCTGTACATGTATATAGACTTTTCATGACTGGTTGTATATTTGAGTATATCGGAGAAATATTGGGAGTATAATGGGAAATATTGTTCGAAGGATCGAAATGAATTTTAAATAAATTCGGTAAGAATTAGAGGTGTGCGAGAACATGAAATTTCTTCAGGATCGGGACGGGTATTCGAAAATTTCGAGATTCTCGAATTTATCGGGATTCCCGAAAGAGTTGGGATTCGGGAAAGGATTGGTAACATAAATAATTCGTTAAAGCCCACGCCTCCAACTGTATCGAAAGATCGCAGATCTAGAACCATCATTCGAGCAATTCCTTCTGTTCTATCTTTTGGTTTAATAACCAATTTTCGCGTATCATTTTGTACATGCGACAAATTTTATATCGATTCAGTTTCTTTTCTAGTACATGTACTTATGTTTCGATGCATATGCTTTAAATGGCGTAATAAACCAGTGATATCTGCATACTTCGTTTTAAATTCATGGTGACAACGTATGGATTCCCCCTTTGTATCATCTTCTTCCTGAAAATGTTCTCAAACAGAGCTTCTCTTTACCTTCTTTCTTTACACGATATCTTCTGCACTACTTCCTGCTTTACTCTCACTATCACTCGACAGTCTGTTTAAAGATTTTTAATCTTTATTAAATTTACACAGATTCTGAAATATACGTCTGAGCTTCCCGAATATCTCAACGATACTGCTCAACGGCGTACATAATGTCCAAGTACTAAGCACGCAGTCACACGTTCGTTTGCATCAGGTCACACGGATTCTTAGAATCCGTGTTTCCAATAACTTCACTGGCAGAAAAAACTGAACTGTGTATTTACATATTTTGTAGGCTGCTATACAGCATTGTAGAGTAGCTCGAGAAACGGTAGCCAGGTTTTCAAAATTTTCGTGAATCTCGACTTTTTTGGGAAACACGATTCCTTTGGGGATCTCAAAATTTTCAGAAACCCGACCCAACCCGACTCGTCCAGACCATCGGGTTCCCGATATTTTCGGTTTCTTGCACACAAATTACAGTGTTTATTGTTGCCTAAGGTTAATGAGGGCTATAAAACAATATAAATTGAAAAATTTTAACTAAATAAAACATAAAAACTGTAACACTATTGATTACTGCAATAGAAATAGTGTTTTTGGAAGTATTAACAACTACCACTTGCTGTGCAATGCTGACTTTACCTTTATCTGACGGTCGAGCAGCGAAAAAGGTCATTATGAGTTGAACCTTCATCGCGTATACATCGATTAAACATTCGAAGTGAATTTTTAAATAATATTTCTGAATATTCTAATTGTTTAAACATTATTTAATATTTCCAATAATTTATTTGCAACAATTAAACAATGAATTCACTTCTGTAATATTTCTAAGCGTTATTTAAAATATTTAACTAATAATTTATAAGAATCTTGAACAACGTACTTAAGAGAAACGTACTTAAGACGTTGACTTATTGAATGATATGATTACTTTAATTGTTTAATCGTAATATAGAAGTTGTGAAAATTATTAAATAATGTCTAGAAGTATTGTAGAAATAATTTAATTGTTTCAAATGAATTATTAAAATTCTAAAATAATGTATTTCGATGATATTTTTGTATATTAACAATTTTAACTATATCTCTACTTATGAATCAGTGATTAAAGTCCCAAGCATTATTTCATAGTTACAGTAATTTATTTATAATAATTAAATTATTTTATTTAAAATAACGGAAAAGGTAGTTACGTAATATATATATATATATATACATATTGTCTGAAACAATAAACGAGCAAAAATTTGTATATGTATATTATATATTATTTTGAAGCGACGATCACTGCTTAACTCGATTTTTGATTACGTAACTTTTCTCTACATAAATTTCTATTTAATATACATCAGTGCAGTTACAATCAGGAAAATGTAAATTTAGTTTTAGCCGATAAAAAATTAATAAATTATTACATTTGACATTGTAACATATTTACGAAAGTGAAACGTTGCGATAGAAATCTAAAAACTATTGATTAGTATAATAGAAAAACTGTTTCGAAAAACTAAAAAAAAAATTACCAACAGTTTCGGCTCACTGACGATCGGAACATTAGATTAACCTTCATTACCAACTGAACTTCCGTCGTGTGCACATCGACCAAAATTTAGGAGTAAGTTTTAAATAATATTTATGAATATTCTAATTGTTTAAATATTATCCAATATTTCTAATAATTTATTTGTAACAACTAAACAATAAATTCTCTTTAAAAACATTTCTCAGTACTATTTTCGAGCCACAAATACATTTCTAAGAAATTTATATTGTCTGTATCGCATCATTAACGAACGAACGATCAGATTAATGTCGATCGATATCGAGACAAAACTCATTACGAATTGAATTTTCGTTGTGGGCACATCGACCAAATTTTAGAAGTTTGAAAAAAATTATCAACAATTCTGGATCATTGATGACTGAAATATACATTAACCTTGAACGGTACCGAGACTCGTTACCAATTAAACTTCCATTGTGTGCACATCGACCAAATTTTAGAAATTTGAAAAAAAATTATTAGCTGTTGTGGATCATTGACAATCGAAATATGTATATATTGACCTTTAGCGGGACGGAGACTCATTACCAATTGAACTTCCGTCGTGTGCACATCGACCAAAATTTAGGAATAAGTTTTAAATAATATTTATGAATATTCTAATTGTTTAAATATTATACAATATTTCTAATAATTTATTTGTAACAACTAAACAATAAATTCTCTTTAAAAACATTTCCCAGTACTATTTTCGAGTCACAAATACATTTCTAAGAAATTTATATTGTCTGTATCGCATCATTAACGAACGAACGATCAGATTAATGTCGATCGATATCGAGACAAAACTCATTACGAATTGAATTTTCGTTGTGGGCACATCGACCAAATTTTAGAAGTTTGAAAAAAATTATCAACAATTCTGGATCACTGATGACTGAAATATACATTAACCTTGAACGGTACCGAGACTCGTTACCAATTAAACTTCCATTGTGTGCACATCGACCAAATTTTAGAAATTTGAAAAAAAATTATTAGCTGTTGTGGATCATTGACAATCGAAATATGTATATATTGACCTTTAGCGGGACGGAGACTCATTACCAACTGAACTTCCGTCGTGTGCACATCGACCAAAAATTTAGCAGTGAGTTTTTAAATAACTATTAATCCTTTACTATTAATTAGTCAAACAACAATATTACTTCAATATCTTAAAATAGTCACTAAATCGATCAAACAATTATGCTTTATTTTACGAATACCATTCCTCTTTTTAAAAAATTACTTAAATTCAACAAAAGTGGAGACCTGTGTGAGAAATATATGAAACAGTATTGATTTACAATACATTATAATGAGACCCGTGCGTAGTCACCTCCACGTGGTGGGTCTTGGTAATTGATATCGTTTTAC